>CM032159.1:39392661-39857406 GCA_018901935.1 Pugionium cornutum | reverse complement strand
TCACCTTTGTTCATTTTTGCCTACTAGATGTTTGATGAAATTTCTCTGAGAAAATAAGTACTATAGACATGTTTTACTTTTATTTTGATTTGTGTTGTAATTGATTTTTTCCTTAGTTTTTTTGTTGTAATTGATGATTTACTTAGTGATATTTTTTCTTGGTGTTCTTAAACGGTCGTTGTAGAATATTTTTAGGACCTTGTGATTCTGCTATTAAGAAGATTCTTCTTGTTCTGAAACTGTCTGGATTTTGGTAGATATAGTTTTGGTGCTATTACACTATTAAGCCATCAATTCAACTGGAAATAAGAAAGTTGATATAATTTTGGTAGATGTAGTTTTTCAATTCAAGTAAAAGAATATCACTACTACTAATTTAAAAGTTTTCACTGATTTTTCAAAGATTAATGTTATTGAACAGCAAAACACTAGTCTTTACATGATGTTAGAATGAAATTTGGACATTACAAACTTTGTATTATAATATATTATCATATACTATAGTTTAGAAGTATAAATAATATAAGTACAATAACAATCAAACATATGTGTTCTTGATTAACTAAACAGAAGAAAAAGATAACATCAAACATAAATAACGTTTTAGAAAGAGATTCCTAAAACATAAAATATAATACCTAAAATTGATCAAAGTCTTCCTAAAATCAATATTTTATAAAGAGATTCCTAAAACATAAGAGATAATAACTAAAATTGCATAAAATCTTCCTAAAATTTAATAAACCCTATGCAGTTTTACGTTTTAGGAAGGTATTTCATATTGTTAGTAGGACATTCCTTAATTTTAAATAAATCACGTAATATGGTATTAACTGTTTTACGATTTGTTGTTAACATTAACGAATGCATCTTTTTATAGGTATAAACATGGGAGACTCATTCCTCCTAAGATACTTTTACCTCAGTTGCAATATAGTTTCGGAGAAGAACCGCAACAAGTATTACAATATTTGTGAACATTGTACCAACAAACTCATTTTTGTTGTTGTTATTTTGCTAGAGCCCTCGTATTACAAGTTTTTTGAACATTGTACCAAAATTATGTAATGCTCTTTTGGGATGGTTTAATAAAATTTTCATTTCTTTATAAGTTTGTACTATCTTTGTTCTTTGGCACATGTAGATTTTCAGTTCAAGGAAAAGAAAATCACTACTGATTTGAAAGTTTGCACTGATTCTTTAAATGTTAAAATTATTGAGCAACAAAACACTAGTATTTACATGATGTTAAAATGACATTTGGGCATTATAAACTATGCAGTATAATACACAATTATATCATATATATTAGAAGGGTAAATAACATAAGTTTAAGAAAAATCAAACATATGTGTTCTTGATTACCTAAACATAAGAAAAAAGTTACGATTTTTAAGAAGGAATTCCTAAAATATAAGAGATACTACATAAATTTGCATAAAGTCTTCCTAAAATTTAATGAAGTTTCGGTGTAAAAAAACGTGGTAGAAGATTCCAATGTATATTTGCATAAAATAGAGCCCAAATAACTACAATGTCAAGGTTTTCCATAGCAATGATTATTGAGTAATTGATTAGAAGTCTGTAAATAATGTTGTCCCTTACCTTGTAAATCAAACTCTTAGTTCGATATTCCACACTTTCGTTGATTTCTCGATTTATCAGCTTGACAAATACTTTGCCTCCCAACCGAGTGACAAACTGAATGATTAGAAGATAGATAGCTGTCAATAAAAACCTGAAACCATCATAGAAAAATTGTCATGTTTTTAACAAAATTGCTAGCACATGGGACTCGTAAAGCTTGTAAAAAAAAAGAGTAATTTCTCACTTAACTATATCAGATGTGATAATTTCGTAAAGATGAGTATACATTTCAAATGGAAGTTGGAGGCAGATATAATGCTCATGATAACAAGAACATCATTTCTAAACTATATACTAAAATTGTATACATTTCCCTGATGTAAAACTATTTTGTAACATTCAAACCAGAAAATACAACAAAACCAACCTATGTAAGAACCAAAAAAGCCAAAGATCTAGTTATAAGAATATGAACTATTCTTTCTCAAAAAGGGATTACAATCAAAATACTTAGTTTTACATAGCTAAGAAATATCTTGCAACAATAGCATTAATGAGATGAATAATTACTATTATCCAACATGTGATGCAGCAGAGTTATTTGATCTTACTACAGAGCTAGTAACAGAAGGTGGTGCTTTTTGACGGAGAAGATGTTGCACACATACTAGATCTTTCTCTCTGCCAAATCGCGTGCAGAATCTCTACCTCTGCTGAATAGCATGTCGGAGATGGAGACAAAATGTGGAATCGCGTGCCGGAGATGGTGACGGAGTTGGAGACAAATGCGAGCGTACTTCCTGTCGATTTTGTCACTTGAAATGTTGAAGATGTGCTGAATCGCGTGCGAGAGATGGAGACGACGACGATGTCGTCGCCGGAGTTGGAGACGACGACCATTCAAATTTCCAATCTACGATTTTGGCGTCGGAGAGGTTGAAGAATAGAAGAACTTCACGTTAGTTCTAATTTTAATCAAGAAAAAAATAGACTTTTCTCATTTGTAAAAATGCTAAATGAGAGATTTTTTGTTTGGAGTGCTATAATTGGCATAAAAAGTTGATTTAATGCTAATTTAAAGTATTTCTCTATTTTAAATTTAAAATTTTAAAAATATTAAAAATAACGATGTGAAAAAAACTTATTTACATTATTATATATAAATTTAAAATATTATATATGGATTATTTTTCCTAATTTAAGATTTAATTTTTTATATTAAAATAAGATTTAATATATTTTAATTTTAAATTTGTGTTATTATTGAAAATTTAAACTAATAATGTAATTTTATAACAAAATCTTTAAAATGTGTTATTTTAGACAATTGTGATTTGTGATAAATGGAATGAATTTTCATTTTTAAAATTTTATGTGTAATAATAATAATAAAATAATAATAATTAAATTAGAGTAATACCCTTAAATAGCAATTTTTGAACTTTTTCTTGCAAATCTAGCATCTAAACATTAAAATCCCAAAAATAACATAAATAATTATATAAAAATACTTATTTATTCTAAATAAATTATACATAAACTTAAAACATTATATTTGAGTTTATTTTTTCCAATTTAGAGTTTATTTTTTTATATATTAAAATATAGTTCTTAATAAATTTTAATTTTAAATTTGTGGTATTATTGAAAATTTAAACTAATAATAATATTTTTAGAATAAAAAAACTTGTAAAAGTGTTATTATATACTATGGTCCTAATAATAATAAAAATAATAAAAATAATAAAGCCCCAATCAAATAAGTTGGGCTCGATAAGTATTTTAGCTTTGCAACTCTAAGCCCAGATATTCTCGAACCAGCGTCGCTGTCTTCCCTTTCAAAGCATTCACGAATAGTTGGTGTCGACGAGAGTATCGCCGTTCGACGATTCCCTCTTGATCTTCTCCTACCAGGTATCGTCTCCATTCACCAGCGCAAACTTGTTTACATTTAAATTTCTTTTTTTCCCATCAATTTTTTAAGCTTTGCGTGAGATCCTAGGGTTTTTTAGTCTTGTGCCGAAGAATCTGGATATAGAATTTTCTATTTATTTTGAAGAACCATCCATTGATTCTGTATGGATCGATGTTGTTTACTCTCTCATTTAGATTCTGAAGAATTTTACCTTCACACTTACAGGAAAATTGTTAAGATATTCGAATCTAGATAAGTAGTTACCAACTTCATATTGCAAATTTCTGAAAAACGCATTTTGATGAAATCTTCGAATCTGCATTTTGTTAAATGTGTTGGCTTCTTTTAGTTTCACTGCTTGTTGAGCAATAATATAGACTCATATACATGTGGCAAAACTCATTTCTGGCCCTTTTCTGCTAGACATTTATGTTTAGTTCTTGGCATTGTCATGTATTGCAAATGTCTTTGTTCTTGTGACCAATGCGAAAATCGTTTAAGCGTTCTTACCTCTTTATCTATAAGCATATCTCGGATGAGTCTTATCTGAAAGCCACAAGACTCAATTTTTTTTGCTAGACTGGATGGTAGCGTATTTCATTACATATCAATTTTGCCTTCAGTTTCTCTGTTTTGTTTCAATAATTTGAAGATCTTGAAATGCTTTAAGCAGATATAAAAAATTGTAAGTTGTGTTTAAACCCTCGAATGATGAATGATGATTTGTTGAGAAATATTTGCTGTTTGTGTACATTGTGACTTACATTAGATGGTTGAATATACTGTTGTTTATTAAGTATCGTAATGTGGATTTCATCTTTCAGGTTTTCCAAACTCGGTAATATGGGCGATTTTTCAATTCAGATCAGTTCGAGGCTGATCAATCAGTTAGCTGAAGGTAATGATCAACCGAAGAGGAAGGCGAAGAAAACCAAACCCAAAGTCTCACCACAGAGCAAGGCAAATCAAACGAAAACACAACCTGGTGCAGAGAAACCACATCCAGTGGCAGAGCTACCGATGCAGCAGCCACCATTCTTCTTCCCTATACCACAACAAGCAGCAGCAAACACAGAGTTGGAATCGATAAAATCCGTTTTAAAGGAGAGTGAGAAGGTTCTGGAGAAGCTGGAGAGAGAAGAAAAGAACATTGTTCATGAAGTGACAGAGAGAGCCAAGGATCTGAGAGAGAAAGAGTTTAAGATCCCAGAACCAAAACCAATGCCTTGTTCATCAGATCACGAAGCATGGATGAAATGCTACAAGGAGAACATCAATGATCCTCTGAAATGTAGCGGTTTGGTTAGGAGTTTCCAAGATTGCGCAAGGCGGATGAGACAGCAAGTGAGTTCTGAAGGAAAGTAGAAGATGAAATGGTTCAAAAAGACTTTTTGAGATAAGAAGAGAAGAATGTTTTTGTTTCTGAGATCTTATGAATGATCAGAAGAATGAATTTGTTTCCTTTGTTATTACATGAAGCAAAAAAAAAAAGGAATAATAAGCATAATCTGTGATTATATTCATGAGATCAAACTCATCTAAACTGTGTTTTTTTTCTATTTAGTATTTTGGCTAATCTTTCACTTGTTCACATTAGTTTTTTCAATTATTATCAATAAAGTCAAATTGTGTTGATTATTTTAAACCTTTTTTTACTAAAAGAGATGAAATGAAGAAACAAAGAAACTCATTCACTCACATTTCAAAAAATAACATTTAATTTGTAAAATATTACTTCAAATATCATTATAAATAATTAATTTAAAAGATAATACCATTATAAATAATTAATATAAAAGATAAATACTAAAAATTTAAAAAAGTTAAAATAGACATTAATATTATGAAATCTAATATTTAAAATTCAGAATTTTGTTAATGTATTTAAATAATTTTTATATGAAAATAAATAAATTAACTATATTAATACATTTACCAACTTAACAAATTATAAACATTTAATTTAATTATATATTTTACAAATTATATTAATGAATATTATGAAATCCAATACTTAAAATTGAAATCTTTATTAATATATTTGAATAACATTTCTACATGAAAAAAACTAACTATAATATTACATATAATAATTTAAAATTTCGTATTTATATTACGAATATTTTATAAAAACTATCATTTAAAAACTTATTGATAGTGATTTAACATTCATTAAAAATTTATAAACTATAAAATATTTAATTAAATTTATAAAAAATATAAATAAAATATTATAATTAAATAATTTTGCGGCATGGTTCAATTTTTAGTTTACACTTAAAATGATGATTTTCTCTATAATTAATGTTCTAGAACATGTCCAAGTGACGTCATCATGAAAAGTTTTGATGTTATTCTTCAAAATTATATGTTTCTTTCACTGAAAACTACAACAAAACATATTTTACGACAAAACAATTCATAGAACCATAAACGGACACGTAAACACAATCTTTACCTCTCAAAATTATTTTCGGATTATGTGTTTGTCACAATTTTTTAATTGCCTTATGTAATGGGGTATTTGATATATACATATACTCTATTTTAGAATTTGTTTATTTTAGGATAGACAAAATAAACTTTTTTTTTTTTTGGTTTTTAGTTCTCGTGATATTGTCTCTCTATTGACATTACGACACAAACTCTCTTTTCTTGAATTGGTCCGAAAAAGACAGAATTTTTTGCTATTATTTTTATGGCTTCAAAGTTTTCAAAAGTTGTGTCCATAGATATATATTCATTTTGTGTCCAAGACTACAACCTTGAGAAGTCAAGAAGTTTCTATTTCAATATAAACTAGCAAAACTTTTAGGTGATGTACCAAATTTAATAGACAGATTTAGATCCATGGTTTCCAAATAAAAAAATATTCTTATTTTATAATTAATTATTTTAAAAATATATAAATTAGATATACATATAATTTATTTTATTTAAAATATTTTTAAAATTTTATTATTAATTATACAAATAAAATAGATAATAAAAATTAGATTATAAAAATGAATTTAAATTATATTTATCTTATATAGTTAATATTAAAATAGGTAAGAAATTATAAATATGATAAATATTCAATTAAACTATATATTTTACTTATATTTTATTTTATTAATTTTATAAAATTTCTAATATTTTATTTTATATTGTATTTATTTTTTTATGTAAAAATGTATATTAAAAGAAATTTTTTGAAAGCATTATTAGGTTTAAAGTTAGGCAAACAGATAGTTGTGTTTTCTTCTTGTTTTATGATTGTTTGCTTGATTTATTCTATCCTTAAGTGGACAAACCTAATCACATTATCCGCCCAAAAATGTTATCATCGTCAATCTCCACCAAAGGATTTGCTTTTCGAATGTCAAAGACAAAAACATTCATTTATTTATAAATAGTGATGATGGAATGATGCTTTTATCCAACACATATCATACTTTCTAAAAACAGCTGTCCAAAAATGTTTCCGACGTCAAATCTCTTCGCCGACAATACAATCATTCTCAGTCCTTACGCGATTGGAATTCTCACAGCTATTTTCTCCATTCTCGTCTGGTACTTGTTCAAACGCCAACAGCTAACGCAACCGCCTCTACCACCTGGACCCAGGGGTCTTCCGATTGTTGGAAACCTCCCGTTTCTTGAACCGGAGCTTCACACCTACTTCACAAAGCTTTCTAAAGAGCATGGCCAAATCTTCAAACTCAATCTCGGCTCAAAACTAACCGTTGTGGTTAACTCTCCATCGTTGGCTCGAGAGATATTGAAAGATCAAGACATTAACTTCTCAAATCATGACGTCCCCATCACGGCTCGAGCCCTTACTTATGGTGGTGTCGACCTCGTTTGGTCACCATACGGTGCAGAGTGGAGAATGCTTAGAAAAGTTTGTGTTTTGAAGCTTCTTAGTCGCAAAACTTTGGATTCATTCTACGAGCTTCGACGCAAAGAGGTCCGGCAAAAAACAAGATTTTTATACAAGAAAGGTCAAGAAGAATCGCCGGTGAACGTAGGAGAGGAGTTGTTTTCGACAATGATGAATCTAATAATGAATATGTTATGGGGAGGATCAGTGAAAGAAGAGGAGATGGAGAGTGTTGGAACAGTGTTTAAAGGAGTGGTTTCTGAGGCAATTAAGCTTTTGGGTGAGCCTAATGTTTCAGATTTCTTTCCGTGGCTAGCGAGGTTCGATCTTCAAGGACTTGTGAAGCGAACTCGTGTGTGTGCTCACGAGCTTGATGCTGTATTTGATCGAGCCATTGAACATATGCGAAATAGAAATGATGATGGTGAAAGCAAAGACTTCCTGCAATATTTGATGAACTTAAATGACCAAGAAGTCGACTTTGAGATTCCCATTACGCTTAACCATGTCAAAGCCATACTTGCGGTAAGTAATGGTTTCAATTGGTTTGTTCTTTTGTCTATAGTTGGTGGTTGCATCATCCGGCCAAACAATGTTCGTTTGTTTCTTTGTTAATTCAATCATTTGATCAATGTGTTTGTTGTATATATGTGAAGGATATGGTGGTTGGTGGGACTGATACATCAACAAACACGATAGAGTTTGCGATGGCCGAGCTTATAAACAACCCGGTATCGATGAAGAGAGCACAACAAGAGCTAGACGAAGTTGTAGGGAATGGCAACATTGTTGAAGAATCACACATCACAAGACTTCCTTACATATTAGCCATTATGAAAGAAACACTTAGGCTTCATCCAACCATTCCATTGTTAGTTCCTCACCGTCCCATGGAGACCACGGTTGTGGGTGGTTACACCATCCCTAAGGACACTAAGATCTTCGTCAATGTTTGGTCTATGCAAAGAGACTCGAACGTGTGGGAGAATCCGACTGAGTTTCGTCCTGAGAGATTTCTTGAAAACAAGTCATGTGATTTCAATGGAAATAATTATAGCTTTTTTCCGTTTGGTTCTGGTCGGAGAATGTGCGCCGGTGTTGCACTAGCTGAGAGGATGGTTTTGTACACTCTGGCGACGTTGTTGCACTCGTTTGATTGGAAGATTCCGAAAGGTCAAGTGTTGGATTTGGAAGAGAAGTTTGGGATTGTCATGAAGCTTAAGACTCCTCTTGTTGCATTGCCTATTCCGAGGTTGTCCGATTCAAATCTTTATCTTTAAAAAGTAAGATCATAATATTTGTCAATTCTTTTACGATTATGAAAACATAACTTTTGGTTAAAACAAAACCATAATTCGGACAAAGCAATAAAATGTATAATAATGTTTCTGATTTTAACAAATTTCTTCGTAAGAAGTCATTGTTCAACCTTACATACATTGGTGATTACATCTATGTGCTCTTAACACAATTACTATCATCAACATTATACTTGATCAATTTTCAAAATATTATCATATTTTCTGACATTTTGTATCCTTTTTATATGTATACAATATTTTATTTGAAATTATGAAATACTTATATGGTATTTTAACTTATGTTTTATCAATGTTTTGAAAGAAAAAAAATGGTCGTTTGGCATCACCAAAATAATTATTTCATTCTACTAGTCACATGGGCCATCGACAAAATGGTTCATGACCGCTCCATTATAGGTTTCCAACAAATACGTTTGGCCTTTGCTACTCAATTTGAAGCCGTCATTAATTTGTAAATGTTGATCAATATTAGGCCTGTTCGTTTCGTAGCCGCAGGAATCTGCGGCTGCGTCATGCGGTCAAACGTTGTTTGTTTGACCGCCGCAGGTTCCTGTGGTCAAACGCTGCGGTCGACCGCAGAAAGCTGCGATCAAAATTTTTAATCGCTGCGAAATTATAGCGTTTACGATCAAACAATTGCGATACAACATGTGGCGACAACCTGCGGCGATCAAACGAACAACAATATTAATGCGTCTAACCGCAGCGTCTGACCGCAGGTCGTTGCCGCAGACGCTGCGGCAGACAAACGAACAGTGCTATTGTTCTACATGTTCGGTTACGTTTTTAGTAAATGTTTTTTTTATGTAAGACAACATATTATCTTGTTCCAACAACAAACATTCTAATTCAAAATTCATAGTTGATCCTTTCTCATACTTTAGCAACTGTGATACATCAGGTTCATGTACTATTCAAGGTCATATACTATTTTAAGGTTTACACTGTGTAGCAGTGTGAAATCTCGAGTTGTACTATAATTCAATCCATCTAAAGAAACATAACCATGTCTTGGAATGTGCATATGCAAATTGTTTCCAAATAACCATTAAAATTTTTAGTTTGTCTATCCGTTTGTAGATGAAATGAAGTATTACATTTTTGTTTATACCCGAGAATCAAAAGCATTTTTTTCTATAATCAACTCAAAAATATATTGTTTCTATATGAAATGATAGCCTTCGGAAAACTATCTTCACTAACAAACTTCAAGATGACATCAATGGTTGTAAGAAGATGTTTCAAGGTTAAAAATTACTCATATTTATTGAGAAGATGTCTCATCTTAGTCCAACATAAATCTTGAACTCCTTTCAATGTCTTAAACTCTCCATCATGGTAACCCATGTCATGATATTCATGAAAAATTAGTGAAATAAATTTTGAATTTTGTAGAATTACTAACTTCTGCTTATAAATAAAAGACGATCATTGATCATCTGATTCCATTCTTAGCTTCACTTCTCGATAATTTCTATAATTTCATTTTCTTGTGGTTGCACGATTCTGAATAATCGATCAGTCATAGATTTCACTAACCATCTTTGGTATTGGAATGTAACTTCTGTCTGTTAGAAACAAAAATTCAAGTTTTTTTTGATAATTTTTATAAATAACTAATTTAAAAAATAAATACCAAAAATTTAGGTAGGTCAAAATAAACATTAGTATTATGAAATGTAATATTTAAAATTCAGTTTTTTGTTAATCTATTTGAATAATTTTTATATGAAAATAAATAGATTAACTATATTAATACATTTAACAACTTAACAAATTATAAACATTTAATTTAATTACATATTTTACAAATTGTATTCATGAATATTATGAAATCCAATACTTAAAATTTAAATCTTTATTAATATATATGAATAACATTTTTACCTTAAAATTTTAAAATTTCGTATCTGTATTATATTACGAATATTTTATAAAACAAATATAATTTAAAAACACATTGATAGTGATTTAATATTCACTAAAAATTTTTAAACGACAAATTATGTAATTAATTCACAAAAAATATAAAAAAGATATTATAATTAAATAATTTCGCGGATCAATTTCTAATAAACACTTTTAAGACATATCCAAGTGACGTCATCATGCAAAGTTTTGATGTTATTCTTCAAAATTATATGCTTCTTTCATTGAAAACTATAAAAACCTATTTTACTACAAAACAATTCATAGAACCATAAAGGAAAAATAGCATAAAAAACCTCAAGATTTGTCACTGACATTTTAAAGCCTCAAACTTTTATTTTTTACAGTATTAAACTTAATTTTGTCTTTTCATAATAGTCCGTTATATATCTGTAACGGATTTTAAAATACCGTTTAACTTAAAATAACTCCGTTTAAGTTAATATAACGCCGTTTTAGTTGAAATAACTCCATTTGAAAGAGCAAAGGTTAAAGAAAATCGTGAAGCCTCCCCAAAATAGATTTGGGATTTTAGGATTCTTCGAAAAATCAAGAGCAAACGAAAACCAGGGTTTCAATCGTATCGACACAGGTTTGGGAAGAGTAACATGACATCGAAATGATGTAAGATTAGTTTTAAAGTTGGAATCGAAGGTGTTTTTGGAATGTAATTTCTAGGGTTTGCGATTTTCTAGGGTTCTAGAGTTCGATTTTGTGTATTTTTGGTTTGATGTTATGATTTTGTGTTCGATTTTTCGCTGTTGGGGTTCGACGTTGTGTTCTAGGGTTCGATTTTGTGTTTTTGGGTTTGATTGTGTTTGATATTGTGTTCGATTGTGGATGTTTGGGTTCGATTTTGTGTATTTGAGGTTCGATTGTGTGATTTCGTGTTTGATTGTGGCTGTTAGGGTTCAATATTGTGTTTTAGGATTCGATATTATGTCTTTTGGGTACCATTTTGTGTATTTTTGGTTCTAGGATTCGATTTTGTGTTCGATTGTGACTGATTGGGTTCGATGTTGTGCTCTAGGGTTTGAATTTCTGTATTTTGGGTTTTGATTTTAATTATTTCCGGTTTGATTGTGTCATGTCGTGTTCGATTGTGGCTGTTTGGGTTTGATATTGTGTTCTACGGTTCGATTGTGTATGTTTTGGGTTCGATTTTGTATATTTCGGGTTCAATTTTGTGATATCTTGTTTGATTTTTTATATTTTTTTGCTTGATTTTACGAATTTTATGTTTATTTCTTCATTTGATGACCCTATTTTTTGGGTATGGTGAAACTCATAATTCACAAAGGTGGATTTATGAGAAAAGAAGGTGAAATCTACAAGTATTTAGATGAATTGGGTCAGAAGAGAGTGCAATGGAAGTTGTCCGACATACGATGGCCAAAATTCGAAAAAAATTTGGCGGATGAGAAAGTTTGTGCACCAATCTATTTCCTTTGGTACAAAGAAATAACAGAAAGCATGGCGAATATTCAATATATGTTGGAGCCTTTGGATGAGGAGTTGCCAAAGTTATGTGTACTTGCTTAACTAGTTGGGGAGTTGGAAATATTCTTTGAACATGCTTGCTCAGAATAGAGTCCTAGTCCCATTGAATCCGACTACATTTTGAAACCCACTCAACCAGAAGATGAGGGAGAAAGATACAATGATGTCGGCTATGATGGGGAATATGAAGATGAACACGTATTTGAGGAGGAAACATAAGCTGACCATGAAGGTGACAATGTTGATAGTGAGGATGAGAGTGATGTTGAGAGGCCGAGAGAAGATACTAAAGGTGATCAATTAATCTGAAGATGAAACACCTGTATTGGAAGACTTGAATCAAAACGATTGTGACATAGGTGATGATGTTGTTTTAAAAGAGGATGATACAATTGACGCGAGATTTAGGTCTTTGTACGAGGAAAGTGCAAAAACAAGTGCATAATTGAGGGAGGCAGAAGAAAGTGAGGAGTAATATGGTGTTGGTGGTGATACAGATTATCCTGATACACCGTTAGAGTTCGATGAAGAATGGGATCAGTGGACCCATGCAAGCATGCAATGTGTGTCCAAAGGTATATCATGCAAGTATACAGTGTGTGCCCATGATGACAACAATGAAGATCTTGTGAAATATGTAGCTACATATTACCACACAAGTGTCATGAAAAATACATATGTTGAGAACATCAAATCAATGAATGGCGAAAAATTGTGGAAGAAAATAGACAAACTTGTCATTAGGATTCCTGAGTTTCGAAAACCACGTGGTAGACCAAAATCTCGGGACAACAGAAAAGAATCATTCGAAAATTTGAAAAACAAAGGAAATGCCACGCATAGGCCTGTCAAACGGGTAAGACCCGTCCCGCCTGCCCGCCCCGCAGCGGGTTTTGGATTTTTTTTTCATAAATTATTTTTACCCGCAAGTTAATTTTTCAGACCCGCACCCGCTCTGTATTAATCAAGCGGGTCTAGCGGGTTTACCGGGTGACTTGCTTCGTTTTTCAAATTTTTTTAAAAAATATTTAATAAATTTAATTAAACTTAAATATTTAATAAATTAAATTAAACTAAAATATTTAGTTAATTTAGTTAAAAATTTAAAAATATTTAATAAATTTAATTAAAGTTTTTAAAAATATTTAAATAATATAATTAAAATATTTAACAAATGTAATTTGTTTGAATTTAAATTAGTTTGGGACTAAATTAATTTATGCCTCAATTTGATTAATTAGTTTGAGCCCACAATTTGTAGGTACCCACTAACCTGCAAATTAAAAAGTTGCAACCCGTACCCGCCCCGTTCTAACTAATGCTCGACCCGCACCTGTACCGCGTATGAATTTTTTTTTCATTCGACCTACATCCGTCCCGCAGTGGATCAAACGGGGTCGGACCCGTGGGTAAAGACTCATAATGACATGTCTAGCCACGCGTCGTGGTAGAATTCTATATTGTAATAGATGTGGTCAAGCTGTACACATCAAGCGAAGCTGTAAGAATGAAGAAAATGTTGTTCATGGTCCAAAGAACAAACGTGCCAAGCCACGTAAACTACCTATTGAGGTAAATCTTATTATTATTTGTCCTTCTTTGTTGTATGTGGTATGATTATTTGTGATTTCTTCTGTTTAGATACCAACTCGCCCAACAGTTCCAAGATCAAAGCGGAAGAGTCTTTCTCTTATTTCCAGTTCACAACTTATACGAGTTAGTGAATCAAGTTCCACCTATCCAGTTGTTTATAGTGCTTTAGAACCGTCAACCTCCACCTACCAAGCAAAGAAAGCTAAGTGTGGACGCCCACTGAAGATAACTAAACCCGGAAACATACCTAAGGGTGTCGGCACTTTTTGGAGTCCTTTTGCGGATCGAGTATTCGATGTATTTTCTAGTCGAATTATGATCGAAGTACAAAACCATCACAACCGCCACAATGACTTATGACTACTGTTTTTTGATTATTCAATGTGTATTTGTCTAGCGTGATCGAACGTTTTCACACCCTTGATAATAACTTATCACTATGTGTTTGTTTGGGTTTGGTTTTGAACTTGTGTTTTGAACTTCAAATACTTTCAAGGTTAGTGGTTATGCTTATGCTTATTCTACTGTGTTTTGAAGAACTGAAGACATAAACATGAATATTATTACTTACTTAAGGACGATAGTACATTCCTACAATTCCCAACACAACTCCAAGCAAAATGTTAAATACAAGACTCGAATAAATCAGAACATTGCGCAACACACGACTCCTCTCGTTTATTATCAACATTTTTCGCTTGAGTGCTTCACATTCTAAACTTCTTTGCTTCAGTTCATCCATTATTGAAGTCGGCGTTAACATTTTATGTTCATTATCACTGCTTAGCACTCTTACCGTGTCTTTTAAACTTTTAATCTCCTCTTTTTGATCATTCATAACATATCTTGCCTCGAACAACGTAATGTGTTGCCATCCATGCGATTTCTCCAAATCATACCAACAAAAAAATTGCAAAACTCGTAACCTTGACCAATTTTACGCCTTTTACAAGTGTAAAACCTTCACACGAGATTGTCATTAGTCCAAACTTTCAAGATTTTTGCTGGTCGATTGCAATTACACAACACACCATTCCCACTTTTGTATTCTATTGTTGAAAAACTTCTACTATGAGATATCTTCACCAAAAAAATTGAGTATTTCATTACACATACCATAAATCGAATAAACAACATAAATTCATCCTCTAAATCGCAAGCAAATTCAAAAACCTATAAACTCAAACTCAAAAACACAGAAACCTAGAAATTCAAAAACCCGAAACACTATGACACAATCAAAACGCGAAACCCAGAAATTCAAAAAGAAAATCAAAACCCAAAATCCCAAAATTCAAAAACATCAAACGAAAACCAAAATCGAGCCCGAAACCCTTCAAATCGCAAACAAATTCGGACCAATTAACATCTTTTTCACCATTCTTACCACAGTCCCCTTTCACAATCGCAAGTAGACTCTTCCTTCAATTTTCCTCAATTTTTTCCCTTTCACAAATCCTAATACATGATGCCTTTCCACAACTCCATTTTAAATAACCAAATCCCACGTGCTCACTTTAAATAAACAAGATTAAATCCCTCTTAACGGAGGTTAAATCTCCATTAACGTCAGTTTATGTTCTGTTACTTCTATTTAACATTTATAAACAATTTAAAATCCTTTTGATTTGACCTCTCCATTTATCCTTAGATTGAGAAAAATTATATTACTGAGATTTTGGGTTCAAGAAGAAAATTTTTGAAAGCTTTATTAGGTTTAAAGTAGATTGTATATAGTGGTTTAATCATTTTTAAGAAAAATAAACCATTATAAAATTAATTTCAAATGGTGTAATCTCAATAGATTTTATCCAATTGAATGACAATCTAGGATCCATATATTAAAGGTATCATGAGATTAAATTTTAAAATCATCAAGAAGAATGGATTTAAAGCCTATGATTTAAGATGAAGTTTGATGGTAACCCTACCTACGTGACTGGAGATACCAAGATGTAGGTTCAAAGGGACAACTAAGTTAAACGGAATCTGAAAGAGCACTGTGAGACTTACGTCTCTATCCAGTTCCTAGGATGATGTACAGTACTTTCTGTATGTGTGTAGGATAAGCGTTGCTTTTAATGATTTGAGATCATAGCTTTGAGTTATAATTGGAGTATTACAGAATGAACAAATGTAATTTGTCCCACATTAGAAATTAGAGGTGAAATCTCTCTTGTATATCAAGCGGAGAAACTATTACAAAACTCAAAATTTTGGATACAATTTGGTGTATTAGTGGAAGGAGATAACCGAACTCGAGTTTAGAGTTTACGGAATTTAGCAAATGAACCAATGGTTGGTACAATTATTATTATAGTTTGGTTCAAACCTCATTTGTTATTTGTTGACTAAGTCAACTAGTCAATATCTCATTTTATTGAGTTAAGTTATAATTTACAACTAAATTAATTTGGTTTATTATTTTATAACATAAAAATCATAATAATTTTTAGTAGAGAATAAATTCTCATTAAAAATGGAATAACCTCTTTATAAACTGATATATTGATTATTAAGAAAAATGGTTGAAAAAAATTAAAAATGAGAATGAATGATGGAAAATAAAAAGAGAAAAAGAAAAACAAACATTTGGTTTTCTCATTCTAAGAGTGTAAAAAATACACATAAAAAATCTCTCACATGTTGAGTATGAGAGTGCAACATAGAAAAACGTTCGTTGTATTCTGTTCTTGGGTTGTGCATGACAGAATAGTTGCAGTTGTATCCTGGGATTCGGAACGCAATACAACCGTCACACTATGGGGCGTTTTCAGAATTAAGGAAAGAGTATCTCGCCTCTGCAAATCTAGTTTTTCCAAAATTCTTGTATCGGTACTTTTACATTTTATTATATGCAATTTATTCACAATTATCAGTTGCCCACTTTATAGAAAATCACGTTCTAACAGTTTTCGACGATGATGAATCTAATAATGAATATGTTATGGGGAGGATCAGTGAAAGAAGAGGAGATGGAGAGTGTTGGAATAGTGTTTAAAGGAGTGGTTTCTCAGGCAACCAAGCTTTTGGATGAGCCTAATGTTTCAGATTTCTTTCCGTGGCTAGCAAGGTTTGATCTTCAAGGACTTGTGAAGCGAATTTGTGTGTGTGCTCACAAGCTCGATGCTGTATTTGATCGAGCCATCGAGCATAAGCGAAGTAGAAATGATGACGGTGAAAGCAAAGACTTCTTGCAACATTTGATGAAGTTAAATGACCAAGAAGTCGACTTTGAGATTCCCATTACGCTTAACCATGTCAAAGCCATACTTGCGGTAAGTAATGGTTTCAATTCGTCTGTTCTTTTGTCTATAGTTGGTAGTTGCATCATCCGGCCAAACAATGTTCGTTTGTTTCTTTGTTAATTCAGTCATTTGATCAATGTGTTTGTTGTATATATGTGAAGGATATGGTGGTTGGTGGGACTGATACATCGACAAACACGATAGAGTTTGCGATGGCAAAGCTTATAAACAACCCGACATTGATGAAGAGAGCACAACAAGAGCTAGACGAAGTTGTAGGGAATGACAACATTGTTGAAGAATCACACATCACAAGACTTCCTTACATATTAGCCATTATGAAAGAAAAACCTAGGCTTCATCCAACCATTCCATTGTTAGTCCCTCACCGTCCCACTGAAACCACGGTTGTGGGTGGCTACACCATCCCTAAGGACACTAAGATCTTCGTCAATGTTTGGTCTATACAAAGAGACTCGAACGTGTGGAAGAATCCGACTGAGTTTCGTCCCGAGAGGTTTCTTGAAAACAACTCATGTGATTTATCTGGAAATAATTATAGTTTTCTTCCGTTTGGTTCTGGTCGGAGAATGTTTGGTTCTGGTCGGAGAATGTGTGCCGGTGTTGCACTAGCTGAGAGGATGGTTGTGTACACTCTCGCGACATTGTTGCACTCGCTTGATTGGAAGATTCCGAAAGGTCAAGTGTTGGATTTGAAAGAGAAATTTGGGATTGTCATGAAGCTCAAGACTCCTCTTGTTACATTGCCTATTCCGAGGTTGTCCGATTCAAATATTTATCTTTAGAAACTAAGATCATAATATTCGTCAATTCTTTTACGATTACAAAAACATAACTTCTGGTTAAATCAAAACTATAATTCGGACAAAGCAATAAAATGTACAATAATGTTTGTGATATTAATCAATTTCTACTTTTATCATTAAAAAAAATTGATTGGAACAAAGGCAGTGTGTTTCATTCAACTACTGTATATACCTCCTTTCTTTAACTAAATTTCATATTCACCCATGGTCAAGAGTGAGCTTGTCTTCAAGCAGAAAGAGTAGAAATTATGTTTGATGTCTTTAACTTGCAACCATGATCTTGTAAGCGTAGAGTTCTTTGACGCATAGAAAACTTTCTTTCAAAAAGATATCAGCGCTGTTCGTTTGTCTGCCGCAGCGTCTGCGGCGGCGACCTGCGGTCAGACACTGCAGTTAGACGCAGCAATATTGTTGTTCGTTTGATCGTCGTAGGTTGTCGCCGCAGGTTGTATCGCAATTGTTTGATTGCAAACGCTATAATTTCGCAGCGATTAAAAATTTTGATCGCAGCTTTCTGCGGTCGACCGCAGCGTTTGACCGTAGAAACCTTCGGCGGTCAAACGAACAACGTTTGGCCGCATGACGCAGCCGCAGGTTCCTGTGGCTACGAAACAAACAGACCTATCATTTATTTACTATACTTTTGATTAAATTAATCTTTTACAATTATATTTAATCGACCATCCTTTGACGTATTTTTCTTTTCTTAAAACGTGTTCAAAGTGAATCATAATATACCATATCATAATCTCATTTGTTCCGATCAAACAAAAAAATAACAATTTTTTTTTATTTAACTCGCAAGCAATCACTCAACTAAACCATTTTGTTCATTCTCAAAGAAACAGTTCAATGACTTTGTACGTATCTTTCAATTTCTTTGATGACCTTTTAGGTTTTTTTAATCTCGTTTTTATATTGAGATTAATCATTCAATTCAGAAGATTTTTAGCATTTGCCTATGAAAATTTTTCTTAAGCATTTGATGCATTTTCCTCTGCTGCACCACTTTGCCTTATATGTTCTGATGTAATCTTCTTACACTACCAATTTGCTTATTCATCTTGATGCAATATTCTCGTATCTTCAGATCTTTCATGTTGGACAACCATTTCCAATGAACCAAAGCTATGAAATATCCTTTCTTGTCAAATATCATCTCAACAATATAATCATGTTCAACGACGATTACTTCTTCATTAAGTGACAGAACTGTCGGTAAATATTAATATCATGTCTTTGATCACACACTGATTTTAGTTGAGATTTATGAAATACATGATGAATTTTTGATTATGATTATAATCTCAAATGATATGCAACCTGATCAATACGGTCCAAATCTCAAATGGACCATAATAAAGTGTATTTAATTTTTTGATGTAACACTGATTGGGGCCTATATGGGTCTCAATTTCACCATATCACCAACAAAAATTTGTAATTTATGATGATGTTTATTAACATTGTTCTATATGTTATGTTACATCTTTAGTAAATATTTTTTGATGTGAGAAACATATTATTTTGTTCCAACAACAAATGTTCTAATTAAACATTCGTAGTTAATCCTTTCTCATATTTTAACAATTGTGAAGAATCACGGTCATATATTATTTTGAAAGGTTTACACTCAGAGCCGGCCCTGAATTTAATAGGGCTGCAAGCAAAAAAAAATGGCCCGTTTTATACTACAAAAAAAATTAGGCCGTTCTAATTTTTAAAATTTTTTGTTGTTAGAAGGATTCGAACTGAAGAACTCAAGAAAACAATTTACTTTTATTTACCATTTGTGCTAAGAATAATTTTGAAATAAAAGCTGATTTTTTTATATTAACATTAAGGGCCGCAAGCACGGATTTGCTTTGCTTGGGTCCAGGCCCGACCCTGTTTACACTGGAGACTGCGAAATCTCGTGTTGTACTATAATTCAACCCATTTCAAGAAACGTAACCACGTCTTGGGATGTGCATACACAAATATGTTTCCAAATAATAATTTAAAATTTTAGTTTGTCCATCCATTTGCAAATGAAATGAGGTATTAAACTTTTGTTTATACTCGAGAGTCGAAAGCATTTTTTCTAAAATCCACTCAAAAATATATTGTTTCTATATGCAATGATAGCGTTCGGAAAACTAAATTCACTTACAAACTTCAAAGCGACATCAATGGTTGTAAAAAGATGTTTCAAGAATAAAAAATACTTATATTTATTGAGACGATCCACTCGACCATGATAATATTTATTTCTTGTGATGTTGGTATCTTTCAATAAAGTTCATAAAACTTTTTTTACCAGACTATAGTAGGTATGATTGTAACAGTTCTGCATGTGATAAGAGCGCTGTTCGTTTGTCTGCCGCAGCGTCTGCGGCAGCGACCTGCGGTCAGACGCTGCGGTTAGACGCAGCAATATTGTTGTTCGTTTGATCGCCGCAGGTTGTCGCCGCAGGTTGTATCGCAATTGTTTGATCGCAAATGCTATAATTTCGCAGCGATTAAAATTTTTGATCGCAGCTTTCTGCGGTCGACCGCAGCGTTTGACCACAAGAACCTGCGGCGGTCAAACGAACAAAATTTAGCCGCATGACGCAGCTGCAGGTTCCTGCGGCTACGAAACGAACAGGCCTAAGGTAAAATATTTATTTGTCTGACACATTGTACAAGCAACAACATATTTTTAAACACATTGTCTCATCTTAGTTCAACATAAGTCTTAAACTCTTTTTAGTGTCTTAAACACTCTAACATGGCAACCCATTATAGTGTCATGGTATTCATAAAGAATTAGTGAAATAAATTTTTAATTTTTGTAGAATTACTAACTTCTGCTTATAAAATATACATCATTGATCATTTAAAATCCATTCTTAACTTTAATTACCCTAGCCAACTTCTCAATAATCTCATGTATCATCGGATATGTATCAGTTTCAAAATAGATATCATGAATTTGAAGAGTAGTCACTAATGTTACCAATAAAAACTTTATAATTTCATTTTCTTGTGGTTGCATGATTCTAAATAACCCATCAGCCATAGAATTCACTCCCAGCTTGTATTCAATGGAAAAATTATATTTCAATAGTTTCACTAACCACCATTGGTATTCTAATGTAACTTTTCTATGTTCAAAATAAAATTTCAAGCTATTTTGATAATTTCTCACCACAAATCTCCTTCCAAGTAGGTAATGTTTCCATTTCATACTACTAAAACAATAGTTATTAACTCTCTTTCATATATTGATTTTAGCTTTTCCCTATCATTCAATTCATGACTAATGATTTGCAATTCCTTACAAACCGCATGTAAACCGAATTAAACCTAGAAATTCTTTAATTTTTTTACATATTTGGGCGTCGGTCACTTTTTACCAACTTCTGATTTGACTGGATTCGTAGCTACATCATGCTAAGATATATTATGTTCCAAATATTCTACTTAATTTTGTCTCAATATTTTTTTGGTTTGGATACAACTGTTGTTTCTCAAATACCTCCAACACAAACTCCAAATGTCTAACATGTTCTTCCAAAGTAGTGGTATATATCAAAATATCATTAATTAACATCAAAACATATTTCTTTAGAAGTTGTCTGAAAAATTCATTCATTAGTGTTTGAAAAGTTGTTGGAGCATTCGTCAATTTAAAAGGCATTACTAAAAACTCGTAATGTCTTTTATGTGTTGTTATCTCAATTTTACTATGTTATTCAGTAATTCCCTTTAGCAATCACCTTGTTTTAGTGGATCTCAATATCGGTATTTTTTAAATATATTTTTCCACATTTCTTTCTTCCATCCTTATCTAGTTATATCCCGATCTCAAATCCAATTTTGTAAACAATTTTTCACCATACGATTCATTTAAAATCTGATCTATAATTAGAATAGGGAAATTATTGGGTATTATGGTTCTATTTTAAGGTTTATAATCCACAAAAGCACCAAAGTTATCTTTTCTCACCAACAAAAATTTATTTAATTAAAAAAACTACTTTTATCAAAAAAGGTAGAAGAAAAGATAAATTAGGTTAAATGAAAAACATATGGTTTGATGCATTTTCCTCTCGGTTTTAATTGGTATATACATTCATAATGTAGTTTATAATTTTAAAATAGTACAATTACAATCACGGTTGAATTTTGTCATGTCTAGCTAATGTTGTATCTACTTATTCAGAAATATAAACGACTTTAAAATTATATAATTAGATGGAAAGGTAAATTTTTAAAAGATAGACATAAAAAATAATGTTAGCACTTAGTAGTTATCATGGAAACAATGTAATCTTGATACAAATTCTTGAACAAATAGATGACTAATAAGTTTAGTTTGAACTTATATATGTAAAATGATTAAAATTTAAGATCAGAATGCTATTATTTAAGCCTTGAGTTATATTTACAGTGCATAGATTTTAATTTTGATTTTGATGATATATGTATTATATAAAAATATAGAGTAATCTCTTAAAATAGCACCTTTTAAAGTTTTTCTTCCAAATCTAGCATCATAAAATTAAATTCCCAAAAATAATACAAACGCTTATGTGAAAATACTTATTTATTCTAAATAAATTATACATAAACTTAAAGTATTGTATTTGGGTTCATTATTTCCAATTTAGGATTTAATTTTTTTCTATTAAAATATAGTTTTAATGCATTTTAATCTTGAATTTGTGTTATTATTAGAAATTTAAGCTAATGATGCTATTTTTGGAACAAAAACTTAAAAAGGTGTTATTTTAGACATTTGCCCTAAAATATATTGCTTGGAAATGAATCTTGCCGATTGAATATTGCAAAAAATCTGGTTGAGTTTGGTAGTGTTTGTTTAGGTTTCATGTGATTTTGAAACCACTTTTAACATTCTTAGGGACACAATGCTCTTTAACTTAGATTTTAAAACAAGTCATGATCTTTTATGTTATATATTTATTTGCAAACAAAATAGAAAATTAAAACTAGAATTCATAAGAGCCATTGATGTTGGATTGATACAAACATTTGACCATTGCAAAAAATTTCAAAACTAAATTCATCTATAAATACAACTGAATTTTTTTTTTTATATTTATGTATGCAATGCATGCACAAAAAAAACAAAATAATTTTCTTTTCATATACCAAATCTCAAATTCAAGAACTGAAAAAATAGATAATTATAATCGGTTATGGTCTTGATTTGAGAAAATACAAAAGAGTCAATAGATTTAAAATTTAGAATTATTTTTAATTAAATTTTAGGCTCAAAAACAGTGATTGTTGGTAGAGATACATATCATTACGATTAGTGTAAGAAAAACACATTATTATAGCTAAGTTTGATCTTTCAATATTATTATTATTTTTTTTAATTTTTATTAGTTGATTTGATATGCGAGTACGATAACAATTTTTATAAAATTTAATAATTTTCCATATATGAAAATATTAAATTTAGAATAAAAACTTAAAAATGTTATTTTAAAGTGTTACTCTTTCTTTAAACTTCATTTTATTTTTCTTCTATCTCACATTAAATAAAAAATTTAATTTTAAATTAATTGTCTAATATAGAAGATTATTTATTTTGTTATAGACATCTTATGTTATAAAATATGCATCAACAATTGCTGCCGGTCCAAATGGACTCAAATCATATAAGAATTACATGCAATTCGAGCTACACGCAACACTTTTTTTGATATTATATATATATATATGAATTTAAGTTAATAAAATAATTACAATATATATTTTTATATTTAATTTGGTTATAAAAACTATATATTTTAGTAAAAATCATTATTTTTATTTTTTGAATTTACATATATAAAAATTTATATTATAATTTTAAATACGAATTAAAATTATATAAATATCTAATTTATATTTACTAATAAAAATATTATATAATTGTGAATATTTTTTTCTGTGTAGGGCTTGGATATAAATCTAGTTGTAATTATTGTAATAACTTAAATCTATTTATATATTTATTTTAAATTCATTATAATAATCTCATGACAACATAATATTTCTGTTAATAACATGTTATGATACAGTTAATTTTTAAAAATATTTTTAAATAATATAGTACAAAAAAAGAAAGAAATAATTTATAATTTTGTACCAAACTGCTAATCTTGATTTGAATAGCGATTAATTACAATTATAAATTAACTGCTTATGAATTAATTAATGTATTGCTGATATATGATTACATATCTTTCTTCAAGACAACAAAAGATTAGATACCTTTCTTGCTTTGATTTGACATTAGAAAAAAATGAATTCGACATAAATAAATTAATTTTATAAATATCAACTAGATTATTATGAGAACACTAATCTTCTATTTGAATCAATTTGTTTTTAAAAATCACTAACAATGGATTCACGAAAAAACTCAGATAGATTGTCGAGTTTATCAGATATATTTATCATTCTGATTATCTCTAACTTGCCCTGTAAAGAAGCTATCAATACGAGTGTTCGCGCAAAGCATTGGAAGAATTTTTATCGTGAAACTACCAACTAGATTTAGTGATAACACATCATATTTTATACTAAAAAAATAGTTTTACTTAATATATAAGAGATGTTGAATATTATAGGGTATTGTAAATCTTATTAAATGGATTGTTATAAAATGTGTTACTATGACCGCATAGAAAATAAAATATAAAAGTTCAACCAATGTTTGAATATATAAGTTAGCTGAGATTTAAGAATCATCAACAAAAAGAAAGCAATATTTTAATTAAATTGATCATAAGTTTACTTCTCTTTAAAAATATTCCAATTTAGAATCCTCTTAATATTAAAATACAAGTGAGTTTATAAAAAAATGATGATATGTCATTAGAAAAAATAACATGGCTAAAAAGAATTATGACATACCGTTTAGTCAAATATGGTATGGTAATTTTAAATATAAATTTATTTTTAAAAACTCTTCTTAATATTAAAGAGAATTGAGTTTATATAAAAAATGATGATATATCATTAGAAAAGATGACATTACTAAAAAGAATTATGACATAGCGATTAGTAAAATGTGACATGGCAATTTTAAATATAAATGTATTTTTAAAAAATAAATTAATCAAATTTAATATAATCATTTTAAACATAAAAATTATTTCTAAAAAAATAAATCATATATATTAACCTAAAAGTGAGTTTAGAAAAAAATATTTATATATCATTAAAAAATAACATGGCTAAAACAAATTATGACATGACGTTTAGTCAAATATGATATAGTAATTTTAAACATAAATTTATTCCTCAAAAAAGTAAATCATATATATTAAATTAGAAATGAGTTTTAAAAAATATTTAATACCATGTATGTATTCAGTTTTATGTTTTTTTAATTTCATGCTTTTATAATTATTTTAAATAATAAATTTGGTTTGATAAATTACGATGAATAATTTGTATTTTTTCAATCATGGTTATTAATTTTACATGTTTATTAAGTAGTTCATTTTCCAATTATATAATTGATAATTTAATAAATTAGTATTTAAAAATAAAACTTAATTTTAGAAAAAAAACTAAAATATAAAAAAAACTAATAGTTTAAAAAAAATATGCAAAAAACAAGAAAAATATATAGAAAAAACAAGAAAAATATAAGTAAAAAAACAAGAAAATATGAGCAAAAAACAAAAAAAAATATTAAGCAAAAAACAAAAAGAATATAAGCAAAAGAAAAGTTACGATTTCTATTATTTTTTTATAAATGATAATTTAAAATTTAGTATTTACAAATAAAACTTAATTTTACAAAAAAATAGCCAAAATATATTAAACTAATGGTTCAAAGGTGTATTATGTATAAATCCATAGTATTAATATACAATCATACCAAAATATAGTTTAAATATAGGTTAAAAACATAAGCCTATTACAAATTAAAAAAAGTTTAGTAGTTTTAAATACATAAAACACAAATAAAAATTTTCTTATATAATAAATATGTATTATAATACATTAATATTATTATCAAATTTAATAATGATCTAAGTGTATAATATGAATCAATTTGTCTTCAAAAATTACTAACAATGGATTCACAAAGAAACCCAGATAAATTGTCGAGTTTATCAGTTATTTTTCTCATTCTGATTATCTCTAACTTGTCTTTTAAGAAAGTTATCAAGACGAGTGTTCTCGCAAAGCGTTGGAAAAATCTTTATCGTGAAACTACCAACTAGATTTAGTGATGATACATCATATTTTATAATAAAAAATGGTTTTACTTAATATATAAGAGATGTTGAATATTATAGGATATTGTAAATCTTATTAAATGGATTGTTATAAAATGTGTTACTATGACCGCATAGAAAATAAAATATAAAAGTTCAACCAATGTTTGAATATATAACTTAGCTGAGATTTAAGAATTATCAACAAAAAGAAAGCAATATTTTAATTAAATTGATCATAAGTTTACTTCCCTTTAAAAATATTCCAATTTATTATCCTCTTTATATTAAAATACAAGTGAGTTTATAAAAAATGATGATATGTCATTAGAAAAAACAACATGGCTAAAACAAATTCTGACATGATGTTTAGTCAAATGTGATATAGTAATTTTAAACATAAATTTATTTCCCAATAAAATAAATCATATATACTAAATTAGAAATGAGTTTTAAAAGATATTTAATACCATATATGTATTCAATTTTATGCTTTTTTTTAATTTCATGTATTTATAATTGTTTTAAATAATTTATTTGGTTTGATAAATTACGATGAATAATTTCTATTTTTCAATCATGGTTATTAATTTTACATGTTTATTGAATAGTTCATTTTCCAATTATATAATTGATAATTTAATAAATTAGTATTTAAAAATAAGACTTAATTTTACAAAGAAAAGCTAAAATATAAAAAAAAAACTAATGGTTCAAAGAAAAATATATGTAAAAACAAGAAAAATATAAGTAAAAAACAAAAAAATATAAGTGAAAAAACAAGCAAAATATAAGCAAAAAACAAAAAAAATATAAGCAAAAAATAAAAAGAATATAAGCAAAAGAAAAGTTACGATTTATATTACTTTTTATAATTGATAATTTAAAAATTAGTATTTACAAATAAAACTTAACTAGATTTATACCCACGCCATGCGTGAGGAAAAATATTCGTAAATTATATTTTATTAGTAAATATAAATTAAATATTTATATAATTTTAATTTTTATTTAAAATTACTTTTAAAATTAATTTTTGTAAATATAAATTAAAAAAGAAAAAAATTATTTTTTATGAATTTAATAGTATTTTTTTGTTAGTTTAATAAAATATATTAATACTCTAACCAAATTAATAACAATGACATATATTGTAATTATTCGAATAAGTTAACCCTATTTATATATTTATTTGAAATTTACTATAATGATGAAATGTAAGCATGATATTTCTGTTAATAACACGTGAGAGTAATATTATTTTCTTAATTTTTATCTCAAATAATATATTAGGGATTATGTAATAATTTAAATCTATTTATATTTATTTGAAATTATTTATAAATTAACGTATTAAAAATTTAAAAAAATAAAAATTATTGATTTTACAAATGTAATACTATTATTTGGTTAGTTAAATAAAATATATTGATTCTCTAACCAAATTAATATCAATGGCATGTTTTGTAATTATTCTACTAACTTAAACCCTTTTATATATATAAAACTGTTTAGTGTTATTTTTTTTTATTTAATGATAATTTAATTATTTTGTTAAAAAGTTTTAAAATAATATATTTTTAGCCAAAATATATTAAACTAATGGTTCAAATATGAATTATGTATAAATCCATAGTTTTAATATACAATCATACCAAAATATAGTTTAAATATAGGTTAAAAACATAAACATATTACAAATTAAATAAAAATTTTGTAGTTTTAAATGCATAAAACAAAAATAAAACTTTTCTTATATAATAAATATGTATCATAATACATTAATATTATTATCAAATTTAATAATGATCTAAGTGTATAATATGAATCAATGGATTCACGAAGAAATCCAGACAGATTGTCGAGTTTATCACATATCTTTCTCATTTTGATTATCTCTAACTTGCCTTTTAAAAAAGTTATCAAGACGAGTGTTCTCGCAAAGCGTTAGAAAAGTCTTTATCGTGAAACCAATATTTAGATTTAGTGATGATACATCATATTTTATAGTAAAAAAATAGTTTTAATTAATATATAAGAGATATTGAATATTACCGGATATTGTAAATCTTATTAAATGGATTGTTATAAAATGTGTTACTATGTCCGCATAGAAAATAAAATATAAAAGTTCAACCAATGTTTGAATATATAAGTTAGCTGAGATTTAAGAATCATCAACAAAAAGAAAGCAATATTTTAATTAAATTGATCATAAGTTTACTTCTCTTTAAAAATATTCCAATTTAGAATCCTCTTAATATTAAAATACAAGTGAGTTTATAAAAAAATGATGATATGTCATTAGAAAAAATAACATGGCTAAAAAGAATTATGACATACCGTTAGTCAAATATGATATGGCAATTTTAAATATAAATTTATTTTTAAAAACTTTTCTTAATATTAAAAGAAAATTGAGTTTATATAAAAAATGATGATATATCATTAGAAAAGATGACATTAATAAAAAGAATTATGACATGGCGATGAGTAAAATGTGATATGACAATTTTAAATAGAAATTTATTTTTAAAAAATAAATTAATCAAATATAATATAATAATTTTTAAACATAAAAATTATTTCCAAAAACAATAAATCATATATATTAACCTAAAAGTGAGTTTAGAAAAAAATATTTATATATCATTAAAAATAACATGGCTAAAACAAATTATGACATGACGTTTAGTCAAATGTGATATAGTAATTTTAAACATAAATATATTCCTCAAAAAAGTAAATCATATATATTAAATTAGAAATGAGTTAAAAAAAATATTTAATAGCATGTATGTATTCAGTTTTATGTTTTTTTTATTTCATGCATTTATAATTATTTTAAATAATAAATTTGGTTTGATAAATTACGATGAATAATTTGTATTTTTTCAATCATGGTTATTAATTTTACATGTTTATTAAGTAGTTCATTTTCCAATTATATAATTGATAATTTAATAAATTAGTATTTAAAAATAAAACTTAATTTTGCAAAAAAAACTAAAATATAAAAAAAACTAATAGTTTAAAAAAAATATGCGAAAAACAAGAAAAATATAAGTAAAAAAACAAGAAAATATGAGCAAAACACAAAAAAAAATATTAAGCAAAAAACAAAAAGAATATAAGCAAAAGAAAAGTTACGATTTTTATTATTTTTTATAAATGATAATTTAAAATTTAGTATTTACAAATAAAACTTAATTTTACAAAAAAATAGCCAAAATATATTAAACTAATGGTTCAAAGGTGTATTATGTATAAATCCATAGTATTAATATACAATCATACCAAAATATAGTTTAAATATAGGTTGAAAACATAAACATATTACAAATTAAAAAAAAAATTAGTAGTTTTAAATACATAAAACACAAATAAAAATTTTCTTATATAATAAATATGTATTATAATACATTAATATTATTATCAAATTTAATAATGATCTAAGTGTATAATATGAATCAATTTGTCTTCAAAAATCACTAACAATGGATTCACAAAGAAATCCAGACAGATAGTCGAGTTTATCAGATATCTTTCTCATTCTGATTATCTCTAACTTGCCTTTTAAGAAAGTTATCAAGACGAGTGTTCTCGCAAAGCGTTGGAAAAATTTTTATCGTGAAACTACCAACTAGATTTAGTGATGATACATCATATTTTATAATAAAAAATAGTTTTACTTAATATATAAGAGATGTTGAATATTATAGGGTATTGTAAATCTTATTAAATGGATTGTTATAAAATGTGTTACTATGACCGCATAGAAAATAAAATATAAAAGTTCAACCAATGTTTGAATATATAAGTTAGCTGAGATTTAAGAATCATCAACAAAAAGAAAGCAATATTTTAATTAAATTGATCATAAGTTTACTTCTCTTTAAAAATATTCCAATTTAGTATCCTCTTAATATTAAAATACAAGTGAGTTTATAAAAAAAATGATGATATGTCATTAGAAAAAATAACATGGCTAAAAAGAATTATGACATACCGTTAAGTCAAATATGATATGGCAATTTTAAATATAAATTTATTTTTAAAAACTCTTCTTAATATTAAAAGAGAATTGAGTTTATATAAAAAATGATGATATATCATTAGAAAAGATGACATTACTAAAAAGAATTATGACATGGCGATTAGTAAAATGTGACATGACAATTTTAAATATAAATTTATTTTTGAAAATAAATTAATCAAATATGACATAATCATTTTAAACATAAAAATTATTTCTAAAAAAAATAAATCATATATATTAACCTAAAAGTGAGTTTAGAAAAAAACATTTATATATCATGAAAAAATAACATCGCTAAAACAAATTATGACATGACGTTTAGTCAAATATGATATAGTAATTTTAAACATAAATTTATTCCTTAAAAACATAAATCATATATATTAAATTAGAAATGAGTTTAAAAAAATATTTAATACCATGTATGTATTCAGTTTTATGTTTTTTTTATTTCATGCATTTATAATTATTTTAAATAATAAATTTGGTTTGATAAATAACGATGAATAATTTATATTTTTTCAATCATGGTTATTAATTTTAATTGTTTATTAAGTAGTTAATTTTTCAATTATATAATTGATAATTTAATAAATTAGTATTTAAAAATAAAACTTAATTTTACAAAAAAACTAAAATATAAAAAAACTAATAGTTTAAAAAAATGCAAAAAACAAGAAAAATATATAGAAAAAACAAGAAAAATATAAGTAAAAAAACAAGAAAATATGAGCAAAAAACAAAAAAAATATATATAGCAAAAAACAAAAGGAATATAAGCAAAAGAAAAGTTACGATTTCTATTATTTTTTTATAAATGATAATTTAAAATTTAGTATATATAAATAAAACTTAATTTTACAAAAAAAAAATAGCCAAAATATATTAAACTAATGGTTCAAAGGTGTATTATGTATAAATCCATAGTATTAATATACAATCATACCAAAATGTAGTTTAAATATAGGTTAAAAACATGAACATATTACAAATTAGAAAAAATTAGTAGTTTTAAATACATAAAACACAAATAAAAAATTTCTTATATAATAAATATGTATTATAATACATTAATATTATTATCAAATTTAATAATGATCTTAGTGTATAATATGAATCAATTTGTCTTCAAAAATCACTAACAATAAATTCACAAAGAAATCCAGACAGATAGTCGAGTTTATCAGATATCTTTTGTCATTCTGATTATCTCTAACTTACCTTTTAAGAAAGTTATCAAAACGAGTGTTCTCGCAAAGCGTTGGAAAAATCTTTATCGTGAAACTACCAACTAGATTTAGTGATGATACATCATATTTTATAATAAAAAAATGGTTTTACTTAATATATAAGAGATGTTGAATATTATAGGGTATTGTAAATCTTATTAAATGGATTGTTATAAAATGTGTTAATATGACCGCATAGAAAATAAAATATAAAAGTTCAACCAATGTTTGAATATATAAGTTAGCTGAGATTTAAGAATTATCAACAAAAAGAAAGCAATATTTTAATTAAATTGATCATAAGTTTACTTTCCTTTAATAATATTCCAATTTGGTATCCTCTTAATATTAAAATACAAGTGAGTTTATAAAAAATGATGATATGTCATTAGAAAAAATAACATGGCTAAAAAGAATTACGACATACCGTTTAGTCAAATATGATATGATAATTTTAAATATAAATTTATTTTTAAAAACTCTTCTTAATATTAAAAGAGAATTGAGTTTATATAAAAAATGATGATATATCATTAGAAAAGATGACATTACTAAAAAGAATTATGACATGGCGATTAGTAAAATGTGACATGACAATTTTAAATATAAATTTATTTTTAAAAAATAAATTAATCAAATATAATATAATCATTTTAAACATAAAAATTATTTCTAAAAAAATAAATCATATATATTAACCTAAAAGTGAGTTTAGAAAAAAATATTTATATATCATTAAAAAATAACATGGCTAAAACAAATTATAACATGACGTTTAATCAAATATGATATAGTAATTTTAAACATAAATTTATTACTCAAAAAAGTAAATCTTATATATTAAATTAGAAATAAGTTTTAAAAAATATTTAATACCATGTATGTATTCAGTTTTATGTTTTTTTTTATTTCATGCTTTTATAATTATTTTATATAATAAATTTTGTTTGATAAATTACGATGAATAATTTGTATTTTTTCAATCATAGTTATTAATTTTACATGTTTATTAAGTAGTTCATTTTCCAATTATATAATTGATAATTTAATAAATTAGTATTTAAAAATAAAACTTAATTTTACAAAAAAAAACTAAAATATAAAAAAAACTAATAGTTTAAAAAAAATATGCAAAAACAAGAAAAATATATAGAAAAAACAAGAAAAATATAAGTAAAAAAACAAGAAAATATGAGCAAAAAAAAAAATATTAAGCAAAAAACAAAAAGAATATAAGCAAAAGAAAAGTTACGATTTCTATTATTTTTTTATAAATGATAATTTAAAATTTAGTATATATAAATAAAACTTAATTTTACAAAAAAAATAGCCAAAATATATTAAACTAATGGTTCAAAGGTGTATTATGTATAAATCCATAGTATTAATATACAATCATACCAAAATGTAGTTTAAATATAGGTTAAAAACATGAACATATTACAAATTAAAAGAAATTAGTAGTTTTAAATACATAAAACACAAATAAAAAATTTCTTATATAATAAATATGTATTATAATACATTAATATTATTATCAAATTTAATAATGATCTTAGTGTATAATATGAATCAATTTGTCTTCAAAAATCACTAACAATAAATTCACAAAGAAATCTGGAGAGATAGTCGAGTTTATCAGATATCTTTTGTCATTCTGATTATCTCTAACTTACCTTTTAAGAAAGTTATCAAAACGAGTGTTCTCGCAAAGCGTTGGAAAAATCTTTATCGTGAAACTACCAACTAGATTTAGTGATGATACATCATATTTTATAATAAAAAATGGTTTTACTTAATATATAAGAGATGTTGAATATTATAGGGTATTGTAAATCTTATTAAATGGATTGTTATAAAATGTGTTAATATGACCGCATAGAAAATAAAATATAAAAGTTCAACCAATGTTTGAATATATAAGTTAGCTGAGATTTAAGAATTATCAACAAAAAGAAAGCAATATTTTAATTAAATTGATCATAAGTTTACTTTCCTTTAATAATATTCCAATTTGGTATCCTCTTAATATTAAAATACAAGTGAGTTTATAAAAAATGATGATATGTCATTAGAAAAAATAACATGGCTAAAAAGAATTACGACATACCGTTTAGTCAAATATGATATGATAATTTTAAATATAAATTTATTTTTAAAAACTCTTCTTAATATTAAAAGAGAATTGAGTTTATATAAAAAATGATGATATATCATTAGAAAAGATGGCATTACTAAAAAGAATTATGACATGGCGATTAGTAAAATGTGACATGACAATTTTAAATATAAATTTATTTTTAAAAAATAAATTAATCAAATATAATATAATCATTTTAAACATAAAAATTATTTCTAAAAAAATAAATCATATATATTAACCTAAAAGCTAGTTTAGAAAAAAATATTTATATATCATTAAAAAATAACATGGCTAAAACAAATTATAACATGACGTTTAATCAAATATGATATAGTAATTTTAAACATAAATTTATTACTCAAAAAAGTAAATCTTATATATTAAATTAGAAATAAGTTTTAAAAAATATTTAATACCATGTATGTATTCAGTTTTATGTTTTTTTTATTTCATGCTTTTATAATTATTTTATATAATAAATTTGGTTTGATAAATTACGATGAATAATTTGTATTTTTTCAATCATGGTTATTAATTTTACATGTTTATTAAGTAGTTCATTTTCCAATTATATAATTTAATAAATTAGTATTTAAAAATAAAACTTAATTTTACAAAAAAAAACTAAAATATAAAAAAACTAATAGTTTAAAAAAAATATGCAAAAACAAGAAAAATATATAGAAAAAACAAGAAAAATATAAGGAAAAAAACAAGAAAATATGAGCAAAAAACAAAAAAAAAATATTAAGCAAAAAACAAAAAGAATATAAGCAAAAGAAAAGTTACGATTTCTATTATTTTTTTTGTAAATGATAATTTAAAATTTAGTATTTACAAATAAAACTTTATTTTACAAAAAAATAGCCAAAATATATTAAACTAATGGTTCAAAAGTGTATTATGTATAAATCCATAGTATTAATATACAATCATACCAAAATATAGTTTAAATATAGGTTAAAAACATAAACATATTACAAATAAAAAAAAATTAGTTGTTTTAAATACATAAAACACAAATACAATTTTTCTTATATAATAAATATGTATTATAATACATTAATATTATTATCAAATTTAATAATGATCTAAGTGTATAATATGAATCAATTTGTCTTCAAAAATCACTAACAATAGATTCACAAAGAAATCCAAACAGATAGTCGAGTTTATCAGATATCTTTTTCATTCTTATTATCTCTAACTTGCCTTTTAAGAAAGTTATCAAAACGAGTGTTCTCGCAAAGCGTTGGAAAAATCTTTATCGTGAAAATACCAACTAGATTTAGTGATGATACATCATATTTTATAATAAAAAATAGTTTTACTTAATATATAAGAGATGTTGAATATTATAGGGTATTGTAAATCTTATTAAATGGATTGTTATAAAATGTGTTACTATGACCGCATAGAAAATAAAATATAAAAGTTCAACCAATGTTTGAATATATAAGTTAGCTGAGATTTAAGAATTATCAACAAAAAGAAAGCAATATTTTAATTAAATTGATCATAAGTTTACTTTCCTTTACTAATATTCCAATTTGGTATCCTCTTAATATTAAAATACAAGTGAGTTTATAAAAAATGATGATATGTCATTAGAAAAAATAACATGGCTAAAAAGAATTACGACATACCGTTTAGTCAAATATGATATGGCAATTTTAAATATAAATTTATTTTTAAAAACTCTTCTTAATATTAAAAGAGAATTGAGTTTATATAAAAAATGATGATATATCATTAGAAAAGATGACATTACTAAAAAGAATTATGACATGGCGATTAGTAAAATGTGACATGACAATTTTAAATATAAATTTATTTTTAAAAAATAAATTAATCAAATATAATATAATCATTTTAAACATAAAAATTATTTCTAAAAAAAATAAATCATATATATTAACCTAAAAGTGAGTTTAGAAAAAAATATTTATATATCATGACATGATGTTTAGTCAAATGTGATATAGTAATTTTAAACATCAATTTATTCCTCAAAAAAGTAAATCATATATATTAAATTAGAAATGAGTTTTAAAAAATATTTAATACCATGTATGCATTCGGTTTTATGTTTTTTTTATTTCATGCATTTATAATTATTTTAAATAATAAATTTGTTATGATAAATTACGATCAATAATTTGTATTTTTTCAATCATGGTTATTAATTTTACATGTTTATTAAGTAGTTCATTTTCAAATTATATAATTGATAATTTAAGAAATTAGTATTTAAAATTAAACTTAATTTTACAAAAAAAACTAAAATATATAAAAAACTTATAGTTTAAAAAAATATATGCAAAAAACAAGAATAATGGCAAATAATTTTAAAAAAAAATATAAGTAAAAAACAAAAAAATATGTTTAAAAAAAATATATGCAAAAAACAAGAAAAATATATGGAAAAAACAATATAAGTAAAAAAACAAAAAAATATGAGCAAAAAACAAAAAACAATATTAAGCAAAAAACAAAAAGAATATAAGCAAAAGAAAAGTTACGATTTCTATTATTTTTTTATAAATGATAATTTAAAATTTAGTATTTACAAATAAAACTTAATTTCACAAAAAATAGCCAAAATATATTAAACTAATGGTTCAAAGGTGTATTATGTATAAAGCCATAGTATTAATATACAATCATACCAAAATATAGTTTAAATATAGGTTAAAAACATAAACATATTACAAATTAAAAAAAATTAGTAGTTTTAAATACATAAAACACAAATAAAAATATTCTAATATAATAAATATGATCTAACAATACCAACAATAGATTTCCAGTTGATTTATCAGATATCATCATTATCTTTATAATAAAAATAGTTTTATGATACTTGATATATAAGAGATGTTGAATATTATATGGTATTGTAAATCTTATTAAATGGATTGTTATAAAATGTGTTACTATGACCGCATAGAAAATAAAATATAAATGTTCAACCAATATTTGAATATATAAGTTAGCTGAGATTTAAGAATCATCAACAAAAAGAAAGCAATATTTTAATTTTTTTTTTCAGATAGTTTGTCAAGTTTTTATTAAAAAATATCTGAAATGAGATAAATTGTAATTCCATTACAACACATAAACGGATCCTTATTCATGAAATTAAAACACAACAACAACAGATTTATTCTAGAAACTCTTTAGTTTATACAACCAAAGAGTATCACCGTTGACTTTAAGTCCACGGGGAGATCACTGATCATCACCACCGTTGGGAGTAGCGGATTTAGTCTTCTGACTAACGAACCTTCTGCAGTAAAGAGGGTATCCATCGACACAAAAACATACTTTTTCTCGAGAGCCCAACACGAGGTCTGGTATGAGACGATGCTTGAAAATCACTTTCCCAAACAAAGATGGCTTAGCCGCACTCCCTGTTGCCCTAGGCTTGTGCACATACACATCCTCCACGAACGGTGCGTAAATCCTGTTGAAAAAAGTGAAGATCTGTCTTTCCGTGAGGGGAAATCCATTGGAGAAAGTCAGAAAGAGACTATGATCGTCGGAATACACAGGCCGAAACTCCTGAGCATTTGAAAAAGCAATATTTTAATTAAATTGATCATAAGTTTACTTCCCTTAAAAATATTCCAATTTATTATCCTTTTAATATTAAAATACAAGTGAGTTTATAAAAAAAATGATGATATGTCATTAGAATACAAAAAATTGCTAAAAATAATTGTAACGACCGTTTAATCAAATATGATATAATAATTTTAAATATAAATTTATTTTTAAAAACTCTTCTTAATATTAAAAGAAAATTGAGTTTATATAAAAAATGATGATATATCATTAGATGACATTACTAAAAAGAATTATGACATGGCGATTAGTAAAATGTGACATGAAAATTTTTAATATAAATTTATTTTTAAAAATAAAAAGCAATATTTTAATTAAATTGATCATAAGTTTAAAAAATGAGTGATGATATGTCATTAGAATACAAAAAATTGCTAAAAATAATTGTAACGACCGTTTAATCAAATATGATATAATAATTTTAAATATAAATTTATTTTTAAAAACTCTTCTTAATATTAAAAGAAAATTGAGTTTATATAAAAAATGATGATATATCATTAGATGACATTACTAAAAAGAATTATGACATGGCGATTAGTAAAATGTGACATGAAAATTTTTAATATAAATTTATTTTTAAAAATAAATTAATCAAATATAAAATAGTAATTTTAAACATAAAAATTATTTCTAAAAAAATAAATCATATATATTAACCTAAAAGTGAGTTTAGAAAAAAATATTTATATATCATTAAAAAATAACATAGCTAAAACAAATTATGACATGACGTTTAGTCAAATGTGATATAGTAATGTTAAACATAAATTTATTCCTCAAAAAAGTAAATCATATATATTAAATTAGAAATGAGTTTTAAAAAATATTTAATACCATGTATGTATTCAGTTTTATGTTTTTTTTTATTTCATGCATTTATAATTATTTTAAATAATAAATTTGGTTTGATAAATTACGATGAATAATTTATATTTTTTCAATCATGGTTATTAATTTTACATGTTTATTAAGTAGTTCATTTCCCAATTATATAATTGATAATTTAATAAATTAGTATTTAAAAATAAAACTTAATTTTACAAAACAAAACTAAAACACAAAAAAACTAATAGTTTAAAAAACATATAAGCAAAAAACAAGAAAAATATATGGAAAAAACAAGAAAAATATAAGTAAAAAATAACAAAATATGAGCAAAAAACAAAAAACAATATTAAGCAAAAAACAAAAAGAATATAAGCAAAAGAAAAGTTATGATTTCTATTATTTTTTTATAAATGATAATTTAAAATTTAGTATTTACAAATAAAACTTAATTTCACAAAACAAATAGCCAAAATATATTAAACTAATGGTTCAAAGGTGGATTATGTATAAAGCCATAGTATTAATATACAATAATACCAAAATATAGTTTAAATATAGGTTAAAAACATAAACATATTACAAATTAAAAAACAATTTAGTAGTTTTAAATATATAAAACACAAATAAATTTTTTTTATATAATAAATATGTATTATAATACATTAATATTATTATCAAATTTAATAACGATCTAAATGTATAATATAAATCAATTTGTCTTCAAAAATAACTAACAATGGATTCACAAAGAAACCTAGATAGATTGTCGAGTTTATAAGATATTTTTCTCATTCTGATTATCTCTAACTTGCCTTTTAAGAAAGTTATCAAGACGAGTGTTCTCGCAAAACGTTGGAAAAATCTTTATCGTGAAACTACCAACTAGATTTAGTGATGATACATCATATTTTATAATAAAAACTAGTTTTACTTGATATATAAGAGATGTTGAATATTATAGGGTATTATAAATCTAATTAAATGGATTGTTATAAAATGTGTTACTATGACCGCATAGAAAATAAAATATAAAAGTTCAGCCAATGTTTGAATATATAAGTTAGCTGAGATTTAAGAATCATCAACAAAAAGAAAGCAATATTTTAATTAAATTGATCATAAGTTTACTTCCCTTTAAAAATATTCCAATTTATTATCCTCTTTATATTAAAATACAAGTGAGTTTATAAAAAAAATGATGATATGTCATTAGAATACAAAAAATTGCTAAAAATAATTATAACGACCGTTTAGTCAAATATGATATGACAATTTTAAATATAAATTTATTTTTAAAAACTCTTCTTAATATTAAAAGAGAATTGTGTTTATATAAAAAATGATGATATATCATTAGAAAAGATGACATTATTAAAAAGAATTATGACATGGCGATTAGTAAAATGTGACATGATAATTTTAAATATAAATTTATTTAAAAAAAAATAAATTAATCAAATATAATATACTAATTTTAAACATAAAAATTATCTCTAAAAAATAAATCATATATATTAACCTAAAAGTGAGTTTAGAAAAAAATATTTATATATCATAAAAAAATAACATGGCTAAAAAACATTATGACATGATGTTTAGTCAAATGTGATATAGTAATTTTAAACATAAATTTATTCCTCAAAAAAGTAAATCATATATATTAAATTAGAAATGAGTTTTAAAAAATATTTAATACCATGTATGCATTCAGTTTTATGTTTTTTTTTATTTCATGCATTTATAATTATTTTAAATAATAAATTTGTTATGATAAATTATGATCAATAATTTGTATTTTTTTAATCATGGTTATTAATTTTACATGTTTATTAAGTAGTTCATTTTCAAATTATATAATTGATAATTTAATAAATTAGTATTTAAAAATTAAACTTAATTTTAAAAAAAAAACTAAAATATATAAAAAACTAATAGTTTAAAAAAAATATATGCAAAAAACAAGAAAAATATATGGAAAAAACAAGAAAAATATAAGTAAAAAAACAAAAAAATATGAGCAAAAAACAAAAAACAATATTAAGCAAAAAACAAAAAGAATATAAGCAAAAGAAAAGTTACGATTTCTATTATTTTTTTATAAATGATAATTTAAAATTTAGTATTTACAAATAAAACTTAATTTCACAAAAAATAGCCAAAATATATTAAACTAATGGTTCAAAGGTGTATTATGTATAAAGCCATAGTATTAATATACAATCATACCAAAATATAGTTTAAATATAGGTTAAAAACATAAACGTATTACAAATTAAAAAAAAAATTAGTAGTTTTAAATACATAAAACACAAATAAAAATTTTCTAATATAATAAATATATATTATAATACATTAATATTATTATCAAATTTAATAACGATCTAAATATATAATATGAATCAATATGTCTTCAAAAATCACTAACAATGGATTCACAAAGAAATCCAGACAGATTGTCGAGTTTATCAGATATCTTTCTCATTCTGATTATCTCTAACTTGCCTTTTAAGAAAGTTATCAAGACGAGTGTTCTCGCAAAGCGTTGGAAAAATCTTTATCGTGAAACTACCAACTAAATTTAGTGATGATACATCATATTTTATAATAAAAAATAGCTTTACTTGATATATAAGAGATGTTGAATATTATATGGTATTGTAAATCTTATTAAATGGATTGTTATAAAATGTGTTACTATGACCGCATAGAAAATAAAATATAAATGTTCAACCAATATTTGAATATATAAGTTAGCTGAGATTTAAGAATCATCAACAAAAAGAAAGCAATATTTTAATTTTTTTTTTCAGATAGTTTGTCAAGTTTTTATTAAAAATTATCTGAAATGAGATAAATTGTAATTCCGTTACAACACATAAACGGATCCTTATTCATGAAATTAAAACACAACAACAACAGATTTATTCTACAAACTCTTTAGTTTATACAACCAAAGAGTATCACCGTTGACTTTAAGTCCACGGGGAGATCACTGATCATCACCACCGTCGGGATTAGCGGATTTAGTCTTCTGACTAACGAACCTTCTGCAGTAAAGAGGGTATCCATCGACACAAAAACATAATTTTTCCCGAGAGCCCAACACGAGGTCTCGTATGAGACGATGCTTGAAAATCACTTTCCCAAACAAAGATGGCTTAGCCGCACACCCTATTGCCCTAGGCTTGTGCACATACACATCCTCCACTAACGGTGCGTAAATCCTGTTGAAAAAAGTGAAGATCTGTCTTTCCGTGAGGGGAAATCCATTGGAGAATGTCAGAAAGAGACTATGATCGTCGGAATACACAAGCCGAAACTCCTGAGCATTTGGAAAAGCAATATTTTAATTAAATTGATCATAAGTTTACTTCCCTTTAAAAATATTCCAATTTATTATCCTTTTAATATTAAAATACAAGTGAGTTTATAAAAAAAATGATGATATGTCATTAGAATACAAAAAATTGCTAAAAATAATTGTAACGACCGTTTAATCAAATATGATATAATAATTTTAAATATAAATTTATTTTTAAAAACTCTTCTTAATATTAAAAGAAAATTGAGTTTATATAAAAAATGATGATATATCATTAGATGACATTACTAAAAAGAATTATGACATGGCGATTAGTAAAATGTGACATGAAAATTTTTAATATAAATTTATTTTTAAAAATAAATTAATCAAATATAAAATAGTAATTTTAAACATAAAAATTATTTCTAAAAAAATAAATCATATATATTAATCTAAAAGTGAGTTTAGAAAAAAATATTTATATATCATTAAAAAATAACATAGCTAAAACAAATTATGACATGACGTTTAGTCAAATGTGATATAGTAATGTTAAACATAAATTTATTCCTCAAAAAAGTAAATCATATATATTAAATTAGAAATGAGTTTTAAAAAATATTTAATACCATGTATGTATTCAGTTTTATGTTTTTTTTTATTTCATGCATTTATAATTATTTTAAATAATAAATTTGGTTTGATAAATTACGATGAATAATTTATATTTTTTCAATCACGGTTATTAATTTTACATGTTTATTAAGTAGTTCATTTCCCAATTATATAATTGATAATTTAATAAATTAGTATTTAAAAATAAAACTTAATTTTACAAAACAAAACTAAAACACACAAAAACTAATAGTTTAAAAAACATATAAGCAAAAAACAAGAAAAATATATGGAAAAAACAAGAAAAATATAAGTAAAAAAATAACAAAATATGAGCAAAAAACAAAAAACAATATTAAGCAAAAAACAAAAAGAATATAAGCAAAAGAAAAGTTATGATTTCTATTATTTTTTTATAAATGATAATTTAAAATTTAGTATTTACAAATAAAACTTAATTTCACAAAACAAATAGCCAAAATATATTAAACTAATGGTTCAAAGGTGGATTATGTATAAAGCCATAGTATTAATATACAATAATACCAAAATATAGTTTAAATATAGGTTAAAAACATAAACATATTACAAATTAAAAAACAATTTAGTAGTTTTAAATATATAAAACACAAATAAATTTTTTTTATATAATAAATATGTATTATAATACATTAATATTATTATCAAATTTAATAACGATCTAAATGTATAATATAAATCAATTTGTCTTCAAAAATAACTAACAATGGATTCACAAAGAAACCTAGATAGATTGTCGAGTTTATAAGATATTTTTCTCATTCTGATTATCTCTAACTTGCCTTTTAAGAAAGTTATCAAGACGAGTGTTCTCGCAAAACGTTGGAAAAATCTTTATCGTGAAACTACCAACTAGATTTAGTGATGATACATCATATTTTATAATAAAAACTAGTTTTACTTGATATATAAGAGATGTTGAATATTATAGGGTATTATAAATCTAATTAAATGGATTGTTATAAAATGTGTTACTATGACCGCATAGAAAATAAAATATAAAAGTTCAGCCAATGTTTGAATATATAAGTTAGCTGAGATTTAAGAATCATCAACAAAAAGAAAGCAATATTTTAATTAAATTGATCATAAGTTTACTTCCCTTTAAAAATATTCCAATTTAGTATCCTCTTAATATTAAAATACAACTGAGTTTATAAAAAATGATGATATGTCATTAGAAAAAATAACATGGCTAAAAAGAATTATGACATACCGTTCAGTCAAATATGATATGACAATTTTAAATATAAATTTATTTTTAAAAACTCTTTTTAATATTAAAAGAGAATTGAGTTTATATAAAAAATGATGATATATCATTAGAAAAGATGACATTACTAAAAAGAATTATGACATGGCGATTAGTAAAATGTGACAAGATAATTTTAAATATAAATTTATTTTTAAAAAATAAATTAATCAAATATAATATAATAATTTTAAACATAAAAATTATTTCCAAAAAAATAAATGATATATATTAATCTAAAAGTGAGTTTAGAAAAAAATATTTATATATCATTATATAACATGGCTAAAACAAATTATGACATGACGTTTAGTCAAATTTGATATAGTAATTTTAAACATAAATTTATTCCTCAAAAAAGTAAATCATATATATATTAAATTAGAAATGAGTTTTAAAAAATATTTAATATCATGTATGTATTCAGTTTTATGTTTTTTTTTATTTCATGCATTTATAATTATTTTAAATAATAAATTTGGTTTGATAAATTATGATGAATAATTTGTATTTTTCAATCATGGTTATTAATTTTACATATTTATTAAGTAGTTCATTTTCCAATTATATAATTGATAATTTAATAAATTAGTATTTAAAAATAAAACTTAATTTTACAAAAAAAGTTAAAATATAAAAAAAACTAATAGTTCAAAAAAGATATATGCAAAAAACAAGAAAAATATATGTAAAAACAAGAAAAATATAAGAAAAAAACAAGAAAATATGAGCAAAAAAAATATTAAGCAAAAAACAAAAAGAATATAAGCAAAAGAAAACTTACGATTTCTATTATTTTTTTATAAATGATAATTTAAAATTTAGTATTTACAAATAAAACTTAATTTTACAAAAAAAATAGCCAAAATATATTAAACTAATGGTTCAAAGGTGTATTATGTATAAATCCATAGTATTAATATACAATCATACCATAATATAGTTTAAATATAGGTTAAAAACATAAACATATTACAAATTAAAAAAAATTAGTAGTTTTAAATACATAAAACACAAATAAAAATTTTCTTATATAATAAATATGTATTATAATACATTAATATTATTATCAAATTTAATAACGATCTAAGTGTATAATATGAATCAATTTGTCTTCAAAAATCATTAACAATGGATCACAAAGAAACCCAGACAGATTGTCGAGTTTATCAGATATCTTTCTCATTCTGATTATCTCTAACTTGCCTTTTAAGAAAGTTATCAAGACGAGTGTTCTCGCAAAGCATTGGAAAAATCTTTATCGTAAAACTACCAACTAGATTTAGTGATGATACATCATATTTTATAATAAAAAATAGTTTTACTTAATATATAAGAGATGTTGAATATTATAGGGTATTATAAATCTTATTAAATGGATTGTTATAAAATGTGTTACTATGACGGCATAGAAAATAAAATATAAATGTTCAACCAATGTTTGAGTATATAAGTTAGCTTAGATTTAAGAATCATCGACAAAAAGAAAGCAATATTTTAATTAAATTGATCATAAGTTTACTTCCCTTTAAAAATATTCCAATTTAGTATCCTCTTAATATTAAAATACAAGTGAGTTTATAATAAAATGATGATATGTCATTAGAAAATATAACATGGATAAAAATAATTATGACATATCGTTTAGTCAAATATAATATGGCAATTTTAAATATAAATTTATTTTTTAAAAATCTTCTTAATATTAAAAGAGAATTGAGTTTATATAAAAAATGATGATATATCATTAGAAAAGATGACATTACTAAAAATAATTATGACATGGCGATTAGTAAAATATGACATGATAATTTTAAATATAAATTTATTTTTAAAAAATAAATTAATCATATATGACATAATAATTTTAAACATAAAAATTATTTCAAAAAAAAATAAATCATATATATTAACCTAAAAGTGAGTTTAGAAAAAAATATTTGCATATTATTAAAAAATATCATGGCTACAATAAATTTTGACATGACGTTTAGTCAAATGTGATATAGTAATTTTAAACATAAATTTATTTCTCAAAAAAGTAAATCATATATATTAAATTAGAAATGAGTTTTAAAAGATATTTAATACCATGTATGTATTCAGTTTTATGCTTTTTTTATTTCATGCATTTATTATTGTTTTAAATAATTTATTTGGTTTGATAAATTACGAAAAATAATTTGTATTTTTTCAATCATGGTTATTAATTTTACATGTTTATTAAGTAGTTCATTTTCCAATTATATAATTGATAATTTAATAAATTAGTATTTAAAAATAAAACTTAATTTTACAAAAAAACTAAAATATATAAAAAAATAATAGTTTAAAAAAATATATGCAAAAAACAAGAAAAATAGATGGAAAAAACAAGAAAAATATAAATAAAAAAACAAGAAAAATATGAGCAAAAAAAAAATATAAGCAAAAAACAAAAAGAATATAAGCAAAAGAAAAATTACAATTTTTATTATTTTTTATAATTGATAATTTAAAAATTAGTATCTACAAATAAAACTTAATTTTACAAAAAAATAGCCAAAATATATTAAACTAATGGTTCAAAGGTGTATTATGTATAAATCCATAGTATTAATATACAATCATACCAAAATATAGTTTAAATATAGGTTAAAAACATAAACATATTACAAACTAAAAAAAAATTTAGTAGTTTTAAATACATAAAACACAAATAAAACTTTTCTTATATAATAAATATGTATAATAATACATTAATATTATTATCAAATTTAATAAGGATCTAAGTGTATAATATGAATCAATTTGTTTTCAAAAATCACTAACAATGGATTCACAAATAAACCTAGACAGATTGTCGAGTTTATCAGATATCTTTCTCATTCTGATTATCTCTAACTTTCCCTTTAAAGAAGCTATCAAGACGATTGTTCTCGCAAAGCGTTGGAAGAATCTTTATCGTGAAACTACCAACTAGATTTAGTGATGACATATCATATTTTATAATAAAAAAAATAGTTTTACTTAATATATAAGAGATGTTGAATATTATAGAGTATATTAAATCTTATTAAATGGATTGTTATAAAATATGTTACTATGACCGCATAGAAAATAAAATATAAAATTTCAACCAATGTTTGAATATATGAGTTAGGTGAGATTTAAGAATCATCAACAAAAAGAAAGCAATATTTTAATTAAATTTATCATAAGTTTACTTGCTTTTAAAAATATTCCAATTTAGTATCATCTTAATATTAAAATACAAGTGAGTTAAAAAAAAATGATGATATGTCATTAAAAAACTTAACATGGCTAAAAAGAATTATGACATACTGTTTAGTCAAATGTGATATAGCAATTTTAAATATAAATTTACTTTTAAAAAATCCTCTTAATATTAAAAGAAAATTGAGTTTATATAAAAAATGATGATATATCATTAGAAAAGATGACATTACTAAAAATAATTATGACATAGCGATTAGTAAAATGTGACATGATAATTTTAAATATAAATTTATTTTTAAAAAATAAATTAATCATTTATGACATAATAATTTTAAACATAAAAATTATTTCCAAAAAAAAATAAATCATATATATTAACCTAAAAGTGAGTTTAGAAAAAAATATTTGCATATCATTAAAAAATATCATGGCTACAACAAATTATGACATGACGGTTAGTCAAATGTGATATAGTAATTTTAAACATAAATTTATTTTCCAAAAAAGTAAATCATATATATTAAATTAGAAATGAGTTTTAAAAGATATTTAATACTATGTATGTATTCAGTTTTATGCTTGTTTTATTTCATGCATTTATTATTGTTTTAAATAATTTATTTGGTTTGATAAATTACGATGAATAGTTTGTATTTTTTCAATCATGATTATTAATTTTACATGTTTATTGAGTAGTTCATTTTTCAATTATATAATTTATAATTTAAGAAATTAGTATTTAAAAATAAAACTTAATTTTACAAAGAAAAGCTATAATATAAAAAAAAATAATTGTTCAAAGAAAAATATAAACAAAAAACAAGAAAAATATAAGTAAAAAACAAGAAAAATATAAATAAAAAATAAGAAAAATATGAGCAAAAAAAATATAAGCAAAAAACAAAAAGAATATAAGCAAAAGAAAAGTTACGATTTTTATTATTTTTTATAATTGATAATTTAAAAATTAGTATTTAAAAATAAAAATTAATTTTACAAAAAAATAGCCAAAATATATTAAACTAATGGTTTAAAGGTGTATTATGTATAAATCTATAGTTTTAATATACAATCATACCAAAATATAGTTTAAATATATGTTAAAAAAGTTTAGTAGTTTTAAATACATAAAACACAAATAAAATTTTTTTTATATAATAAATATGTATCATAATACATTAATATTATTATCAAATTTAATAATGATCTAAGTGTATAATATGTTATACCCACGCAAGTCAGGAGAAAATTATCTAGTTGAATGGTAATTTACATAGTTATTCGGAAATGCACAAATTATCAAGATTTAGAATATTGCTTATAATTTTTCAAACACTAGTACAATATTATAGTAGGTAATTGATATAATTTTATTATAAATGATGATTAATTAATTAATTAAATTTATTTTATATAAAATTTGTGATTATGATAAAGAAATTTAGACTTTCTTATGATTGGTTAACCTAAGAAAAAGGTAAGAAAACAATTTTCTGAGAAATAAATAGCTAATAATATATAGAGTAATATCCTAAATAAATAATATTTTAAGATTTTGTTTCAGCATAAAATTATTTTCTAAAAATATATATTTGTAATAAATAAATTATAAATATAATAAAATATTATATTTTGGATTATTTTTTTCTAATTTAGGGTTTAATGTTTCTTTATTGAAAAAAAGTTTTAACATGTTGTAATATTAAATTTGTGATACTTTTAGAAATTTAAAATAATAATGTTATATTTGGAACAAAAAATTAAAATAATATAAATGACTAAATTATTTATAATTGATATATAATGCTAATATGAGAAAGTTAATTTAAAATTGATGTCAAATTGTCAACTACCACATTATCTTTGGAAAGCAATCTACAATATATGCATAAATCTAATATATAATATCTGATAGCTAAATTATTACTTTGGCTTGAAGGTTGAACAAAATCTATATATCATTTTTGTTTAGACAATTTTTCAAAGTAATATATTTTAAATTTATGCTAAATATAATATTATTTATTTAAATTTTAAATCATATAAATTTAATATTAAAAAATTTAAAATTTCTTTCCAATAAAAAAATTAAACTGTAAAAAATAAAAAATTAAAACTAAAATTAATATTTTAATTTTATTTATAAGTTATTTAAATAAAAGTATATTTTATATAATAATTCTGTTATTTTGAAAATTTAGATTAAATTTAAAATTAATTTTTAAAAAAATACTATTTTAAGATATTACTTTTTTTGTTTAGCAGAATCAATTAATCGATTAAGATATATTTACAAATTTACAAGTAAAAGATCGTCTCTTCTTCTTTCCCGGAAAATCCTCATTTTGACTTGCTCAATTTTGCTCCATAGACGATAACCAACCCTAACCCTAATCGCCATTTTCGCTGATTTCTGATTCTCCGACGAAATGTCTCATCTTGACGATCTTCCTTCGACTCCCGGGAAGTACAAGACCGATAAAGTACCGCCGTACGGAATTCTTCACCATCACCGTTACCTCCGCCTCTCGAAACTTACGCTTTGGGCTTCGCTCTTCCTCGCTCTGTTCCTCTTCTACCTTGTCTTATCGCCTCCGCCGTCTCCTTCTCGCCGTAATCTCCACGATTCATCCGCTTCCGCCGCTAAATACGGCGGCTCTCACTGGGAGAAACAAGTCCGGAAATCGGCTCGTCCGAGGTCTCGCGGCGGTTTAACAGTTCTAGTCACCGGAGCCGCCGGATTCGTCGGTACTCACGTCTCGATCGCGCTACGAAGACGCGGCGATGGGGTTCTAGGTCTCGACAATTTTAATCGGTACTACGATCCCAAGCTTAAACGCGCGAGGCAAGGGCTTCTAGAGCGATCAGGAGTCTTCGTCGTCGAAGGTGACATAAACGACGCAGTTTTGCTCAGAAAGCTCTTCGACGTCGTCCTCTTCACACACGTGATGCATCTCGCCGCTCAAGCCGGTGTTCGTTACGCGATGCAAAACCCAGGATCGTATGTGAACAGCAACATTGCCGGGTTTGTGAATCTATTAGAAGTCTCGAAATCATCAAATCCACAACCTGCGATTGTCTGGGCTTCGTCTAGCTCCGTTTACGGTCTCAATTCAAAAGTACCCTTTTCGGAGAAAGATCGTACGGATCACCCGGCGAGCTTATACGCAGCGACGAAGAAAGCAGGTGAAGGAATTGCACATACTTATAACCATATCTACGGTTTATCACTTACGGGTCTACGATTTTTCACTGTTTATGGACCTTGGGGTAGACCAGACATGGCGTATTTCTTCTTCACTAAAGATATTCTCAAAGGGAAAACGATTACAGTGTTTGAATCTCCTGACAAAGGTAGTGTTGCTAGGGACTTCACTTACATTGATGATATCGTAAAAGGTTGTTTAGGTGCGTTAGATACTGCTGAGAAGAGTACGGGTAGTGGTGGGAAGAAGAAAGGTCCTGCGATGTTTAGGATTTACAATTTGGGGAATACTTCTCCTGTTCCTGTAACTAAACTTGTGACGATATTAGAGAAGCTTTTGAAGATGAAAGCGAAGAAAAAGATCATGCCTTTACCGAGGAATGGGGATGTCGAGTTCACTCATGCTAATATCACGTTAGCGCAGGCAGAGCTCGGTTACAAACCCGCTGTTGATCTTGAGATGGGTTTGAAAAAGTTTGTGAAATGGTACATGGGTTTTTACACAGGCTCGAAGAAGAAGAGTTCTTGGTGAGCTCTCTGTTTCTCTTTCTCTGCTCTAGTCATTGTCTCTGTTTCGGCACTTGAGCTGGGAGTTTGCTTTGTCTACTCAGCTTAAGCTTAAACCGAAAAACGGTTCCACTGTTAATGGACAATAACTTGGTTTTCTCAACATTAGCTATTTAGATATCTGCATTGTTTCTTGTGTTGCTAGATTTTGCTTCATTTGTTTGTTAGTAGATTTTGAGCAATGTACAGTGTCGTGACATAGGTGTTTTCAATCTTGAAAACTCAGTTGTCTTTTCGATCTTCTCAGAAGAATAAATAATTAGTCTGGACTTTGATACATCTATTTGATTACCTTGTTTCTTGTGAATCCAAACTTTTGATTAACCATGATGGTTTGGAACTTGAAGAACAAATCAAACCACTGCAGAATCTCAGTAAACAAGAAACAATGATTTAACAACAGAAACTTCCAAGAAAGCTAACAACACTGCAGAATGTTTCAATCTCTCCCATATAATAAAGCTTTCTACTTTCTTCTCTTTTGCTACCGCCAATAGAAGATTGCTCTCTAGCCTAAAGTATATGAATCTCTATACCATATTAATTCCCTAGAAAGTTGTTCAATGCTTCTTTCTAGTTATTTATCTTCTCGGTGCAATCAATCCCGACAACGCTATGGCCTATGGTCTTATCGACAAGGTTTTGAGATCCAACATTATCCATCTCCCACCAATGACCACCATCTCCAAACTCCACAGGTTCCACCTCCTTTCCATTCTCAATCTCGTCATAATCAAACTCGTAATCCCAAAAGCCGCAAGAACCTCTCTCTTTCTCTAAAGCAGGATCATAAGTCCATTCCAACTTCTTCAACACATCTCTATCCTTCCATTTCCCCACAACCTTCTCAACTTCCTTCTTCGCCTTTCCCATCACAACCTCCTTCCATGAATACGCAACATCAGCTACTCTCTTCAATGCCCCTTCATTCAAATCCCCAATCACCACTGTTCTCAAACACCTCTCCTTAGCTTCCCACAAAATATCTGCAAAACCAGAATCATCAGACACAAGAACCACACATTCAACTTGTCTTTTATCCATCACTTCCACCATATGTTCCTTTAACGCTTTATCTGCAGCTTCTGGCTTATCACTCACCATTTTCACCCAAAACCCAGCTCGTTTCAGCTCTTCTGCTAACCCATAACCTTCTTTAGGGGTCATAATGCTTCTCGCTGCTCGTTTGTACTTGTCAATCTTCATCGAGTACTTAGCCACTAGCCTCACTCTTTGGTGTCCTTTCGCGGATTCGATCTGCCTCATACGTTTCTGATTCTCCGTCTCGTGAATCTGCCGGAAATGATTGATGAGTTTCTCATTCGTGTAGAATCTCCGGTCGCAAACGCCGCAGAAGTAGGGCTCCGGCGGTTTAACTAAACCCTTATTCTCCAGTTGGTTCAGCAATTTCCTCTCTTTCCTCTGTTCTCGAACTTCTACAGGAACGTAGCTGAAAGCGTGACGGTTCGCATACGCCACCATCAGCTTCACGTAGCCGAACGACGACGCGGCGGTCCGGAGCTTGACGGCCGCATCGTAGGGCGGGAAAGAGGCGGGTGGTTTGTTATCCAGATCCCAGAAAACAGCCACCTGGATTTTGGGTTTAGGGTTTAGCGAGCTAAAACCCTTGATTGAACCAAGAGACGTGATCTGTGTTTTTGGTCTCCAAATTCTCTGGACGAATCTCGAAAACATCGCCAGGAATCTTCAAACCGACGGAGGAACACTTAGAGAATCTGGGTCACATACCAAACCCGTACCCGACCAGAATCCGATTTATACAATTCGGCTCCAGTCTAGATTCGGCGACTCTCGCATGTCAGAGTTTAGACTGTAGAAAGCTCGAACTAAGAAGACGAAGACCCAATTTTATTGAAATTTATTTACCAATTTTAATTATTTATTTATGTAATAAATATAATTAGTTATATATAATTTGTTTACTTTAAATTATTTTTGAAATTTTTAATAATAATTATACAAAATAAAATAGATAATAAAATTGGATTATACAAATAAATTTAAATTATTTTAATCATGAATAAATAATATTATTAAATAAATAAATAATTTTAAATGTAATAAATATTTAAATAATAAAATATTTATTTTTATTTTATCTGATTATTTTTTATTTTATCTGATTATTTTTTACCATTTTTAATATTTTATTTTATATTATGTTTTTATCAAAATATTAAAAATTTATATAAAATATATCCTTAAATATTTGTCAGACATATCATTTTCATTAATAAATTATGTCTACATATGATAAAGAAAATAACCAATTTTGTGTAGCCTACATATGATAAAGAAAATATGTCCGAAAATTATATTAACTTGAAATATACAATCAATAATAAAGAAAAGTCAAGATGAGGTCAATGTTGCACCTTCAATAAGTGATACCAATTTGAAAAATATAAAATTTTTATCAAACATTATTTTATTTATTTGGTTTTATTAATTTAATTAATATATAAAATTTACATTTTAAATTGTCAACTTAAACATGTCATACTTTTTTATTTCATTATTTTGTTTGATCAATTCAATTTTTATTTATTAAAAATAAATTTATATTTAAAATAAACATTATATCAATATATTATGTTTGACTAAACAAAATATCATAATTTTTATACGTAATAATAATGTAAACATTTAAAAAAAATTAAATTCTTATTTAATATATAAAAATATAATATATGTATATTGCCAGTAGTTCTCAGCAGAAAGATACCATTTATAAAGAAATATTCAATGTAATTTTAGCCCTTATGCACATATTATCTTGATTAAGAGGAAAAAATGGTTCAATGTAATCTAAGATTCGGATTTCATCAGATGAGAATGTCTATGTACAAAACAACATATAAGACTCATGCATGGCTTTAAAAAGAGCAAAATGTAGAAGTATTAGAAAGCACAAATGGTTCAATCCCAAACTCAAAAGTGTAATAATTTCAAACATACAAAGAGGCAAATAACTCTTGCTGACAAAGTAAACCAAAACAGAACAAGAAACTCAAAAGTTGAAGAGAAAAAAAACAAAGATTTAACAGCAAAAGAGGTAATGAAATAATAACTAAACCGATTGTCTGGAGATGAGACCATTGTGAACCAAAACCAATGTACAGTAACACAACGTGAAAACCACACAGGACTGACAAACTTTACCAGTGATCAGTTGCATCAATATGAGGTTGTCCATTGATGAACTCTGCAACTGAAAGGCGTCAGTGGGTAAAGGAGGATCATTGGAGCTTCCGGAACTTTCTGGAAGCGTCGTAGGTGAGTTATCTGAAGATGAGCGTTCAGAGCCTTGAGGCATATTATTGCTTCGGTCTTCCTCCTCATCAGTCTTCTTCTTGCTCTGGCTGCTACTGTCTGTGCCATCTGCACCGTCTTCTGATATGGTTTTAACCACTTCAGGCCGTGGTTCTACTCCTACCCGCCTTAGGTGTAGCTATACACAGTGAAATTTGTCGATTTTTAGCAATCATTTCTATTTTTATGCAACAATATGATGTTCCCGTACCAAACAACTTCTTTCATTAAGCGTAAAATGCATACAATACGTGGTTGTAGATGTTGAGTATATTGATATACCTGTAGATGCAAATTGACTTCGTCAGGCCGTGATAGGAACGGGAAATCTCCTCCAGTCTTTAAGTAAGCTCTTCTTGCTTCGGGATATCTCTCTGTAAGTTCATCTTTCAGATTTTGTGGAATTGCACAGTAATCATTCGTCTGATTTAGAGAGTAAAACAGCATCGTGAGACGATAGAAACGAACTTGCATTTAAGATAGAGTTAGTCAAAACCTACATCCATTATAGTGATGAACAAATCAGAAAGTAGTAGAGATCCCACAGAAGCAGCATCCACTGTTAAAGTTAACCGGGAAGCCAAATCATCTTTTGACAATGTTTCTACCTATATCAGAGCAAACCAAAGGAACCGGGATGGTAAGTTCATCTACAAAGATTGTGTTGACATGTTATTTAGGTCCACTTAAAAAAAATCGAAAGGGAAATAATCGAGGGAACCACCTGAGAAACTGCAAAGTCGACAGAGTCAGCAATAAAGGGTTCGTGAGGTCCGTCACGTATTCCTGTTAAGACATATCGTTTCAGCAAAAAAGAAGGGGTCCAACTCACACTGCACATTGCGTCCCAAAAAGCATAGAGAGTCAGTATATATCCTTAGGCACAAGCAAAACCAAAAAGGAACAATTATATAAGAGAGACATACAACGGAGCCCACGGCATTGCAGCAGCAAAAGTACGAGTATCCAAATATGTATTTGATAGGACTAATGATTTGACCCGCCTTGGACGGTGATGAGCAAAGAGTTGTGCCAAGAAGCCTCCAAGGGAAGTACCGTAGAGATGCACCTATTAACAATGGTCAAGTACAGTCACTTACAGTGTTATATCTTTCTGCATCAGTAGAAAAAACTAGAGGCATAGATGGTCATTTATAACTTAAAAAGACTTACGTGATGAACATCAATGGTGTCCAAGAATTTCTCAAATGCTTGAATCCATTCATGATAACTCCAAACCCGTGGAATGTCAACTGAAATTACTCGATAACCCTGAAATTGCAGATTTAACAACATTTAAGCCTTTAGCAGATATATACTGAGCATCCAAGGAGACTTCAAACACATAGTTACCATATCCTAGCAAGTGTTTAAAGCTACATGTGATAAGAGAACAAGACTTTTGCAGATAAACGTTTAACTGAAATACCTTCATAGACAGCGACATAATCTGTTTATAGTAAACATCTGCAGTTCCTGCGATTCCAGGAATACATATGAGTGGAGGAACAGTCTTTGGACCATAGTCATAGTAACGCCATTGCTTTGCTCCAATCTGCGGTTAAGATTTACAAAATGCTATATATGAAATTGCTTATTCTTTGAGAAAATGACACTCCCAAGAAAACCAATAGATAAATAATGGACATCTTTCACTCTGATGATTCAAGTAAGGGCATTAGATGTACAACCAGAAGCAACAAAATTGGACAGAACGATGCCATTATAGAGCCATTCAGTACTTGCTTGATAAACAACCCCTTTACTTATGAATAATAATCTTAAAAACTTTTTATTACTTTATTCAATGGGAATGATTAATAGATCTAAGAATTTAAGATGCAAGCACAACAAAAGAAATCTAAGCATCCCAAGCTACTCATAGATCAAATTGAAGGCAGGCGTAGAGGAATCTACAGAATAAAAGAACAAAACGGAGATATAAACTAAGAAGCTCCTCCTCTCAGACAACATACCAAATACGCTTAGATGAAGCAAGAAAGGATAGGTAAATTCATTCATAAACCTAAGAAAAAAGGGTTCAATCAAAAACATAAATTTAACTCAGATGAAGCAAGAAAGGATAGGTAAATTCATTCATAAACCTAAGAAAAAAGGGTTCAATCAAAAACATAAATTTAAACCCAAATCATGTGAAATTCAAAGAATTCTCCAAAGCTTAACGTCAAACGAACAAAACCCATGTGAAATCAATCCAAAATTAACACATGATTTTAACAAATTCCAGAGCTTGAATCGAAATTTATCGAAAGTCAAAGAGAAAGAGACCAAGAGGTAGAAACTTACGGGAATCTTGAGAAGAGGAACCTGAGATTTGAAGTAGACGTAATCTCCGGGCGCCGACGAGACGCCTTTCATGGCCGATCGGAGATTTTCCACATCCGAGACTCGGATCAATCAATCAAACAAAAATTATCGATAATATGTATTAAATTTTTCCGCTAGTTTTCGGTGGAAATATTTAACGGCGAGATAACAGAGTCCTTTCATCAGCCGCCTGTCAACGTTGACGCCGTGACTGTCCCAATCGTATACAGATATATCTGTGGTGGCACGTGCGTGTTTTAATTTCCTATTTTCCTTTTTTTCTATTTTCCTTTTTTGTAATAAAAAAAGTTTTGATTTTTTTCTTTTCTTCGAGATTTACGAATTGTTGTGATTATCAGGTGGAATATATTAATAACAATTCATAAATGCCGAAGAAAAGAAAAAGGAAAACAAGAAAATAGAAAAATAGGAAGAAAGGAAAATAGTGACGTCACAAAAGAAAAAAAGGAAAATAAGAAGGTAAAACACACACGTGCCATCACAGAGGAAGTTTCTGTGTTGGAGATATGACCGTTGAAGCGCCAAAAGATATCGCTTCTATATAAACCCTAAAGCTTCACAATTCTCAGTTGCTTCGACTGTTTTCACCCAATTCTCTCTGAATTTAGGTTTTCCGAATTCATCTCTCTTTCTTTGTTTTCCGAATTCATCTCTCTTTCTTTGTTTTTCCGATTTTCGAAGCATGAATCTTCCCGAAGTAGAATTCCACATCAACGGAACTAAACTTTCTCCGTTGCGAGGAAACATAACAAACTCAATCATCATCTTCGTCTCCACCACTTCTGATGAGGTCTTTGTAGATCCAATCACCGGTCATCAAACCTTAACCGGCCGTTCTAATCCGGTTTCACCGCCTTTACTCATCAATACCAATCTCCGTAGCTCCAATCACGACTACATCCTCCAGCTTCTACGCAATAAACTCGTTAACCACCATTGGTTATGCGCAGATTTAGCTTCGGATATCTCAATGGCTGCGAACCACTTAGGTTTTGGCCACAATGGTTTTGTAATGGACGTCTTTGTCAAAATTACTTACCAGACCTTCGTGATTTTGTCTGAACCTGTTCCGTCAAACGACGAGGAATTATCCTTAAAGGCTGTGATATTGAGGTTGGTTTTACTGGGAAGGATAGGTAAAGAGGAACTAAAGAGTTCGGAGATACAAACAGAGTCGTGTTCGATTTGTCTAGAAAATTTCTCCGGTGATTCGAAACTTGGTGGTCTTACACGCATGAGTTGTTCCCATGTCTTCCACGATCGTTGTCTCTTGGAATGGCTATACCGCAAGAACACTTGCCCCTTGTGTCGGACTGTGTTGTACGATCGATGATTTGGGATTGAATTTAGGGTTTGATAGTAAGGAAATATTTCTTTTTTAATGATAGTATGATTTTGAAGAGAAATTAGTTAGAAATTTGAATTCCAAAATTGATTTCTACTTCAAGAATTTGAATTGAATTTTGTGTTTCTTTTCAATTAGGGTTTTAATTCAATTACATGGAAAGGTCTGAAATATCAATAAACATCATTAATTTCTAATCAAATAATTCTCATATAATAGTTTCATCTTTGGCTTCTTCAACGTAATTTCTTTAAAAAAACATGTTAACACCACAAAGCTACGATCCAGAAACTATTCAGCTTCTTAAACTACAAAACTAATAATCTGACAAAAGGAACAATCTTGTTACCAAGCTTACAACCACAAGAAATTCAAGAGAATCTTCTAATAGATTATTCTAGCCTCAACTCTATCAATAATGTAGTTACTAAGCAGAGACAATTCCTGACTGATTCTGTTTGAACCACTCTGCTGGCCACCAGACCGGTCTAATTGCTTCGACTTTCACGTCCTTTGTATCTTTTACTGTCAGTTCAGCTGTTGGTTTAAAGGCTTCTTCTACTCTCATTACACTCATTCCTCGGCTACCTAAAACTGTTGAAACCGTCCCTATTTTCTTGCCACTTCCTGTCTCCATCACTTCAGCTCCAGCTGCAATTCTTTGGTTTACCTCTGCATCATTAAGATCCGAAGTTGGTTTCTTGATCATAAGATGTAAGAAATCCTGAGTTTTTACCTTTTCCGTTGCTGTCAATGAATCGTAAAGGGATTAAGCGTTTGCGGATGACACCTCGGTGGTGAGTACGTGCTATAAGCTCTTGACCAACATAGCAGCCTTTGTCAAAGCTTATTGCTTTAAGACCAACAAGATTATATTCAAGCGGAATAGCCTCGCCTATAAAAGCCACAGAAACATAAATACTAGGTTCTACCTGATTTTAAAAGAAGCGAAATCGATGAGTTAACAACTACAAGAAATAAATGATCATACCTTTAGGGATTTCAGCTGATCCTTCAGCAACTCCATGCTCTAGTCTCCATAAAAGGTAATTGCTTTCATCTGTTTCTTTGTCTGCCTCAACTAAAGGCGCTGCAAATCAAAACAAAAAAAACATAATAAAAACCGCAAATTCATCAGCTTTTGCTAATCACCACCTTATACCACCAAAGTCTCTTCTCACAGAAGCACTCAAGTTCAAGAAACAAAGCTTCTCAGTTTAACTAAGAAACTTACGGGTTGCATCCGAAGGAAAGATGCCTCTATAACCGAGACAATCCAACCTTGGATCTTTATACCATTGCCATCCATACTTATTACCACTAGCTGAAGTTTCACCAGCACGATCAACACCACCGCCCCAACCAACAGATGAAGATTCAGAATGATTCCTACCGTAACGCTGCCAACACGAATACTCCTCTGCAACCTCTTCAATATCCACTTTGGACCTCAACCGATATCTATCAACATTCAAATAACACAATTCAGAACTAACCTTACTCGTTAGCCCCTCCTACAAAATCTGAGCTGTTTACTAATTCCAGCATCTGTGATCTTGTAATCATCTATAACTCATTAAACCCCAATCTCCAAGGACATTGCTAAGATTGATATCCAAAAAAGACCAAATTCTTTGAAATTTCTGCTGCAAAATATGAGATGAAAATAAAGCTTACTTTTTGAGTGTTTCCAGCAATTCATCGAGGACAGAGACATCAACGTCTGCAAACAACTCAACCGACCCACCACGATCCGAATCCGACCCGGGTCCGGAACCAGTCCGATCGAGCTTTTCCTCGGGGCGCGTCGGGCTATACAAGAAAAAATCGTACATAAACCTTCCTTGAGGAGTTAACAACGCCGCGTACAGAGGCGGCGTGGAAACGGAACCCATGTTCAGCGTCGGAACCGTCGCGCTTTTCTTGACGATCGATTCACAGAACCTCCGTACATCGTTGGTCAACAAACCCTGAAGAAATTTAACCGTATCCGCTCCGCTAAACCGGACAACTGAACGGGATTTTAGTCGAGATGCCATTGGGCCGGCATCTTCGAGATCGCTGTGTATCTTCCGACGACAATTCCCGGTAGATATCCAGATTGCACGACGTAAACTGAATCGAAACATCTCTTGTGAAGAGTATGTTAGTATTGTGTCTCGTCTCTGTGGTTAAACCACTGTCTTATAGGAAGAAGCTATGGAACAAAGCCACGTGAATGGAACGTGGCGGTGAAATTGAACTCCAGTTTCTGACACGGGTAGTCAACATACGGAGCTTGTGTGATTGCGCAAGAAGTGTTCGACGAAATTACTGAACCAGCCATTAATTTTGAACCAAAATCTCAGATTCGGTCGTTGTCTCTCGCATTTAACGAGTTTAAGCCCATTTTAATCAGACTTAAGTAGTTTTCCAAGAGACGACTTATTAACAATCAGTCACTTTCTGAGTTCCTCTATGCTTAGCATTTGTTGGCTTAGACAAATCAAATCAGTTACCTTAAACTACTGATGGGTCAAATTCATATAGTTTTACTTAATTGTTCAACGAATGGATTGTTTTAAAAAGTTTCATATATTAAACAAGAAATGTAAGTTTTTCTATTGTGTCAGATTAATTTCTCAAATGCATTCAAGATTTGATCCCAATGGCTCAAATCAGAAGCATGTCATCGAAACTTCCCATTCGTGTAGCTTCTACTTTTGGAGATGATCATGAATAAGTAGGCCTGTCAAGCGGGTCGGACCCGTCCCGCATGACCCACTCCGCATGACCCGCTCCGCATGACCCGCTCCGCGGCGGGTTGATAATTTTTTTTCATAATTTTTTTTACCCACAAAATTCGCGAATCATTTTTTTAACCCGCATTCGCCCCGCATTAATCAAGCGGGTTTGCGGATGACCCGTGACCCGCTTCGTTTTCAAATTTTTTTAAAAATATTTAATTAAAATAAATCCAAATAATAATAAATCTAACATTAATACATCAAATATATCGAAATTCAATTTTTAAAACCATCAACTTATACAAATTTTGAACTCTTTTACTCCATTTGCAAAATCTCTCATTTCGCATTTGATTCACCTATCAATAAACAAGTTAATTCTCCATTGCATATCAAAATCATGAACTAAATAAAATGATTTTAAAAATATCAAAAATGTAGTATTTAGAACTTACGAAGTTGAAGCAAAAGATCCCAATGAAGGCAAGTTGTCATCTTCACCATATGATTCACCAATCTCTAAATCTGTTCAATAAAACATTAAAATTAGTAATTTAATTATGCAATCATAAATGAAATACTATAAATGATGTGTTACCATTGACACTGTCATATTCTTCGAAACCTCGAAGCCAATTACGAGCACATATCAATGCTTGAACATTTTTTGGGAGAAGACAACTTCTATATTTGTTTAACACCCGAGATCCAATGCTAAATGAAGATCCAGATGCTACGGTTGTGATAGGAATACTGAGAAGATCACAAGCCATCCTCGATAAATCCCCAAACCGATGTGAATTATCTTTCCAATAATCTAAAACATTTAAACTTGCAAACATCTTCATATCTACCGGTGGTTCTTCTAAGTACATATCCAATTCTGATTTTCCACTTGCACTAACATTCTTTTTGTGGAAGTTATGAAAATTCTACATCAATGTAAATAAATTATATGTAAAAATCGTTTTAACAACTTTGAACTATCTTATAAATGCACTTACATTATAATTGACGAAACCTTTTCCATGTGACTGCAAATCCGTCACTGGTTGTTGTAAACTTTCCTCGGATGATAAAGAGCTTTGGGTTTTACGCTTAGAGTACGTTTTGAAAAGCTTATTCAGTTTTTCCAGCACATGATCTACCTTTTGCCGACATGTACTTTCATCCAAATTTGTGAAACAATATTCTAAGAGTGCTACCTTAAACCTAGGATCACAAACAACAGCCATTGCAAGAATCTCAGTATAATCATGCCAATATTTCTCAAATTTTCCTTTCATAGCCTTAACCATGTCCGAAATAACATTTGCTTCACTATTCTCATGAGCTTTCAACCAAAATTCAATCTTGTACACTTCCATGAAATACAAGTTTGAAGTTGGGTAAGATGAAATTGAAATCAGGTTGGTTATCTCATCAAAGGGTTTTAATAGTTCACTGATTTGAATCTCTAAATCCCATTCTTCTCTCGTGGGAAGAAATCTATAACTTGGATCAATACCTTGATAACTATCAAATGCAAACCGATATTTGATAGCTCTATCAAGCATTTTAAACGTTGAATTCCAACGTGTTAGCACATCCAATGCTAAACCAGCCTTAAGATTAATCCCAACAGAATCCACACAACTAGCGAACAGTTTACTACGAGCCTCGGAGGCTTGAACAAATTTGATGCTATTTCTGATTTTTTCTAATGCATCTCCCATCACTTTTAACCCCTCCTAAACAATCAGATTTAAGATGTGGGCAGAACATCTAACATGAAAAAACTCTCCACCACAATACAAATTGTTTTGTATTACCAACTGTTTCTTTAAAATATTTTGCATGCTATCATTGTTACTAGCATTATCTAGGGTCAACGAAAAAACTTTTTTCTCAATACCCCCACTCTTTCAAAATTTCTAATATCTTCATAGCTAAATCTATTCCAGTATGTGGGGGGAGGTATAGCACAAAATGATAAAATCTTATTTCTTAACCTCTAGTTTTTATCTACATAATGGACAGTCAAACAAATATAACCCTCCACAGTTATAGCAGACCATAGATCGGATGTGAAGGCGATCCTACCCGGTATTTCAGCCAATTCTACCTTCAATTTAGATTTTTCAATCTCATAAAACTTAAACACGTCTGCTGCAACTGTATTCCTACTTATAAACTTCACATCGGCATTCAAATACTTCCAGATCAACCTAACTCTACTATATTCCACATATGAGAAAGGGAGATCATGCTCAATTATGCATTTTGCTACTATTTCACGGAAAACACTTTGATCAATTTTCCTAGCTTGCAATTTTCCATCCGCATTGAGCAGCATAGCACCTACATCACTATCCTAAGACTTTTTGATGCACACTAATGAATGCTGGTTGTAATTAGATGTACCTTGCTTGTGTGGTTCATAAGCATAGTCTTTTGTGCAGTGATTGCACTTTGCTCTCAGTTCAGAAACACCTTCGTTATTGATTTTACTGATGATAGTAAAATTATTCCATGCTGCTGAATTTTTTTTCCTCTTGTTCTTACTAACCAAAAGATCTTGTGACTGTGGTAAACTTGACTCCTCAGTAGCAGTACATCGATTTTTTGGCAAATGCACACTTTCCATTAGGAGAATTTCTAACCTAAACCAAATATGCCTGAAATATTATACATCAAAAAGTTAGAATAATTAATTATGATAATTAATTAAAAACTATGGCCCTAACAAATTTATCGTTAACTGTCGTAAAAAATATTTAACTGTCCTAATTTTTTCTTTAAATTATTGAGTAAAGAGAATGTTCTAAGATAAATTTCTATAGTAATTACTAATTAGTAGTAATTAAGGGAAGTAGTAAGTAGAAGAAAACAAAACTCAGAAACTTTCGTTGCTTTTCAAGCAAAACGAAACCAAACTTTTTCTCCTTCATTTTTGCGAGGGTACAATCTGATCCCAAATTTCCTCTAATCATATCCATCGATATTAGAGTACTTCTTTCTCTATCTCAATCGTCGGCAAACACATACTGTGCGCATCGGAATCTGGGCAGTAATTTCTCTTTTACTGTCACCAATAACAATCGACTTTCTCTCCCACCTCCAGATCATCCATTATCGACCCAGAGATGTGAGAAACCAAGCTTGTCGCAAAACTTCATCATTTTTACTAGTGTTAAAATTTTCGGTTTTGTAGATTGATTTTATTATATAGCTCTAAAAGATTAAGATCAAAGGTTTCTGAGCTGATTTTCACGTGACGTCCATTGTGATTCCTCTCATATTTCGAGAGATAGAGAGTGAGAGAGAGACGCTCACCTTAGGTCGGAGGTCACCGGAAATGATTGGAGATCGCCGGATCTAACTGGAGGTCGCCGGATCTAACTGGAGGTCGCCGGAAGGTGGAGATTTTCTAGAAAAAAAATTTTGTGCGGCTGAACTCTGAAGAGTGAAGAGTGAAGGATTAGAAATTAGGTTATCTTACTTTTATACAGTTGGTTTGGTTAAATTTGGTTTGGTTAAATTTGGTTTGGTTAAATTTGGTTTGGTATTAAATTTTTTTAGTATTAAATTGGTATTAGTTTATGATTTAATTGGTTTAAATTTTTGGTTAATTAATTTGACCCAAAATTTACAGGTACCCGCTAACCCGTAAAAAAAAAACTAAACCTGCACCCGCCCCGCTAAATTAAAGATTCAACCCGCACCCGCCCCACATATATTTTTTTTTCTTTTCCTCGACCCGCACCCTCCCCGCAGCGGGTCAAACGGGGCAGGACCCGCGGGTTATGAATCACAATGACAGACCTAATTACGAGCATATATCAATGCTTGAACATTTTTTGGGAGAAAACAACTTCTATATTTGTTTAACACCCGAGATCCAATGCTAAATGAAGATTCAGATGCTACGGTTGTGATAGGAATACTGAGAAGATCACAAGCCATCCTCAATAAATCTCCAAATCGATGTGAATTATCTTTCCAATAATCTAAAACATTTAAACTTGCAAACATCTTCATATCTACCGGTGGTTCTTCCAAGTACATATCCAATTCTGATTTTCCACTTGCACTAACATTCTTTTTGCGGAAGTTATGAAAATCCTACATCAATGTAAATAAATTATATGTAAAAATCGTTTTAGCAACTTTGAACTATCATATAAATGCACTTACATCATAATTGACGAAACCTTTTACATGTGACTGCAAATCCGTCACTGGTTGTTGTAAACTTTCCTCGGATGATAAAGAGCTTTGGGTTTCACGCTTAGAGTACGCTTTGAAAAACTTATTCAGTTTTTCCAGCACATGATCTACCTTTTGCCGACATGTACTTTCATCCAAATTTGTGAAACAATATTCTAAGAGTGCTACCTTAAACCTAGGATCACAAACAACAACCATTGCAAGAATCTCAGTATAATCATGCCAATATTTCTCAAATTTTCCTTTCATAGCCTTAACCATGTCCGAAATAACATTTGCTTCACTATTCTCATGAGCTTTCAACCAAAATTCAATCTTGTACACTTCCATGAAATACAAGTTTGAAGTTGGGTAAGATGAACCTGAAATCAGGTTGGTTATCTCATCAAAGGGTTTCAATAGTTCACTGATTTGAATCCCTAAATCCCATTTTTGTCTCGTGGGAAAAAATCTATAACTTGGATCAATACCTTGATAACTATCAAATGCAAACCGATATTTGATAGCTCTATCAAGCATTTTAAACGTTGAATTCCAACGTGTTAGCACATCCAATGCTAAACCAGCCTTAAGATTAATCCCAACAAAATCCACACAACTAGCGAACAGTTTACTGCGAGTCTCGGAGGCTTGAACAAATTTGATGCTATTTCTGATTTTTCCTAATGCATCTCCCATCACTTTTAACCCCTCCTAAACAATCAGATTTAAGATGTGGGCAGAACATCTAACATGAAAAAACTCTCCACCACAATACAAATCGTTTTGTATTACCAACTGTTTCTTTAAAATATTTTGTATGCTATCATTGTTACTAGCATTATCTAGGGTCAACGAAAAAACTTTTCTCTCAATACCCCACTCTTTAAATTTCTAATATCTTCATAGCTAAATCTATTCCAGTATGTGGGGGAGGTATAGCACAAAATGATAAAATCTCATTTCTTAACCTCCAGTTTTTATCTACATAATGGGCAGTCAAACAAATATAACCCTCCACAGTTATAGCAGACCATAGATCGGATGTGAAGGCGATCCTACCCGGTATTTCAGCCAATTCTACCTTCAATTTAGATTTTTCAATCTCATAAAACTTAAACACGTCTGCTGCAACTGTATTCCTACTTATAAACTTCACATCGGCATTCAAATACTTCCAGATCAACCTAACTCTACTATATTCCACATATGAGAAAGGGAGATCATGCTCAATTATGCATTTTGCTACTATTTCACGGAAAACACTTTGATCAATTTTCCTAGCTTGCAATTTTCCATCCGCATTGAGCAGCATAGCACCTACATCACTATCCTAAGACTTTTTGATGCACACTAATGAATGCTGGTTGTAATTAGATGTACCTTGCTTGTGTGGTTCATAAGCATAGTCTTTTGTGCAGTGATTGCACTTTGCTCTCAGTTCAAAAACACCTTCGTTATTGATTTTACTGATGATAGTAAAATTATTTCATGCTGCTGAAATTTTTTCCTTTTGTTCTTACTAACCAAAGGATCTTGTGATTGTGGTAAACTTGACTCCTCGGTAGCAGTACTTCGATTTTTTGGCAAATGCACACTTTCCATTTGGAGAATTGCTAACATAAACCAAATATGCCTGAAATATTATACATCAAAAAATTAAAATAATTAATTATGATAATTAATTAAAAACTATGCCCTAACAAATTTATCGTTAACTGTTGTAAAAAAAACTATTTAACTGTCCTAATTTTTTCTTTAAATTATTGAGTAAAGAGAATGCTCTAAGATAAATTTCTATAGTAATTACTAATTAGTAGTAATTAAGGGAAGTAGTAAGTAGAAGAAAACAAAATTCAGAAACTTTTGTTGCTTTTCAAGCAAAACAAAGCCATACTTTTTCTCCTTCATTTTTGCGAGGGTACAATATGATCCTAAATTTCCTCTAATCATATCCATCGATATTAGAGTACTTCTTTCTCTATCTCAATCGGCAGCACACACTGTGTTATCATTGCGGGTCAAACGGGGCGGGACCCGCGGATTATGAATCACAATGACAGGCCTATGAATAAGCCATCATTTGATAGAAATCAGAAAACTTAACACATATGGGTTAAGTCCATTGCATGTTACTATAAAGAAAGTTAAAACACTGTTAAATCTTCCGTTTACTCAAAAATTTGTTTTCGTGAAAGTAGTAACGTCGTCAAAACGCTTTTTTCTTTTAAAATAATTTTTTAAACTAATGCATTTTTATTAAATTAAAAATAATACATTGTAAATTTCAAAAAAAAATAATTGAATTGTAAAAAAAATTTCTTACAAAAATGTATATCTTTTACATTATTGTTTAGCAAATACATTTCAATAATCAACATTAAATTTATAGAATATTACTTCAAATGTCATTATAAATAATTAATTTAAAAAACAAATACCAAATATATAGAAAAATTAACGTAGACATTAATATTATAAAATCTAGTATTTAAAATTCAGATTTCTATTAATTTACTTGAATAACTTTTACCTAAATTAAATAAATTAACTATATTAACATAAACTTATTTATTATAAATAAATTATATATAAATTCTAATTTAAGGTTTAATATTTCTATTTTAAAATAAAATTTTAAATTTTAATTTTAATTTGTGCTATTATTAGAAATTTAAAGTAATGATAATATTCTGGGAACAAATCTTAAAAATATGTTATTTTAGACAATTGCTCGTTAATTAATATCAAATACATAAAAATATTAAAATATTCATGAATATTATGAAATCCAATATTTAAAATTCAAAATTTTTAGTATTATACTTAATAATTATTTTATCCGAAAATAAATAAATTAACTGTAATATCCAACAATTTAAAATTTTGTATTTTTATTTATATTAAAAATATTTTATAAAACAAATATCATTTAAAAAACACATCGATAATGATTTAACATTTACTAAAAATATATAAATTACAAACTATCTGATTTAATTCACAAAAAAATATAACAAAATATTATAATTAAATAATCTCGCACATATCACATGTTAATTTCTAATTTATAATTAAATTTTAGTTTGTGAAAAATTTAGAACATCTATTTTTGTCATATAAATAGAATAACAAAATAATCTAATACCATTATACGAAGAAAAATTAAATTGATCGTAAATGATATTGGTGTAACCAATTAATCCTAAAACATTTCTTATTATTTATGAATAAATAGAAAAGCAATCGATAAAAATAGCAATATTTTAAGTTTTTTAAGTATAACACTAACTATTTAAATTTTCAAAATATCACAAATTTAATACTAAAATAATTATATAAAAACTAATAAAAAATTTAAATTTTAAATTAAAAAACTAAATCCAAAATTTAAATTTTAATTTTATATATTGTATATTGAGATAAATAATTATTTTATATAATAATTTGTGGTATTTTAGAAATTTTATTTTGAGTAATATACTAAAATACCATATTTTTAAATTTTTGTTCCAAATTTAATATTTTAAACTTAAAATTCTAAAAATAACATAAATTATTTTCTAAAAATACATATTTATTATAAATAAATTATACATAAAATTTGGATTCATTTTTTCTGATTTAGGGTTTAATTTTTGATAGGTCTAATGATAAAAAATATTGTTCCAGCCAACAACACATGAAAAGGAAATTTTTTTCACTAACAATAGATTTTAGTATATTTTAATATTAAATTTATGCTATATTTAGAGCAAAATTTAAAAAGTGTTATTTTTGTCAATTGCCATTTTATTTTAATATGGTAGAATTCAAAGATAAATTTAAGTGTAATTGACTAAAATAACACTATTTTAACTTTTTATTTGAAATATAGCACTAATCATTTATATTTTTAAAAATAACACAAATTTAATATAAAAATAATTATAAATCTCTTTCTAATAAAAATTTAAACTTTAAATTAAAAAATAAACTCAAATATTATATTTTAATTTTATATCTAGTTTATTTGAGATAAATAATTATGGGCAATTGAATAAAATAACAATATTTCAAGTTTTTGTTTCAAATATAGCAATAGTCATTTAAATTTTCAAAAATAACACAAATTAATATTAAAATAATTAAAAAAATTATTCATAGCGAAAAAAATTTAAATCCTAAAGTGGAAAAAATGAATTCAAACATTGTGTTTTAATTTAAATATAGTTTATTTAAGTTAAATAATTATTTTCAAATAATAATTTGTGCTATTTTTAAATTTTTAGTTTTAGTGTGATAAATTTAAAATGGTGATATTTTAGTAGATTATTCAATAATTATTTTTACATAATATTTGTGATATTTTAATAGATTTTATTTTTAATATGTTAAATTTGAAAAATAAATTTAAAATTATTATTTTATTTTATTACTTTATATTTAAAAATAATGTTATTTAATGGTTAGATACCATTTAATTTTATTTGTTTCTAAAAATTTAAGAGCTTGCTTCATTGAATTTCATATTTTTACTGTGGCCGACAAAAATAATTTAAAATTTACTGCCTCCGTACACAAAAAAAGGGAATTATAAAAAACAAAAGAATTACGCCCACCGTGGGGCTCGAACCCACGACCACAAGGTTAAGAGCCTTGCGCTCTACCAACTGAGCTAGACGGGCTTGCTGACTAGTACAGTACGGTAATTACTATATTCTTAGTGAATTACCAAAGAGGTAATAAACAAGAGAAAAACACAAACAAATTTCTCTAAAGACGTAACTAGACCTAATTTACGGCTTTGATCACATCTTTCCTTCTTCAAGACGAAACAAATACAGAGCAAAATCTTGTCCCGAGATACTAAGACATCACGACACACAATTCTCGAAAGCAGCATTTTTCATGTGAACTTAATATAATAAGCTTGTAATTAGTAACAACTTTGGTGATATAAGATATACTCTAAAAAGTTAGCTACTCCCCCTTTTTCTTTAAGTAAAGCTGACTAGATTTGCGTAAAACTTCTCCAAGTAACTTGTAGTATAATATAATGTGTTTACCATCTTAAAAATATGTTTTATATCGGATTTGATTCCTCCGTTCTGCGTGTTGTTCTCCCTGGACTCCTCTTTGATCTGCAATGAGTGAGGCATACATGAATATCAATGTTCAAATGGAAACAAAGACCAAGTGATATCTCTAGATGGAGATTTATCTCCTGTTCAGAAGTTTTTTTTGGAATCGGTAACCCCGATCAATGTTTCAGCGATGATTAGTAGATGGTAGTAGAGTTGGATGCCCATATTTCTACATTGTAATATGTCTGCTCGATAAGTGGGCGGGACACGCACCAACATCTCGAACATACCACGACAATACGGGTCATTTACAATGTGGAAAACCGTTTTTGTGGGAAATCGCATGTCGGGTTAATCTTGATCTCTGATACCATATTATGAAACATGGGCTGACCCATATCCCTTATATATTTGTGTAGAAATTCTCAAATTCCAATGTGGGAGTTTTACAAATTCTAATAGATGGAAACTGGGAATAGAGAGATCAATTTGATGGATTAACTTTGGATGAATACTTGTTACCTTATCAGTTCCATATATGTAATCACTTAAGTGAATTTACTTTGGCTTTGTCCTCTAACGTAGTGATGATAGTCGTGGTACTCTGCGCCACCGTAAAAAGGGATGTACTTTGTGGGACTCCATGGAAAATCATATCTGTGATAGAATAAGCGAATATCCATGGTTTAGTACCACCTTTTTTAATGGTAAAATGAAACACATTGCAAAGTTTCAAGCAAGCAAAAAAAAAAATTCTCATTCTCACATAGTGTAAAGTAAAAAACCAGGAGACTAAAAGTCTAAGGAAGCCAAGTTTTATCTTTGCCCACTTGTTCTTGCATTTACATGTTTTAAAGAGAAAAATGAGCCTCTGTGTTTTTTCAGCAGAAAAATATCCATTTCCACAACAAACTACAGTCTCTTAAAAAAAGCTTATTAAGTATCAATAAAATTAACACCTAACTTAGCCCAGTTTTGAAAACTGAAAAGCTGAGCCACTATTGAATCTACACAGTTTGAGCTCTCTTTATATAATGATATATAACACCAACTAAGGAAAGATGTGAAAAAAAAATCAAAATTGGTATGATGCAGCAGTCCCACACATATATATGCAAAATGGTATAAATACTGTAAAGGCAAAACAGCAAAGCTAACCAAAGATTTGTTCTTTGATTCTTTAAACCATGCCCTTACCCATGGTGAGTCTCTAATGGCTGCAATTTTCCTTAAAGTTATCCACAACCAAAAGTTTATCATGTGACCAGGAGCTATCCAGCTGGTGCTGTGTATTCGTGATGGACACGATGAATTTTCTAATATCCACATTTACTGTGAAAGAATCTGTGGACCCAGTAGTTGGTGTAGTCTCTATCAAGAAGTACACTAATAACTGTGACAGAATCTCTGAAACTGAAGGTAATGGTAACCCAGATCGAATCCCAATCATCTATTAACATAAATTCCCATAACAGATGATTATACTGGAACAAAAACCCGAATCTGTAACAAGCAGCTTCAAGTTTATTATCAAAATCAGATTTCATATGAAATTTCCTCTGGCACAGATATTGAGATGCAGAGAAATTTCAAAATGCTTATCAGTTTCGAATTAAATTAGAAATTACCTGGAAACGAGTTGCAATGGACCTACGACGAGGAGGAACATCTTCATAACGTCTCTGTAACACCGGAACATATCAGACAAGGAGTAATTTACCTTAGGCTGGATGTTATAACGATGGAACATTCCCGAAGCGGATCGAGCCGATTCAACGAAAACAAGAGGGAGAGGAGCGAGAGAGAAGACGAGGAACATGAAGAGAATGTTGTGGCAGTAGTGGCGGAGTGATCGAACCACACAGTCTCGAACGACGTGAGGTTTCGTCTAAACGCGATGGACGCTTCCGTAACCGTACCGGAAGGAACCATGATGTTTCACGGTGGTACGTTACTCGTTTGATTTTTGGATCGTTTGGGTTTGAAATTTAAACCCAAAAATAACCAAAGTATTTGATATTTAATTCCAAAGCAACGTGAATTATATTTGTAAATATGGCAAAACTATATGCATTGAATGATACTGGAATGTTCTATCAAGAATTAAACGTTTAGTGTAGGATAAATTGATGGAAGTAAAAGAAATGAATCTAAAGTTCTGAACTCTAAAAATTGATGGAAGTTGGAAAAAGTAGTGAAATAAGCAAAAACATCACATGAACATATTCGAAAAGAGCTCTTGAAGATCGAAATGAAAAAAGTCTTTTAGAAAAAAAAATAATTTAAAATGTGAATTTTTCATTAGTTACATGAGAAAAAAATATGATCCAAAAACATATGAAATTTTCATTAGTTATGTATAAGATGAAAAAATTAGGTTAAAAGTGAAATAAAAGATGTGGATGAAAAAATTTTATTTTCGATATCCAAAAAATTGATAATAAATATAATGATACTAGCCTCAACATCAAAATGTTGTCCGATAAAACTTGTTTGGGAGAAGTGATAAAAAACCATGAAAGATGAATTGTTCTCTTTAATAAAAAAAATGTATTCAAACCTATTATCATTACAAGAAAATGTAATGTTTATCGGATGCAAGTGGGTCTTTGTGACAAAACAAAATGAGAAAAACGAGATCGTATGATATAAATCTTGATTTATGGCATAAGATTTCTTTCAATATCCATTTCGACTTTGTGAAAATAACGAAAAAAATACTAGATCACGAAGTTTCTTATATGAACGTTATCGGTGTGTTGATATATCTTACTAATTTTACTAGATTAGATATTATTTTTTCTACTAACTTATTTGCAAGATATTATTCATCTCATACGCGGAGATTTGGACCGAGATAAGACAAATATTCTGTTATCTTCAATGTACAATTGACTTGAGATTATTATATCACAAAACTATGTGTTTGGTTTAGTTAGTTTTGCAGATACATGATATTTATCAGACCCACATAAAATTTGATCGTAAACCATATACGTTTTCACATTGGGCGATATTGTGATTTTGTGGCATTCACAAAATTAGACATTGGTCACTCTTTCCTAAAATCATGCGGAAATTATTGCACTTCATAAATCATGTATAAAATATGTATGATTTAAATATATGATTCATCATATACAAAACGTTAGAGGAATAATTACAAATAAAAAACCAAAAAAATTGTTCAAAGATAATAATGTATGTGTCGTTCAACTAAAAAAAACTATATCAAAAACTATAAAACGAAACATATCCCACAAAAAATTTTCTAAGCTCATGAAAAAATTTAAAGTAAACATCGAACATATTTGGACAAGTGACAATACATTAAATCTATTTACAAAAGCATTTTCCGTTATAATATTCAAAAAACATATTTAATATATTGGAATGGTCATTTAAGAAAATTATATTGATCTTTACGAAGATGAAATTGTGTAGCTTTATTTTTTTTCTATTCATGATGTTTATCGTATCAAACTTTTTTTTAATAAAGTTCTTAACTACTATAAATATTGTGGATAATTATTTATAGTATTATGTTATTGTTAAATTTTTATCGATTTAGTTGATCGATTTAGTTGATCGATTTAGTTGATCGATTTAGTTCTTAATCATGTTCAATCTCTTTTTATAGCTGAATTAAAACAGAACCAAGAAGCAAAACGATTTAATCTTTGTAGACTTATACTAAAGAAGATTTAGGAGAATCCAAACAAGAGCAGTAATTTTCATTTTGATTCCATTGGAAACCCAACATTCATGATCACATCACATCAACATTACCTGAAGAAACTTGATCAAATGCAGAATACAGAAGAAACCCCAAAACATTTGAGAAAGAAAAAGTTCTTTCAAATCCTCTGGACTTTATCCGCCTTAACCACCGGATTCGCCTTTGCGATTGCATCACGTCCAACTTCTTTGAAATCGAAGCTACATTCGTGCTTCTCTGGATACCTATGGTTCCCGCAAAATATGCTACCACATTTGCACTTAAACCCCATTACACCAACCTTCTTGTTACAGCTTAAACACCTGTTTGGTCGTTGTGTAGGTTTCGATGGCTCTGCTTCGTCTTGTTCCGTGGCTACAGGAACCAAATCCGGCTCAGGGGTTACAACAACAATGGTTTCCACAGAGACTGGTTTAGTAGGTTCCAGAGGCTGTTTTTGTTCTGTTGTAATGAGACTGCAAGATGGAAGCTTTAGTGATTTCTTGACTGCAGCTTTTGCTACTGCCGTTTGATCTTCCTCTGCACGGAGACTTCTGTAACATTTCGAACAGAGATTCATGTTGGATGGTGACCCGAAGAATCCGCATCCGTTATCACAAAGCTTTGGCTCTGTTGGTGGAAAGCTTGTGCTGTTGTTTTGCTCAGATCCCATTGTTATTGTTCTTCTAAGAAAACTTCTTCTTCTCGATTTATTTCAACCTTCATTTAAACAAAACAAAGAAGAAAGACAAATATCATTTCTCGTCTGACACAACAACAAACGAAAATGTTCTTTTCAGTTTCCGAACATCAAAGATAAGATCAATTAGCCTCTACGATTCAACCCAGCTTCCAGATAATCAAACTGATTCAATTCGATTTAACCCAGCTTCGATATAACTCAATTCGATTTAACCTATCGATGTCAATTTCCACATTTCGAAACACGGAAATTTCAATCGATAAGCCAGAAATGTTCGAATTACATGGATTAGTCTATAGATGAATTGTTAAGATTAAGAGAAGGAAATGACTCAACTACTAAAAAACCTTTCTACACATGACTATTAACAATTTTCCCCAGAAAATGATGAGATCCTTTGAAGAATATCAAATCAAACCAAAGAGATTTTTTAAAGGGAGAATTTACCAGAAAGGGTCAGATCAAATGAGATTCCTCCTCCGATTTCAAAGCTTTTGTTATTTCACAAAAATAAGGATTTTCTGATCTTCAGAAGAAGAAATCACAGATAAATTCCTCGTAAAGATTCTAGGGATTTGTTAATTTTCTGTGTAAACTTTGATCAGAACAAATCCCTTGATTTAGGTGAGAGAGAGAGAGAGAGAGAAAGAACCAAACACGCAACAATAGTTGTTCAGAAAAAATGTCTGTTTAATAAAAATTGGGTACAAGACACGGTTATGTCGGTCTTGTGTTTCAATTTTTACGTCAGTGTTGGCGTGCAATTGAATTGTTTTTTAACCGTTGGATATGTACAACCGACGTTTATTTGACGTTACTGTTTTATGATCGGACGGCTCATTAGAGGAATAGTATAGACGTAATTATAACTTTCTTAGGCTAAAAGATTAAGTTGTCATTTTCTTCCCATTCGATTGTTTTCTCTTTTTTTTTTTCTTCTGGTTTTTAGTTTTAAAACGAACTAGAATTAATTAGTTTTAAAACGAACTAGAATTAATTAGTTTTAAAATAAATTATATAATATTGTTTAGTAAAATATAAATTAATTATTTATATAATTTTAAATTTTATTTAATTTTTTTATTTCTATATATATAAATTAAAAAAATAATTATTTTTTTATAAATTTAATAGTAATTTTTTGTTACACTAATAAAATATATTGATTTTTTCATCAAATAAATAAAAATAGTATATAGTATAATTATTCTAATAAATTAAATTTATTTATATATTTATTTAAAATTTAATTTGATGATAATATGTCAATGTGATATATATTTTTTTTTTTTGCCTTCAAATAACGTTTTATTAGTTAACCGCCATCATTGTTTACAAATGTTTGCAAGAAATATGGACATGAATTAAACAAACACCAATAATATGGAGCATTAATTGATCGTGATGCTAGCATGTCTGCAGATTTGTTGCATAATCTTGATTGATGCTGAAACTTAACTTCAGTAAAAAGAGGTATCCAAGCGAAGATCGTCGTTAGATATGTCTTAAGTCGTAGAGATATCCCTCCATGGTTAATTAAATTGTTGAGAGTGAGATTATCGCCTTCAAAGATAACTTTTCGATATCCCATAGACCATGTTGCCTGAATGGCCCAAATAAGAGCTGTCATTTCTGCTTCAATAACTGTAGATCTACCTTCAAATTTCCCCATACCTGCTTGTAGAAATTCACCTTTATGATTTCGAACAATCCATCCTAGACCAGAATATGACGAACCATCCCGATGGGCAGCATCATAATTACATTTGACCCAATCCTCCGAGGGAGACTTCCACTTTTTAATGTGAGGGCATGGGGAGGAATGAGAAGTTAACAACGAACTCTGAATTGTAGTTAGCCATTCTACAACATCTTCATTACTTTTTTGTAAAATAATATCCGCCGACTGATCCTTTAGATTAAAGGTTAGCTCATTCTGTGACTTCCATATTCGCCACAATAGATAAAACGGAATATATTTCTGTGTAGAATGGAGCTGACATTTATGATAACTGGCAATCAGGTATCTAATATTTTCAAAAATATTAGATGTTCTATCACAAATAGTCGTTGTTTGGATCCCCAACTTCCTCCATATCATTTGAGCCAGTGGGCAGAGGAAAAAAGTGTGCATCTCAGATTCTTCTGCATCCCCGCAACGGATACAAGTATTTTCTGTAATAATTTTCCGGCGGTGAAGATGTGTCTTAAGCATTAAGGCCTTGGATAACAATCTCCAAAGAAAATGTTTAAGCTTTGGCGCAATATTGAGAGATCAAATATCTTTAGCCAAATCTAGATGATTTCCCAAAACCGGTTGGTTGATAGGCTGAGAATTTAACTGTACTGCCAGACGATAGCCAGATTTAACTGAATAAATTCCATTTGACGTATATTTCCAGTACCAATCATCAGAAACAGTAACTGAAGGTAGATAAATCTTGTAGATCAGGTGATGGTCTTCCTGCTCAATCAAATCGCAAACCATCTCGGAATCCCATTGCATAGTCTCTTGATTAATCAAAACTTGAAGACTTAATGTCGGATTTGAGTAGGGTAACAATCTTGGAGCACGAGGGGTAGATATAGGAAGCCAATTATTATCCCCTAATAGAATAGAAGACCCGTTACCAACTGTGCGATTAAGTCCAATCTTCATTAACTCACGACCATATAATATTGATTGCCAACCCAATGAAGGACGAGAACCAAGTTTAGCAGTTAGAAAATCCCCCTTTCTGAAATAACGACTTTTTAATATCTTAAATACCAGACTGTTGGATCGTTGAAAAATTTTCCAGCACAGATTTCCCAGTAAAGCCTGATTAAATCTCTGCAATTCTCTGAATCCCAATCCTCCCAAAAGTTTTGGTTGAGCCATCTTCTTCCAAGATACCATATGCAATTTTTTTCGATTTTCTATAGTTCCCCACCAAAATCTAGAAAGCACTCCATCAATCTGGCCACATATATCTTTTGGTAGTTTAAAGACATTCATGGAGTATACCGGCATGGCAAAAGCAACAGATTTGATCAATATTTCTTTTCCAGCTGGAGAAAGAAATTTTGATTGCCATCCAGAGATTGAGGAATTTAGTTTATGGAGTATATATCCAAATAGATGTTTCTTATTACGATGAAACTGTTCCGGTAAACCCAGGTATTTCCCTCCCCCACCTACCTTTGTAATTTCCAATAATTGATGAATCGTTCTCCTCGTGTGTTCAAACACTTTAGCTCCAAAGATAATTGAAGATTTTTCAGTATTGATTAGTTGACCTGAAGCTCTTCCGTAGTCATGAAACAGTCGTTGTAAAGTTGCAACATTATTTCTGTCAGCTCGAAGAAAAAACAATGAGTCATCAGCAAACAGTAGATGTGAAATGGTCGGACCTAATTTATTGAGGCGTAGGGGTTGGATCTCCTTGTTTTTCTCAGCTCGTAAAAGCATCGAACTGAGAACATCAGAACATAGGATAAAAAGGTAAGGAGATAGGGGATCTCCTTGTCTTAACCCTCGTTGAGGTTGGAAATGTCCATATGAACTACCATTAATAAGGATCGAAAAAGATACAGTGGAGACACACTGCATAATCCAATTAATCCATATTGGCGAGAAGCCCTTTTTGATCAGCACTAATTCAAGGAAACTCCACTCCAGTCTGTCATATGCTTTATTCATATCAGTTTTGACTGCCATGAAGGAAGTCGAGCAAATCTTATTAGTCTTTAGGGAATGTAACGCTTCATGAGCCGTAATGACATTATCCGTTATCAATCGACCCGGGATAAAAGCTGCTTGATGTTCAGAAACTAGCTTGTGTAATAATTCCTTCATTCTGAAAACCAGAATCTTAGATATGACTTTGTAGATCACATTACAAAGTGAAATTGGCCTGAAATCTTTCATAGTTGATGGGCAGCTTAACTTAGGGATGAGGCAGATGTTCGTATGGTTAAACGCCATATTCATAACCCCTGTCCTGAAAAATCTTTCTGTTTCCTGAAAAATTTCTTGACCAACAGTGCTCCAATGTTGTTGAAAAAAAGCCGCATTTAAACCATCCGGTCCTGGTGCTTTGGTTGCACCAATAGAAGAAATAGCTTTGAAAACTTCCTCAGTTGAGACTGGTTTGATCAGATCATTATTCATTTCCACAGAAACCACTTTATCTACTGATGCTAAAACCGTTTCAATACCAACTGGCGAAGATGATTGGAATAAGGACATGAAATAGCTCTGTGCTTCCTTGGCAATAGCTTCATTACCAATTAAATCCTGACCCTCCGCAGATTTGATTGATAGTATAGTGTTTCTTGATCTCCTATTTCATGCAGTAGCATGAAAAAATTTAGTATTACTATCACCTTCGCGCAACCATTGATTCCGACTTTTCATTTTCCAAAATTTTTCTTCATCGACATAAGCTTCATTTAACTGTTGCTTTAATGTCAACAATTTTGACATATCACTATTAGGATTGGTATGAAGCCCGTCAATTTCAGCTGTGATCTCCTTAATCCGTTTAGATGAATTCACCCATGATGTTTTCCTCCAATATGCCATGCTTTTTCGACAGACGTGAATTCTAGATAGTAAGTCTGTATTGACAGTGGTAATTGAATTCCAGGAATTCTTTACAACATTTGTGAAGCCTTCCTGCTGACTCCATCTGGGATAATAACGAAACATTCGTTTCCCATAATCTGTTGTTGTCCTTACTTTAATGATACCCGGTCTGTGATCTGACTCTATCATTTCTAAATATTGCACCGTAGACCCCGGATATTTATTTTTCCAGTGTTCGTTACCCATAGCCCGATCTAACCAACACTGAATAATTTGATTATTACGTTTCCCCGACCAAGTCATATTATTTCCAATGAACTGAATATCAGACATATTACAAACTGCAACGACATCTTGAAACTTCCGCATGCTCCACGGTTCCCTTATTGGGCCACCCTTTTTATCATGTGTATGTAATAGTTCATTAAAGTCCCCACACATTAGCCATGGGCCTTTCCGTGTAGAAGCTATATTTTTTAATCTTTCCCAAAGATTATTACAAAATTTTCGGACCGGGTGTCCATATACACATGATAAAAAGAAATCATAGCCATTCATATGTATCTTACAATCCATTAACCGTTCATCCAGAAATTCAAAAGATACAGCAACAGAGTTTTTCCACAATAGAGCTAAACCTCCTCCAGTTCCATTTGGAGGGACACACATAACACATTCAAACTTTAAGACTGACGCTACGTCATGCACAACGTTATTACTATTCTTTGTTTCCACCAAGAAGAGTATGTCCGGGGAATATTGTTTACATATTCCCTTGAGGCGTCGAACTACCAGAGACCCTCCTAGACCCCGGCAGTTCCAAAACGCAATATTCATTCCTGACTTGGTGGATTATGACCCACCCCACCATCACCTAAAACACTTATCAATTTACCAAAATTAATTATCTTTAAATAATAAAGGATAATTTCGTTAAGCACTATTAGACACAACTTATATCGGTAGTTAACTCGAATAAGATTGTAAAAAATAGAGTATAATTTTTTGGTTAAATTGATAAGGTCATTCTTAGGAAAGCAATTCCTAAATTCAATAAATAGCCTCATAAGCTCGGTGCAAGAATCATCTGCGAGCCAAACTGAACAGAGCCTTGTTTCCAAACCAAGGTTGACCAAAAAATCAGACTCCAAGTTTCCACCCATGCGATTATTCAGCCATGAAATCCCATAATTAACTGAACCGTTTTTGCCAACTATATCTGATATATTCCTTAATTTTCCATAGCAAAAACATGTCTGAATAAATTCTGGACTAAAGGGCCCAAATTGACAATTCAAAATTCGATAAGCCCAACATTCAACAGTTGGGCCTAGGCGATTCCATTCTTCATATGCGGTTAGGCAAACCGAGTTCCCCCGGTTAATAATTGTAATTGAATCAATCCCGGTTATGCAGAAAATATTACTTAGCCTTAAACCACATATCAATTCCGGTAATTTCCTAAACCAGCCAATTTTCAATAACCGATTGGTATCAATGAGATCGAGAATTGAACCTGGTTTAGGGTTGCCCTTTCTACGCTTAGCTTCACGGGGAGAAGATTCGCCGGCAGGTTCGCCGACTGGAGGAGCATCGCCGTCTGCACTTGTATCGCCGTTACCGGAATTAAACCCAGGAGGTGGGTTGTCGTTCCCATCATCGTCATCGGACTCACACGGCGGCGGAGGAAGACCGATCGTGCACTCCGAAGACTCGTGAGAAAGAAACCCACAATTTGTACAGAAATTCTTGAGTTTCTCATATCGAAACTTTAGCACTACTTCTTCTTCGCCAAATTTGAAGATCCGCTGGAAGTGGAGGGGAGATTCAGTGTTTATTAACACACGCACTCGGACAAATTCAACTCGGTGGGCTCCTTTCGCGTTGAAGTCGGATTCCAATAGGGTCCCAATATTGCCGCCGATAAATAATACCATCTGGTATGTGAGGAATTGGAGAGGGATTCCTCTTATTTGTACCCAGAACGGGATCGAGTTCATCGCTGAAGGGGAGAAATCCGGCGACCATTTGTGGAGAATAACCATCCAATCGTTAAAGCTCCACGGACTCCGGCGGAGGACATTAATAAGGCTTTCCTCAGTTTGGAATAAGAACTGAACTTGGTTGTTTTCAATGATTCGCGAGATAACGACTTCCCCCACACTCCATAGACGCGGTAAGGTTGTCATAAGGGCGCGAAGATTCTGTTTCCGGGCATTGACAGGTTTGCCGATGATGGAGAAGCGGGTTTCGTTTCTGGCCTGAATGCACAGTTCCGGTGGGAGGGAGATGATTGGTTCAGAAATACCCAAAGATATTTCTTGCATTTGTTTAGAGAGCGAATCCGACATTTTCAGAACAGAAGTAAGATAAGAACGTGAAAGTGAAATCGAGGGAGAGGATTGGGGAGATTTGATATATAGGAGAGAGGAAACAGAAACCGTCGGATATCGACGGAGTACGCTCTTCACATGGAAGAGAAAAACACATCGACGGTCGAAATCAAGAAGAAACCGTCGCCGATGAAACTGCCGTAAAATTCGCGAAAAAATTCGCATGAGAGAGAAGAGAGGAAAAACGGTTTTTTAATGTTTTGGTTTATTTTTAATTTCTTTATTCACCCAATGTGATATTTTTGTTAATAAATCGTTAGTATGAAATTATTTTTTAAATAATATATTAGAATATTTTTAGCTGATATAAAGAGAAAAAGTCAGAATTTTACATGTCAAGACTCTGACATTCATTAAATAAATGTTATAGATACACAAATATGTTAAAACGTTTAAAAGTATTATTTGGTGTAATGGATTACTTTTTTTAATAATTTTTTCAAGAAGGCAATTTCAGCCTTCATTCAAATATTTTTTGGTTTATAGATAAATGTAGGTTTGGGTTTTCGGAAAAAACCGATTAAACCGAATTGGACGAATCGAATTTTTTAGTTATCAGTTTTAATTATAAAACCGATCGGTTATACAGTTAAAATTTATTTGGTTTAAGGTTTAGTTTGATTTGGAATATAAACCGATCAGTTTTTAAAAACCGAACATCACAAACTTTTTTAAACAAAAAAATTAAAATTAATCAAAAAACCAAACCAAATATATCAAAATTATCCAAAAATTAAATTTCCCATAATGTTAATCGATTATATATAAAATTTACAATTAAACAAAATATTTTAGTTCATTTCGGACACATTTCTACATAAAAAAATTGAATCTATTAATCCAAAATAAGAATCGAACCGAATCGATATAATCTTTTTCCCGTACACTCTAAACTAAACCGATTAAACCATAATCCAAATAATTCGACCGGAATAATAAAAAAAACTGAAAATCCAGACTACATAAAAATATGATGGACCCAATGTTTTAACTTTGATTTTTCATACTTTTATTTGGTTTTTTTAAGCATTAATTAAAATTATTGTTGCTTAGGGATTGTTTTCCTTTGATCTTAAACAAAAACTTTTTTCCCTTACGATAATGAACAATTCTCCATTTCTTTTCAACTTAAATCCACACAAAATGTAACCCAAAAAAAAAAACAATATTCTGCCAAGCAATTGAAACAATTGTAAAATAAAAAATTGAAAAACTAATAATTGGTCAATTTAGACATGACATTCTTCTTTTAAGCAATAATAATTTTTGTAGATAATGCTTAGATCATCTTCCACTATGATTCATAACCATTGTGATTAGAGAAACTTAAAAAAAATTTAATTATGTTATCTTTGAACAATAATGAGACCTACATAATATGAGTGGCTTACACATCTCTTATGAACTATACTCATGGTCAACAAATCATGCTGTTTTGACTTTGCTGAATCAAACGTCTTGATGTTTCTTTTTCCCTATAGAGAATCTTACCTTTCTGAACAAAAGTTAAAAGCATAAAAGAAAGTAAATATTTGCTAAAAAAGATTATGCCTTATAGTTTCCAAATTTAGCTATTACATTACAAGAAAATAAAAGGTTTTCCAACAAAATTTCTGATGAATTATCAACGGATATGAATTTATCAGGAAAATATCAAAAAACGTTTGTTATGTCCGACGATTTTATAGCCGTCAGAAAATTTTATTATTCGTCGCTTTTCCAATGGATACTCGACAGATTTATGTCCGTCGATCTAATATCGGTAATATGTCAGGAGTTTTTGACGACATAACAGCCATCGAAACTTCTCAACGAATTTATCAGGAGTTTTTGACGACATAATAGTCATCGAAACTTCTCAACAAAATTTCTAATGAATTATTGACGGATATGAATTTATCAGGAAAACGTCAAAAAACGTTTGTTATATCCGACGATTTTATAACCGTCAGAAAATTTTATTATTCGTCGCTTTTCCAATGGATACTCGACAGATTTATGTCCGTCGATCTAATATCGGTAATATGTCAGGAGTTTTTGACGACATAACAGCCATCGAAACTTCTCAACGACGTTCTAACAGATATTAAATTTTCGGTGTCTATCGATATGTCGTTAGGATTCTGTCGAATATGGTTGACCAATTTCACATAAAATTCGAAATATTTGAATAAATCCACAAAGTCATTGGAAATCTGTCTTCATCCATTGGATGATCTAACGGTTTTCTGACAAAAACTAAACTTTTAATTTCTAACGAAAAATTGTTGAAAAATCATCGATATTCTGTTGGTTGACCGCTATTAAATAAAAACAGTCATAAAATTAGAAATTAAGTATAGAACATGTACTTGTCTCGAGAACTTCAAAAAGAAGTACTTTGACCTTTTATTTTCATTGGTAAACAAAGCATAGAGAATCTTTCAATAAGTAGCATTAAACATAGTTAAAGCATATTATCTATTCAGGAACACAATTGTATTGGGTGAGAGGAATAAGTGCGGTAATGGTCGCAATACTTCTATTTCTATCTTAGTTCGACTGTAATTTCTTTCGTATGAAAATATTAAATATTCGTATAAAAATATTGAATTATCGGACGGATTTGTTGTAGCCCAATAACAAAAAAAAACACAATTGTATTTTTGACCGATTTGTTCCATGAAAGTCACAACTTTTATATCACAAACGTTTACACATGAAAGAGTAAATAAATAACCGTATTGTTCTCTGGTTTATCGACTCGGTTTTGGTTTACTTCAACAAGATGTTGCATTAATTAGAACTAATTTAAACAACATAAAAACTGATCCAAATTAGGGTTTCATGTCACTTTACTCCTTTATGTTTTTCCATATAGTAACGAGCGAGACACCCATCAATGACATAACCACTGTCTACAAAAAATAACAAGAAAAATAAACATTATCAAATCTCTAAAAACAAATAGATTTATTTCCGTCAACTACACAAACTTATACGACTAAACCTATTTTTATCTATATTTTTTGGGTATTCGTTTAACTACATAAACTATATTTTTCTTTCATAAATTACATAAAATTTATAAATTCTAATTGAATAAATTTTATTAATGTTTACACGTTAAATAGCTAATAAATCTAGTTGTAATTCGAAAATCTAGTTTTAACTTGGATTTATTTTGAAATTAAAACTAGATTTTCAAAGTAAAACAAGGTTTTTTAATAAAATTTTAACGTGTAAACACTAACAAAATTTCTGTAATTGGAATAATTTATGAAATTTATGTAGTTTACCAAAGAAAAACACAGTTTATGTAACTTATGAAAAAAATAAAAAGTAGGGATATAAATAATTTTATTCGTATAAATTCGTGTAGTTGACGAAAATAAACCCAAAACAAATAGATGTAACGAAACGAGGTTGTTTTATGAACTCACTGAGATTGCAGGAGGCACTCCAACAAGAGGATCTTGAAAGAACTTAGTGGCAAGGGCTAGAGCAAGAAGACTACTTTGCATTCCTGTTTCATAGGATAATGTTCTTTGTAGGGCTTTTACATCATGTGCCTTGTTGAAGAAGAAACCAGTGAAAAAGTAACCAACGACGAAAGCCAAGAGATGAAATGTGATGACAAGCAACAAAATGGTTGCACCGAATGGAGACAAAATTGAATCTATGTTCAAAGCGAGAGGTGCTCCGATGCAACAAGCCATGTCGATAAGTGTTAAAGCTGGGAGAAATGGTTTGATTCCATTAGACAATCTTGGAAATAAACTGCATGTATTCACAACGTTAGTTTTATGTTTGAGTAATACCCTAAAATAACATATTTTCAAGTTTTTTTTCTAAATTTAGCATCTCAAAATTAAATTCCCCAAAATAGCACAAATATTTAGGTAAAAATACTTATTTATTATAAATAAACTATATATAAACTTAAATTATTGTATTTGGGTTCATTTTTTCCAATTTAGGGTTTAGTTTTTTTCTTTTAAAATATAGTTTTAATATATTTTAATCTTAAATTTGTGCTATTATTGGAAATTTAAACTAATGATTTTTTGAATAAAAATTTAAAAATATGCTATTTTAGACATTTGGCCTTTAGGTTTTCGTTAGAAATTAAGTACATCGAGAGAGTTTAATATGAATAAAATATTAAGAGTAATATTTTAAAATAACATTTTTAAGTTTTCTTTGTAAATCTAATATTTTAAAATTAAAATTTTAAAATATCACAAATAATTATATAACAATATTTATTTACTCTAAATAAAATGATACAAAAATTTTAAACAATATATTTGAATTTATTTTTTCTAATTTACAGTTTATTTTTTTCTATTAAAATTTTTTTAATGTATTTTAATTATAAATTTGTGCTATTATTAGAAATTTAAAATAATGATATTATTTTTAGAAAAAAACTTGAAAATATATTATTTTAAACAATTACCGTAAAATTAATTAATTAATATCCCATCAACACCAGTCCAAATTAATCAATCTGAAATGGTTCAGTATAAACCAAACAAAAACAAGAATAAATCCATTTAGATTTAAAAGGATATTTTTTCAATTAATTGAAATCCAAACCAATAAGTACGTAAGAATATCTATAAAGTCGATTCTCAAAAATATTAACTTTAAAGTTTCTTTACTCAATATATTACTACTAATCTTTTTCGTTTTAAAATACAACGAAATTAACATGAAATGATTAAACATTTAATAAGAGAAATTTCAATATTAAATTGGAATATGGGAATCTAAATACAAAGTTTTAGTTTTATTTATAATTTATATAGGACAAACGAATATTTTTACACAATGATTTGTGGTATTTTGATAAATAAAAAGGAGTAATACACTAAATAGCATATTTTAAAGTTTTTCTTTTCTAAATTTAGCACTTTAAAATTAAAATTTCTAAAATAGAATAAATAGTTATCCAAAAATACTTATTCATCCTAAATAAATTATACATAAACTTATATTTATTTTTATTCCAATTTAGAATTTATTTTTTCATTAACAAGAAATTTTAATATATTTTAATATTAAATATGCGATATTATTGAAAATTTAAATTAATGATGCTAATTTTATAAAAAAAATTAAAAAAATATTATGTTAGAGATTTGCCCAATAAAAACACTAAAAATAATATTTTTGAAATAAAAACATAAAAATATCTCACCGATTTAGAAGTAGTCCAGCAGCAATAGGTGTAACCACGACCTGAAGAATGCTAGAGATCATCCCAATCACATCAACAGGAAGCTTTTTACCAATGAGCAATAGAGAAAGCATAGGTGTAACGATGACTGCAGTAGCAGTTGATAGCGATGTCATGACTATGCTAAGCGGCGCAAGTGATGGATCAGTCAAGAACGTTGTGTAATTTGATAGCTGAGCTCCACTAACACATGATACCAACATGATTCCAACACTTATAGCAGTAGGTAAATTGAAAAGAGAGACAGCTGTTACTCCGAACATGTAACCTAACAGAGGTTTTATCAAGTATTGTCCTAAGTAACCCACGAAAATGACGTCTGGTCTTTTAAGAGCTTCAAGAAAGTCTCTTTCATTAGAATTGATTCCTACAGCAAACATCATGAACCCTAAACCAGGCACAAAATACCTAAAAGAAAGAAGATATTGTAATGTTAGTTAAGATTTTGATTAAATTAGTAAAGGTTCACTTCCGTCAACTACACGAAATTATACGAATAAACTTATATTTTATGGGTTTTCTTTTACGTACATAAACTGTTTTTTTCTTTCCTAACCGACACAAATTTCATAAATTATTGCAATTACACAAATTTTATTAATATTTAATGTTAAATCGTTATTAAACTTGGTTTTAATTAAAAAATCTGGTTTTATCTGCGTTTATTTCGAAGTTAACACCAGATTTTTGAATTAAAACAAATTTTTAATACCGATTTAACGTGTAAACGTTATCGACATTTGTGTAATATCAATAATTTATGAAATTTATCTAGTTTACGGAAAAAACATAGCTTATATAGATAAAAAAAATACAGAAATAAGTTTAGTTCGAATTAATTCGTGTCGTATACGTAACTAAACCCAATTAGTAATTATTAGGTTTGATTTGAACCTTGGCTTGAACCATGTGAAAGAAGGTGGATGGAGAAGAGCTAATATTGTACTTGAGATTAACACATGAGGAATAAAAGAGTTGGCTTTCTTTAATGTTTCCATTATAGAAACCTTCTTATTATAGACCTGAAAGTAAACAGAGTTGTTACTTGCCAAGAAAGTAAATAGAGTTGTTACTTGCCAAGAAAGTAAACAGAGTTGTTACTTGCCAAGAAAGTAAACAGAGTTGTTACTTGCCAAGAAAGTAAACAGAGTTGTTACTTGCCAAGAAAGTAAACAGAGTTACTTGCCAAGAAAGCAAACAAAAATTCTACAGTTCTTTTAATTTGTTTTTACCTCATTTGAGTCAGATTGAGATACATATCTTCGCCAATGACAATTCAACCTACGATCTTTGGATTGTAACAAAAACCAAAAATTAAAAAACTTAAACAATATCTCATAAACATTCAACTACACAAATGTATGTTAATAAATCTATTTTTATCTATATTTTTTAAATTTTTAATCTACATAAACTGTATTTTTTCGTAAATTACACAAATTTCATAAATTATTTTAATTACAGAAATTTCATGAATATTTACACGTTAAATAGTTATTAAATATAGTTTTAATTTAGATTTATTTTTTAAATTAAAACCAGATTTTTGAATTAAAATAAAGTTTAATAACAATCTAATACGAAATTTATATAATTATAATAATTTATAAAATTTATGAAAGAAAAAAACAGTTTATGTAATTTACAAAAAAAATCCAAAAAATACGAATGAAAATGGATTTATTCGTATAAATTCGTATACTTGACGTTAATACACCCAATTTTCTTTACTCTAAAAAATACATTACTTTGCAAAATTGGATCACTGCGTAATGGAAAGTCGATAAAGGATGATCCTGCAAGAAAAAATTAACTCGTTCGTTAAAACAACTTAAGACATTAATATACATATAAAAACAGATGAGAAAGAAGTGAAACCAAGAGAAGATATCGCTAAGATGTTGCGAGAGAGATTTTCAACTCGTCGAGAGTTTTGAAAAACCATTGAACACGAATAATCTGGAGGTTGAAGAAGAAGACGATGTTGAGACTTTAAGAACAGAGTTTGAATTGGAGAGATCAAACCCATTTTAATTTCTATGTTTGTTTTACAAAGAAAGAAAAAAACTTCAATCTTTGCTTGAATGAGAGAGAGAGATGTAAAGACAAAAACGCAGCGTTTTATCGGATATATTATAAGCACGACGTGTAACCAATTTACCAACCTAACTAAAAGGAAATTATTGATAGTTTCCCACGATGCGCACGTGCGAGTGCTACACCAACCTAATGTCTTCAAAAGCAGTTGTTTTTATTTTTAAAATTGTGTTTCGATTGGACAATTTCGCATTTTTATTGAGAAACAATTTCATAAGATTTTATTAAAAAAACAAGAATAATAATATAAAATAACGTTTTTAAGTTTATTAAAAATAAAAATTCTTAAAATAACATAAATTATTATGTAAAAATAATTATTTAATTGAAATAAACTATATAAAATTAAAATATAATATTTGGATTTACTTTTTTTAATTTAGAGTTTAAAATTTTTATTAGGATATTGTTAATTATTTTATTATTAAATTTATACTATTTTGAAAATTTAAATGATTAGTGCTATATTTATAACAAAATTTTAAAAGAATGATACTTTAGAAGGAGTAATACTATAATATAGCAATTTTTAAAATTTTTATTCCAAATCTAACATTATAAAATTAAAATTTCAAAAATAGAATAAATAATTATGTAAAAATATTTATTTAACTATAAATAAATTATACATAAATTTAAAATATTATATTTAATTTTTTTTAATTTAGAATTTAATTTTTTATTAAAATAAAATTTAATATATTTTAATTTTAATTTTGTATTAAATTTAAATTATCGATGTTATTTTTAGAATAAAAATTTAAAAATATATATTTTTAGAGAATTATTCTTTTAAAAAATTATCCAAAAAAATAATTTCAGAAGATTAGTCGAGACAGTTTCGAGCCAGTATTCATGTAAAAGTGAAACAAAAACATTTTGGTTTTAGTTAGCACTGTTTACGGTGTTGTAGTTGTTATGGTTTATTATTGTGAACATATACTATAATTTAAACATCATATAATATAATCCCTGTAAATTACTACTCGACAAATTAATATAAATCTGAATTAGTAGATCAATTAAGATATTATTAAATTAATAACTCTATAAATTAATAAAATATCATACTCCCGAAATTATTAATTTATCTATTTCGACTATAAAACCTCCTAATCGTTTGGTCTTCTTCTATTCTTACCACTGCCTTAATCTTCTGTCTTTAAATTTAAATTTAAGATGTTTATTTAGTTCATCTATTTCTAGCAATTTTGAAATATATCTAAATTCATAAATATTTACAAGAAACAAAAAATAAATGATTAAATTACATAAATTCACAAATATCGAATAATAAGAATGAAATAACACTTTTTATGTGCTATGGAAAATAATAATTTAAATAATATATTGACTTGTTTAATAACAAAATATTTAATTTATTGGTTAAAAATTGATTTATTCTTGAATGTTTTGATGATTAGTGAAAAAAAATGATAACAATAATTTTAAATAACACAAAACTATTGTGTTGAAAGAAAAAGTAAGATTACATAATCAATCTGACGTCATAAAATTAAATAAACTGATTAGTACTCACAAGTGATAAAAATGATATATTTTACTATTATATTATTATATTCAAGTTAAAAAAATTTGTATTAGATATGGTAGATGCCATAACAACATAAACACTTTCGTCTGATAATGTTCTTACATGTCATAAGAAATTAAACCATACAATGTTAGAGAAGATAATTTGTGTTCTACAAAAAACTATTTTAAGTAATTTTAATATTTAATTTCAGATTAAACATAGCTAGTAGCCATTTTTTTCAGCTTATCTCGACATGTTTTATTGGCGACAGTTGTACAAAAAATAATTATGTTCATTTGTCAGTTCGCAATTTTTTACGAATACAACAGATTATTATTCGTTTATCTGTCGCATCTACTTGTAGTTAATTGCAGCCGTCAGATCCGTCAGATGTTGTATTTTACGTCACAATTTTTTTAATCGCTGAATAATACATTAGTGCGACTATTGCGATCAACCACATCCGCAACTGCCGGTGGTACACAAACAAACAACACATACCACATCCACAACTGTATTGTTAGTTGTAACCGCAGTATTAACCACAACTGCTGGTGATGAACAAACGAACAAATTAAACAAAAAAAATTTGGAATTTATTTTTTAAAGTTTAATGAAAAAGAAATAAAGAAAAATCACATGAAAAAGGAGACACCTAACAATTAAAAGAAATTATAACGATAATATGTAAAAAGAAAAAAACTACCGAACAAAAGAAAGAAAAATAACATGGAAACATACTTGTTGTAGATTTGGGCAACGATGAAAACATGTGATTGGTTTGTCCATGTTTATCATTGATGAATCGACTATGTTGGCTTCTGCAAAACAAGAAACAAAAGACAAGTCAATAACAATGATATATGAGACATAAATTTCTTGAGTAGAGAAGCAAACGGACACGTAAAGCCACTTTTGTCTTTTATTCTAAGATGATGAAAGCATCTGGTCATGTCAGTGTGAAGTATGGAATAGAAGATTCAAAATGATTTTCTTGTAAAGCAAAATGGTTAGATCATTACCTCAACCGAACGATCTTTCATTACACGGCCAGTGCCACAAAAGAGTGACCCTTCGTCTTTCAAACTGTATTATCAATTCCTCTAAGCTCAGATCATCACAACTTGCGTAATCTCAAGAACACAAAGAGAGCTTTAGAAGTATATTATCAGCAGAAAACTACTTAAGGAATATTAGATTATATGCATTCAGATATAGAATCAGACTTTGGAAGATTCACCCATTGGTTCTGCTCTGCTCAGATTTCACACCTAAGCACGTTTACATTGGAGACAGTTGAAAAATACTCTTTGCTTTGTCCATTCGACATAGTTAGAAACTAGGAAATCTGAACTTTTTTTAGCCATCCAAATCTATTCCACAGTCGTGAAAACTTATCTGCGTCAATCTGGCGGAATTCAACCTTGAATCTTAGGCTCCATGCGTTATCAGGCAATCTCACCAGGTTCTTGCAGTCCACAAATCTCAATTCTTCAAGAGCAGTCAGACATGAAATCGAGGCCGGTAACTCTCTAATGGCTGTCCTGCTTAAATCCAGAGACTTTAAGCTTTTCATCTTTCTCGAAAAGTCTGGAAACCGCTCAAGACTTGAGCAGCCTGACAGATTCAGTGTTTCAAGATGCTTCAACTTACAGATGCTGGTTGGAAGATTCATGAGGTGTCTGCTGTTTTCCAGGTCTAGTTTCTCAAGCAATACTAGGTTCTTTATCGATGGCGGGATTTCTTGTATCAGAGTCCCACTCATGTACAATTCTTTCACATTTGATGAAATGTCCGGGAAATTCTCTAGTTTTGAGCAGCCAGAAAGATTCAAAACCTCAAGAGATTCTAAATCAACCATAGATGGAATACTCTCCAGATTCGAGCAATCCTTCAGATTCAGAAAAAGTAGTCTTTTAAGGAAACAGATTGACTGACTGATGCTCACCAAACTTTTGCAACCTTCAAGATCAATATGCGCAAGATTCGGAGCACTTGAAAGTCTTGGGATTTTTGTTAACTGGTATGAATAGCTAAGTCTCATCTTTTTAAGCTTTTCCAGATTCTGCAAAAGAGAGAAACAAACATCAGCAACGCTTAATGATAAATTATATTTAATTGACTTGGTTGTACATAAATCTTGAACATTTCCTTTTTCCCTTTCCAAAGTTTCTTTGCGCAGCTACTTGGCAAATTTAGCTCTACGAGGTTCTTTGGATCAAAACTTCCCGGCAAGGAACTTAAAGGATAACATTCCCAATGGAGAAGCCTTAGCTTGCTTGGCAAATATCCAAGACCTTGAGTTAAAGATACTCCACAGTTCTCTATCCCTTCGGAGCAATAAAATTTTAGTAGTCTGAGGTTATACATTTTTTCAAATACATATGGATTTGCATCCAAGTTCAGCTTTGACATGTCCAGGAAAATGCCCTCAACATCTGATGTGCCCTGAAATCAAAGAGAAAAGAAGTTGGGCTCCAGAAATAAGTTAGCTGGAACAATGTTTAGGGACTAGAATGTCCTAATGACTCACAGTGTCATATTTGAATACATTCCAAATATCTTCAGAATTCCACAACCTGCTGCGTTCTCCTGGCGTGTCAGTTGATTCTCGGCGAACAATTTCTAGACCCGTAGCCTGGATAAACGCGTGCATGTCCACCACGTTGTGTGATATGGTTAACAGTGATTTGTCAACAAGGCTTCTAAATCCAACATGTGCGGAGAAACCACAACCATCCAACAACATTTCTACGTAGTCTTTATCCATCCTTCTAAAGAAACATGCAATGTCCAAAAATATACTTTTTTCGTTGTCATCAAGCCCACAACATATACTTTGAAATATACCTGGAATGTAAATTGGAGAGGTTTTCTGAATTTGTTGTGATAAAAGTTGCCAATCCCTAACCGATTTGCTTAAGAATTGGAGCATCCTGGGATTTCCATTTGAGAATTTGACCAGCTCAAGAGGCAATGTTCTGTTAGGTCCGGATGACAAAACACTCCGAGATATCGCCCATTCAATAAGTTGTAGAGACTGAGAAATATCTAATGGCTTGACCTCATAGACATGATCTACCTTACATAGTACGAAAACATGTCTGTTCCTAGAGGTTATGATTATTCTGCTTCCTGGACCAAAATAGTTAAGCTTCCCCAATGTTTCAACATCCCTGAAATCATTCACATTGTCGAGAATAACGAGGACCTTTTTACGATGAAGCCGACTCCTCAAGAAACTTGTTTTAATGTCCGAAAACCGAATACCATGTGATTTGACCTCTAAAACTTTAGAAAAAAAATCCTCTCTCACAGCATCATGGCCTTTCATCTCTACTTCTTGATGAAGGTCCTTCACAAAGACACAAGACTCATATTGGACAGAGATTCTGCGAAAGATTTCTTTAGCAATGGCTGTTTTTCCTATACCAACCGTACCCCATATACCTATGCTGCAAAGATCTGGGGACTCAATGCATAGTAGTGACAAAATCTCCTCTACTTGCGGATTCATCCCAATCATCTTCTCCTTATCATTGGAACATAGCACTTTCAAAGCATCTCGGGTAATCTCATCTATAAGTTCAGTCTCAGACCTGCGAGATTTTAAGAATAAAGTAGACGAGACCATCATCAAGAAAATGTCAAGGATGAAATATCAAAGTTATATAACCTTAATGCTTCCACACTAGTGAAAAGTCATGAGAACGTTTAACACTAACATGAATCACCAACTACCTTTGCCAAATCAAAATTCATACAATTCTCCCTAATCAAAGGCCCTTTACAACTAGAATCTAGGGATCACGTACTTATCTGTCAAAACGTAGCCAGGCATCTGAGTAATTTCCTTCAAAGCAGCCTGCCACTTTTCTGTCTCGTATTGGAGAAAAACACTCTCATAGTTCTTCATGTTACTGATCAAATCAGATGGCAATATGTCGTAAAAAACAGGATAAACCACTGGAGACTCTGTTTCTCGGTATTCAAAAATGTTTAAGAGGTTAGAAGAGACGTATGTGCTCGTGAAGAATATGATCAAAACCCTACATTTTGGAACTGCAACCACTTCTTCAAAGTCGTCAGCAACAAAAATCCCTTTCCGGCATAGGGCAGCCCTAAGATGGCTAACAAAATCATCGTTGCATATGTCCCCTGTTTTGTATATGATTACAACATCGTAGTCTGTCGAGGCATATACATCAATTGGATCGGATAATTCACCATTGCAATCAGATCTTTCATCTACAATTGTTCCTGGAGATTTTGGAAGACTCGGGGAGCACATTGGTGGAAATTTAACAAAGTCCGCAGCAACAAAACTATTTATATTTTCATAAGCTTCACGCTTTAGCATGAAAAGAACTTCCTGCAAACATATCGCATATATCAGTTTTAACTTTAATCAGATTCCCGCTGCGATTTAACATTTTTATGTAGCAACACTGGATTGACGAACCTGTTGTATGGAAGTAAGATCCGTGGTGTTTAGATAAGTGATGTCATCAAACGAAACTTTCATGACCTCATAAACAGAGTTGAAGAGAAGGGAGGCTCCGAGAGTTTCCGAATTGTAGACGTAAGACTCTTTCTCATCCAAAACGCAATGCATCGAGTGGGATACAATGTAGTTCCATCTTTTCTCTGAGATCTTTCCTTGTAGAAACTGTGAACAAAGGAGAAAGAAATCATCAAGCATGATCACAATTTGTTGATATATTATTGCTGATTCGATTAGATAACTTACTGGAGGTAAGGCGTTTGAATTTATAGTTAGATAACGTCGAAGGTCCTTGACAGTATGGATCCCAGATTGCCTCAAATGCGATTCTGTAATGCCGTTTTTAGCAATTTTTTCTAGCCTCCAGATATCACTATCTGGATACGGAGAGTAGTGTTTCCGAAAAGCTGCATAACCAAAACGCACCAAATGATTTACCAATTTTGTTTGTGATTAATGGTCGTGCGAAATTATTCTGCTCATATACGAATTGATTCACAACCTTTTCGATGATGATCCCTGCAAAAGAAGGCTTCACTTACCGCCTCCACAACTCCTCCATCGGTCACTTTAGCTCCTAATCGGAACTTCCTGATCCTCCTCCTCGACTGGTTTGAACTGTTTGTGAAAGCCACGTTGCTGATCACTCCGACACCGCCTTTAAGCGTCACAATCAGATCTCCGACGAGCAACGGTCGTTTCCCTTCCCGTGAGCAAATTATCTTCCGGTGGAATTCATGGGTGGTCAAGCTTTCCTCGGTTATATCGCTCTCCAGGGCTACGATCTCGGCCAATTGTGATGAAAAGGTTACTCGAGTATTTGTGGCGCTGTTAACAAGCTCGATCATGATTGGAGAACCGTCTTTGGCCTTGATCCTTGAATTCGTGAATATCACTGGTGGTGGCGAGTTTATGAAACGTAGCTTCAACACCACACGCTGCTTCTTCTTCTGAAGCCATGATGGCGTGCTCATGTAAGTGTCTTCGCTGTCGCTGACAGAAGAATAACGGAGAGGACTTTTGACCTTGGGTCGCACCTCCAGTATCTGTTGGTCCAACGAATTTTCATCAAACAATTTCCATGGCGCGCTCATGTAAGTGTCTTCGCTGTCGCTGACAGAAGGAGAACGGAGAGGACTTATGACCTTGGGTCGCGCCTCCGTTAATGGTTGGTCCAACGAATTTCCATCAGAGGGACATTGTGGTTCCATTATACTTGTTTACTTCCGCCGTGTCTTGCTATATTTTTCCCAGGAATTAGATGTTTGACGGAAAATGAGAGCTCCTCAATAATTTAAATCCCACTGTTGTTGTTCTTCTAAGAAAACTTAATCTTCTTCTCGATTTATTTCAACCTTCATTTAAACAAAACAAAGAAGAAAGACAAGTATCATTTATCGTCTGATACAACAACAGACGAATGTTCTTTTCAGTTTCCGAACATCAAAGATAAGATCAATTAGCCTCTACGATTTAAACCAAACTGATTGAATTCGAGTAAACCCAACTTCGATATATCAATCTTGTTCAACCTAGCTTCGATTTAATCATTCTGATTCACTTCGATAAACCAGAAATGTTCTAATTGCATGGATTATTCTATAGATAAATTGTTAGGATTAAGATAAGGAAATGACTCAACTACTAAGAAACCTTTCTAAGCATGACTATTAACAATTTTTCCCAAAAAATGTTGAGATCCTTCGAAGAACAAACACATCAAATAAAACCAAAGAGATTTTTTTAAAAGGAAATTTTACCAGAAAGGGTCAGCTCAAATGAGATTCCTCCTCCGATTTCAAAGCTTCTGTTCTTTTACAAAATACGGATTTTCTGATCCTCAGAAGAAGAAGATCACATATAGTTCTTCGTAAAGATTCTAGGGATTTGTTAATTTTCTGTGTAAACTTGATCAGAACAAATCCTTTGATTTAGGTGAGAGAGAGAGAGAGAGAGAGAGAGATTGGGTACGAGACACGGTTATGTCGGTCTTGTGTTTCGTTTTTTACGTCAGTGTTGGCATGTGCAATTGAAATGTTTGTAGCCGTTGGATATGTACGACCGACGTTTATTTGACGTTACTGTTTTATGATCGGACGGCTCATTGGAGGAATGGTATAGACGTATTATAAGACTTTCTTAGGTTAAAAGATTAAGAAGAAAACTTGACCTTTTATATTCATTGGTAAACTAAACACAGAGAATCTTTCTGTAAGTAACATCAAATATAAATAAAGCATCTTGAAGCAAATATAATAAGAGATAGCCTAAAGACCTATAAGATTTGCTCAAGTTATTTTGAAATATAGTAACTAATGTAAGATTATTTTTTTCCCATTATCACATAATGAAGAAATGTAATCAATGTAAAAGATAAAAAAAGCATGAATGGAAACGAGAATTCAGTTTTTTTTTTTAACTCTTGTTACAACAACCATTCGATTAAAACACATGAAATAAAACACAACAAGCCAAGAAATAATATCTACAACAATCGCACTTTTAACCGTAACAATTAGGGTTGGGCGTTCGTATATCCATTTAGATTCGGTTTGGGTTTTTCGGGATTTTCGGGTTTTCGTGATTAGAAGTATAATACCCATTCGGGTATTTATAAATTTCGGATCAGGTTCGGTTCGGGTTTCTCTGAGTTCGGATTCGGTTCGGGTTTTAAGTTTGGATTCGGCTTAATTCAGATTTTAAATACGAATTCAAATTGGTTCGGGTTTTGTATCCGAAATAGACATATTTATGGGTTCGGGTTAGTTTATATTTTTATCCAAAAGAAACATACATTATTCTAACTAACGAAAACAACGTGATCATAAAAAATATTAAATATCAAAAGTAAAAATTAAATTGTCGATATACTAATTCTCGCATGTATTTTATATTTAACCATAATTTTTTCCAGATTTATGTAAATATATATTATTGGATAAATATGAAACTCCAATCAATAGATTTTATTTAAATTTTTAAAAATTAGTAAATAAACTTTAAAAATATTTTTATTTTAAAATTTTTTAAAATTAATAATTTTATGATAATATTTAAAAGAATCAAATAAAAAATTTCTAATTAATAAAAGTTAGTAATTTAGATTTTCTGAATATACAAATAACAAAATTTAAACTTAAAACTAATCAATTAATAATATGTTTAATATTTTATTTATATATATTTAAACTAAGTTCGATACTGCTTCGGGTTTTAGATATATTCTAACCCGAACTCGAATCCAAAGTAGTATTTCAGATATACCCGAATCCGAACCCAAATCCAAAGTATTAACAAAACAAAACTCATTCGGATATATTCAAACTCATACCAGTTCGGATTCAGGTATTTTGAATCGAGTTCAGGTTCGAATTTCGGGTTTGGTTAATATGTCCAGCCCTAGCAATAACATAAACATTTTCTTCGAATTTAAGGTTTTAAAATTAAAAAAACTTATCATTGCTGATGGAAAATAATATATTTTGCTATTATGCTAATACACATAAGTTAAAGTTTTCGTGTTAGATATAGCAACAATTATTAATTGTGTTCTTACTTTGTCATAAGATACTGCAAAAATTATTAAAAATAATTTAAAACTTATTTTTAAACGTAAAACTATTTTTTATAAAAATTATTTTGTAAAAAAAAAAAATAAGATACAAAAATTACGAAAATTTCCTTTTGAACATAAAATAATTTATATTTTTCAATTATTGTTATTATTTTTACATGTGTATTGAATTGTTCATGTTTTAATCAATATTTAATTATATAATTTTTAATATAAAAAATTGGTATTAATGATAAAACTTAATTTTACAAAAAATATAATCAAAAGATGTAAAACTATTGGTTAAACTGATTATATATAAATCCATAACTTTTAATATACAATCGTATCAAAATATAGTTCAAATATAATTTGATTGTAAAATAAAAACGTAAACATATAAAAACTTAAAAAAATATAATTTTGATATTTTTAAATACATAAAACACAAAAACTTATTTTATATAATAAATATGTAATATAATACATATAATATCTTAATATCTTATATGCAAATCGTGAGCAAATTATATAAAAAATTTTAAAATTCTTTTCAAACAATGTAGTGTTGTGTATAGAATTTGAAGAAATAGAAAGTAAAAACTCAACCATAAAAATAAAAGAGTAATACCCTAAAATAACACATTTTTAAGTTTTTCTTCCAAATTTAGCATCTCAAAATTAAACTCCCAAAATAGCACAAATACTTATGTAAAAATACTTATTTATTTTAAACAAATTATATATAAACTTAAATTATTGTATTTAGTTCATTTTTTCTAACTTAGGGTTTAGTTTTTTTCTTTTGAAATATAGTTTTAATGTATTTTAATCTTAAATTTGTGTTATTATTGGAAATTTAAACTAATGATTTTGGAATAAAAACTTAGAAATGTGCTATTTTAGAAATTTGTCCAAAATAAAACTAAAAAGATATAAAAACTATATTTGAAACTAAAGATTATAAATTTAAAGCCCACATTAATTCCATATTTCAAAAATATTTTACCTCTACAGATGATACAATAAACCAGAGTAAAAATACATATAATTTTAAATTAAGATATCATTTCATTATTGAAATGAAAAAAGTAAAAAATAGAGAATCTATTATACAAATGGAAGAACTAGTCTCTCCAAAGATGATACAACATCAAAACCACCATAATATGTGGTCAATATAACAAATAAAAAACTATTACGATTTTTGTAACACTATTTCTTAAATTTATAAAATTCTTCAAAATAGCATTATTTTTATTTTTTATTCTAAATTTAGCGTTATTAATTTATTTTTTTTAACAAGAAAACAAATATTTATATTAAAATATTTTAAAACGTAATTTAATAGAGAAAAATAAATTTTAAATTAGAAAAAATCAATATAATGTTTTAATTTTATTTGTAACTAATTTAAAATAAATAAATATTTTTATATAAATTCTTTTGATATTTTTAAATATTATTTTTAATATAAAATTTGTAACAAAAATTTTAAACAAAGATATCAAAATATCTATATATTTTGGAAACAATTGTAGTGTTCAATATTTTGACCATAAAACTTCCAACTATAATTACTATTTTTCCATATATTGTTGTTAGGATAAAACAAAAACTAATATAGAATTGAAATTTATTAATGATATGTTCAATTGTATTTAAAATTAAATAATAAAAAATAGATATTTATTATATAAAAGAATTATAAAACCAAATAAAAATTGAAAGTTATAAATATTTATTATTAACATATATATGCATATAACACAAATTCTAAAGAATAAATATATCAAGTTCAAACAGTTAAAAATTAAATTTGCATTTTTTAGAAACTCCCACGTAAAAAAGATTTAGTTAATATTTTGGAAAAAGTATTATAATGACGCAAATTATTTTTGTTGATTCTAATATTTCGTTAAGTATTAAAATAATTTAGTATCGAACGTACCTTTCATCGTCGTTGTTATAAAAAACGTAATTACGTAAAATATCATTACTATTTTTTGGGATTTTTAGACACGTCAGCGAAAAAGTCGCTGTTATTACAAAAATGACATCAAAATTCAGGGGTATCGGAATAAATCTGGCACAGAAAATCTGTCGTATTTTTTTACATAATAGCCATAAACTTATAAAGTCTGCGAAAAACTTAATAAGTCTGCCGCATACTTAATAAAGTCTGCCAACAGACATATTAAGTTTGCGGCAATTTTATTTTGTTTTACGTAATGTTGTGCAGTTTTTATAAGTTTGCGACACACTTAATTTCAAATGACAGCAGAATTATTAAATCTGTGTTCACACTTGGTAAGTTTGCCGCAGACCTATGGACATATTTTTAGAAATGCGATCTCGTAAATTTATTTTTCTTATGTCAAATTTACATCAAATCTGCTATCGAAAAATATTTACAAAATAATTACTATAATAACATTTCGTCTTGACATATTTTTTTAATGATAAAACAGATTGTAATTAAATTTGTCCGTTACGGCAGTTTATTTTCCTATACGAAACAACAGATTTAATTAGTACTAAACTAACTTTTTCGATTTTACTTTCATAGTAGACTTTTGATGGCAGACTTATTAATTTTGAAAATACCAATTTTAACCTTCTTTGAAAATATTGTATGAGGCGATTCTAGGGTTATCCGCCGCGTTTTCTTCAACTTCGAGGATATTGAATTTTCAGTCGAACACAAAAGCAGTAATTTTTACTCATTTTTAAAAAAAAAAGTTTTTCCTATATCAATTTTCTCGATGGAAGATATAATTCTTGTTTGTGGTGAATGAATTTTCGAGAAAAATTGATGGTCATTCAATGTCGATAACAAAAAATGGTGTAAAATTCTATCTGCAAATGGTAAGACACATTTCAAAGATTTCTTGATGATTGTTTATGAATAATACGAAATCGATAGAAATGAACGTGATATCAAATTAAGTTACATGTTTTCAAAAAATATTGGGGAAACTACCAGTAAACACATCTCCGGTGAAAATGGGAAGCTTTCGACAGGTACATGGGTTTTTGGGTATGATTAAAACCGAAAAAATCGTTTATGTGTAGAAGTTAAAGAGAAAGTGAAAGCAAAAGTTGATATCATGTCAATTCATCGTGACAAAGATGATTTTTTTTAACTACGAATATCGGCACAAGGAACATAATGAGGTTAACGAAGATCGGTGAAGAACCAACTGCTGAAGTGGTTTCACCATGTGAAGATGAAGAACCAATTCGGTGGCAGTTTTGTTGTAAATGTGGCAGATTTAATTTAATATGGTAACATGTTTTCCGTAGTTAGTGACAGATTTATTTTTTAATTGTGACAATTGTTTGTAATTGTGGTAGAGTTATTTTAATATGGGCACAATTTTTGTTAGTTGTGGTATATTTATTTTATATAGTGAAAGCTTTTTTTGTAGTTTGCAAATTGGAAAGCGTATCGGACACTGAGACATGCACGATAGAGAGAGAACCTAATAGGATGACCACTTATCAAATATCACATCTCATTTCTTCTCTCAATTATGAAATAGTGAACAATTTTTGTAAACCAAATGTAATCTAGTTCTTTAAGTTTGATAAAAAAGTCCAAATATAGTATCAACAAGTTCTTCTATCATTTGTACATTGGACAAAAAACAATTATGATTCATACTCCGGTTTTGCATAGGTGTTTTACCCTCTGGATAAAAATGCATAGACTAATTCTTTTTCACTAAAGTATTCATACCTAATAATTTTTTTTTTGAAAAATAAGTCTGTCATCAGTTAGAAATAAGTTTGTCATCATATACACATAAGTCTGTCAAAGACAAATAAATTTGCTATCAAATATACACGAATTTCGAAAAATATACTTGAATATAAATGAATGAAAACTTACCGGATTTCGTATCGGAATTTCATAAAATCTACAACAAACGATGTAATATATCATAAAATCTACAACAAACATCGGTTTATAACAATAAATGATTTTTACACAATGCATGAAGGAAAATATGAAAAATATACCAAAGATATAGTAGACGACAAGTGATGAGACGGAAAAGATGACGTAACCGCGATGGAAAACTCAAAAATGAAACTTCAAAACGAATACGAAAATGGCAAAAGGCAATGAAAGAAACACTGGAATACGGAAAGATACTGAAAGTCGCCGAAAATGAACACGAATATGCAGAAACACGGAGAAACACGAAAATGTTGCATAAAATAGTGAAAGAGTTTTGGGCGAAAATCGGAAGTAAATAGCAAATGATGAAAGAATTTAGGATTTCAAAAATATTTATGAAAAGTGAAAAAATATTAATGAAGTAAAAGGACTTGTGTTATCATAATTTACATTTGATTCATTTGAATAATCGTGTACGGAAGAAATGTGGATCTCGATAATTATCATTTTTTTTTTGTTCTATTGAATCGAAAAAACTTGATGTAAAAATCTTTGATGGAGTCAACTCTTGAAGTCTTATTGCCATCTAAAACTTGTTTTGGGAGTCAAGACCTCCTTCCATGGAGTCTACTCCTTTCTCTGCAGAGCTCGATGTGTTTCTCAGTTTCAGAGGTTTTGACACACGCAACAACTTCACCGGCCATCTCCAGAAAGCTCTCCGCCTGAAAGGTATTGACTCCTTCATGGACGAGAAACTCCGTCGAGGGGACAATCTAACTGCTCTCTTCGATAGGATCGAGAAATCCAAGATATCAATCATCGTCTTCTCAAAAAATTACGCAAATTCCGACTGGTGTCTCCGAGAGCTTGTTAAGATCCTCGAGTGTAGAGACAGAAACCAGCAGCTTGTAATACCTATCTTCTACAAAGTTGACAAATCAGATGTCGAGAAACAGAATAAGAGTTTTGCGGTGCCGTTCGAGGTACCGGAAGTGACTTTTCCCGGAGTTACGGCGGAAGAGATTTCATCGTGGAAGGCTGCTCTTGCCACAGCATCCAACATTCTCGGCTATGTAGTTAAAGAAATTAGGTTAATTCTTCATACCCTTTTTCCTCGTATTATGTCTGCAAGATCTAGATAGATGTTAGTGTCACGAAAGAAGTTCTCATTCTCAGTCTTCTGGTCCAAATTTCTTTTTTTATCTTTTTAGAGATACTATTGCAGTTTTTGTTATCTGATTCTTCTCCATGTTGTTAGCACGTCTGAGGCCAAACTTGTGGATGAAATTGCTGTTGACACATTCAAGAAGCTAAATGACTTAGCTCCCATTGGGAACGAAAGCCTCGTGGGAGTGGAATCGCGTCTAGAGATTCTTGAAAAGCTTTTGTCATGCGATGAGTTGGATTCTGTTCATATTGTAGGCATTATTGGAATGGGTGGGATTGGTAAAACTACTCTTGCTGATTGTTTGTATGGACGAATGCGAGGCCAATTCGACGGTAGCTGCTTTCTTGCAAACATCCGCGAAAATATAATCAGATATGGATCTGACTTTTTGCTCTATAAACTCTTCTCTACATTACTAAATGATACAAATCTGGAGATTGGAGCTCCTGCAAATGCATATATGAGATTTGAGCGCAGGCTTAAGAGCAAGAGGCTTCTTATTGTGCTTGATGATGTGAGTGATGAAAAGCAAATAAGATTACTTATGGGTCACTGCAAATGGTATCAAGGAGGAAGTAGAATTATCATAACTACTAGAGATAGTAAACTGATCGAGAATATCAAAGGCCGAAAATATTTGCTCCCTAAATTGAATGATAGAGAAGCCTTGAAGCTTTTTTGTATGAATGCATTTAATGATTCATGCCCTTCGAAAGAGTTTCAGTATTTGACAAATAGGGTTCTAGATTACGCTAAAGGCCACCCTTTGGCTCTTAAGGTGTTAGCATCTGATCTCTGTGAGAGGGATAATCTGTACTGGATAGGCAAATTGGATACACTGAAAAGTAGATCACATGGAGACATTTACCAAGTTCTTGAAACAAGCTATGAGAAGCTTAGCATTGAGCAGAAGAATATTTTTCTGGATATTGCATGTTTCTTCAGATCAGAAAAGGTGGATTACGTGACAAGCCTTCTGAACTGCAACGGTGTGGATGTGTCTAGTGTGATAAAGGATCTCGCTGACAAATGCCTAATTACTCTTTCTGATAATCGCATCGAGATGCATGACATGTTGCAGACGATGGGCAAAGAGATTAGTTTAAAAGCAGAAACAATAGGAATACAGGACTTGAGGTGGCTATCACGACATGTTACCAAGAGCCAATGGTATATCAGACTATGGGATAGTAAAGATATTTGTGACATACTGACCACAGGCTTGGTAATGGCGCGTATCCTTTATGATATTATATCATTTACATTTTTAGATATTAACTATTGTACATCTACCACTTGATTGATAGGGAACTGAAAATATAAGAGGGATTTTCCTCGACACATCAAATCTAGGAGCAATGCGTCTAGGATCCAGAGCTTTCCGTGGGATGAAATATCTCAAATACGTGAAAATTTATGATTCTAGGTGTTCCCGTGGGTGTGAAGTGGATGTTAAGCTGCAGTTTCGGAAGGGACTTGATTTCCTTCCCGATGAGATTGCATATTTACACTGGCATGGATACCCACTTCAAAGTCTTCCTCCAAACTTTGACCCTAAGAATCTTGTAGACCTTAAATTGCCATATAGTGAACTAGAAGAAATATGGTGCGATGACAAGGTATATTTATGTGTAGGTTGTGACCAGGCATAAGCTAAACTCTTGAATTCTGATTTGCATCGATGATTTGACTAGTGATTGGATATTTTATTACAGGATGCTGGAAAGCTCAAATGGGTTGACCTCAGTCACTCCTTGAATTTACACCAGTGTTTAGGTTTGGCTAATGCTCAAAATCTTGAGAGATTGAATCTAGAAGGATGTACAAGTTTGAAAAAGTTGCCATCATCTATGAATTCTCTGGAGAAGCTTATTTACCTCAATCTCAGGGACTGCACAAGCCTTAGGAGTCTTCCAAAAGGAATGAAATCTCAATCCTTGGAAACTGTTATTCTCAGTGGCTGCTCCAGCTTAAAGAAATTCTCCCTGATTTCGGAAAATGTTAAATTTCTACTTTTAGATGGCACAGCTATAAAGAGCCTTCCCGAATCCATTGAAACCTTGAGAAAACTTGCTTTGCTGAATCTGAAGAACTGCAAAAAGCTGAAGCGTCTTTCTTCTGATCTTTATAAGCTGAAATGTCTACAAGAGCTAATACTCTCAGGGTGCTCACAACTAGAAAATTTCCCAGAAATCAAAGAAGACATGGAATCTTTGGAGATTTTGCTTCTGGATGATACAGCCATCACCGAGATGCCAAGGATGATGCATTTGAGCAATATCAAGACATTTTCGTTATGTAGAACAGAAAGTCAAGTTTCTGCTAGTATGTCCTTGCCATCGCCATTAGAATGCTCTCAGCTAACAGATCTTTACCTCTCGAGATGCAATCTCTACAAACTCCCAGATAATATTGGTTTCCTGTACTCTTTGCAATCTTTATGCTTAAGCAGAAACAAAATCGAGAATCTGCCAGAGAGCTTCGACCAACTCCAAAATCTGAAATGGTTTGATCTTAAGTATTGCAAAATGCTCAAGTCCCTACCAGCCCTTCCACAAAACCTGCAATATTTGGATGCTCATAACTGCGAGTCGCTTGAAACTTTGGCGAGTCCATTAACGCCTTTGGCTGTAGGAGGAGAGAGTATCCATTCTACGTTCATCTTTAGCAACTGTTACAAACTGAGCCAATACGCACAAGAGAGTCTTGTGGGTCATGCTCGAATCAAAAGTCAGTTGATGGCTAATGCATCTGCTAAACGTTATTACCAGGTTATTTTGTCTTTTTATCCTTCCGAGCACCATGGAAATGAGAACAAAATCTTACTGTCTGTCTTTTACAGGAATTCATCCCAGAGCCTTTGGTTGGAATCTGTTACCCGGCGATTGAAATTCCAAGCTCGTTCTGCCACCAAAGACTAGGAAATTCACTAGAAGTCCCATTGCCTCCGCATTGGTGTGACACTAAATTTGTTGGACTTGCATTATCTGTAGTTGTCTCATGCAAGGACTATGAAAACCCTGCGAAACGTTTCTCGGTGAAGTGTTCAGTAAAATTCGACAACCAAGACGGTTCCTTCACAAAAACTGATTTCACTCTCGCAGGCTGGAACGAACCGTGTGGATCTCTTAGTCATGAACCAAGAAAGCTCACATCTGAACACGTTTTCATGGGATACAATAGTTGCTTCCACGTGAAGAAACTCCATGGAGAGAGTAACAGTTGTTGTTACACAAAGGCATGGTTCGAATTCTACGTGACAGATGATGAAACGAGGAAGAAGCTAGAGAATTGTGAAGTGATAAAATGTGGAATGAGTTTAGTGTATGTTCCTGAAGATGATGAATGTATGTTGATGAAGAAGACAAATCAAGTTCAAATGAGTTTAAAGACAGAAGCAAGCTGTTCCTACGATGTTGATGATGTTATGGATGATTTTAGACCAAAGCGAGGACGATGCAAGTTTGGTGGTGCTGATGACGAAAACCAGATTGTAAAAAGAACAAAGGAAGAGAAAATCCTGGCGTGAGCTATATTTTTTCTAAATAATGTTTATGTGTTAGATGTTAGGGAAATATCAATGTCTTTTATATGTTCCATCAGTATTTAGTGTTTATTCAAGTCAGCAAACTTTTTTCTAACAAGGTAACTGTGTGTTAACTTCTCTTTAAGAACGAATATTTGTCAAATTACCTTGTTTATGTTCTAACTAAAAATATGTCTTTTTGTTTTTTTTTTATAAATAATATTATTTTAAATTTTTGTTTCAAATGTAACATTATTAATTTAAATATCCAAAATATCAAAAATTTAATATTAAAATATTTTAAAACTTATTTCTAATATAAAAATTAAATTCTAAATTAAAAAAAAAACTGAAATATAATATTTTAGTTGTATTTGTAATTTATTTATGTTAAATATGTATTTTCAGAAAATAATTTTTGTTATTTTTGGAATTTTAAATTTACAGTACCAAATATGGAATAAAACTTAAAAATATGTTATTTTAAGTTATTATTCAACTTTTTATGTACTAAGATATTATGTCTTCATTCAATTAGAAACTATATCTTTTAATAAATATATGCTCTTAAAATTATTTTTAAGGAAATTGACAAAAATAATATTTTTAAATTTTTGTTCTAAATGTATAACTATTAGTTTAAATTTTTAAAACAACACAAATTTAATATTAAAATAGTTTAAAAAATTTTCTAATAAAAAATTAAAACCGTAAATTAGAAAAATAAGGGCAATTGTTTAAAATAACACATTTTTAAGTTCATTTTCCAAAAATAACATCATTAGTTTAATTTTTCAATAATATCACCAATTTATGATTAAAATACATTAAACTTCATTTTAATAGAAAAAATGAAACCCTAAATTAGAAAAAATGAATCCAAATATAATGTTTTAAGTTTATGTATATTTTGTTGAGTGTAAATAAGTATTTTTTATATAATTGTTTGTGTTATTTTTGAAATTTTAATTTTACAATGCTAGATTTCGAATAAAAAACTTTAAAATTGTTATTTTAGCATATTACTAAAAAATGAACTTAAATATAATATTTTAATTATATTTATAATTTATTTATGTTAGAAAATAATGTGTTATTTTTAAAATTTGAAGTTTAGAATACAAAATTTGAAACAAAAATTTAAAAAGTATTATTTTATGATATTATTGTATTTTTAAATATTAAAGTAACTATCAAACATTACTAAAGTAATTTTTTGTTGTTTTTCAAGATAATTCAGTTAATAAAAAGAACAGGAAAGAAAAGGGGTATTTAAATTCTTAAAAAAAGTATGATTTCTTTTTATATATTTGAAATATCTGTGATAATATCTATGCAAATAATGTATGAACATGTCGGTAGAGTAAGAGATATTTTAGGGATAGAATGAGTCTTATCAAAATTTCCACAATAATTTAAATAGTTTGAGTCTTTTATAAACCAAACTGGCCGAGAGTGACCTTTCTACTCGTTTCAAACACTCTCTTTAATTATGGTACTAATGCTCCTCTAACAAATTAATTTATACTTTTTTAATATCCACAAATTGATATTTTATTTTATTTTTCATTTCGGCTAAAAAATTGTAAATACATGTTGATTTTTTCGCAAATATATTGTTGGTTTGACTTGTGATTTTATTACTAATAGAGGGTATATTCTTTTACCTATTATCAATTAGAAATACCAAAAGGAGTATATAACGGTATAATTGTTTATGAGAAGATTTTTTTTTAAAAAAATTTAATAACTAAAAATGGTATTTGATTTATAAGTTTTAATAAAAAAATGAGAGTTCATTTAAAAAATAACTTCATAGAAAATAGGACAATTGACTAAAATAACACTATTTCAAGTTTTTGTTCCAAATATAGCACTAATAAATTAAATTTCCAAAAATATCACAAATGTAATACTAAAATAATTAAAAAATTCTTCTTAATAAAAAATTAAACTCTAAATTGGAAAATATGAACTCAAACATTATATTTTAATTTTATATATAGTTTATTTAAAGTAAATAATTATTTTCACATAATAATTTGTGCTATTTTTGGGATTTTATTTTTATTGTGCTAAATTTGGAAGATAAACTTAAAATGATGCTATTTTAATGTATTACTCTAGAAGATCGTTGTGATTTAGATTATAGAAAAATATAGATTTTAACAAATCAATTTAATAACAATTTATTTAGTTTTTTATGTGAAAATTATGCTTATTATAAATCAAGTCATGCTTTAAAATCACGTTTGTTCATAATTATTGATAAATGGAAAATGGTTATTGATTTAAAATCATGATTGATAATTATGCATATATTACTTCCTCACAAGCTCTAACTTATTTGGTTTGATATTTTTTATTGGTTTGAATTCTCCATAATGCTTAATGTTTCTCTGGTCATTCATGTGATTGACAAAGTCATGGTTTAGTGACAAATTCATGGTTTGGTGACAAATTCATGGTTTGGTGACAAATTCATGGTTTGGTGACAAATTCATGGTTTGGTGACAAATTCATGGTTTATATTATTTGGTCAAAGTTTGTTGTTGCAACATCACGTGCTTTATTGTTTGTGGTTATATTACTTGACAAGTCAGTTTTCTAAATAGAAGAAGAGAGTCTTTATGCATGTGTCCACTCATGTTTTATGATCCCTATTATGTATAATTATGTTATTGAATATTGTCTCACACAAAATTGTTTTATCCAATTTTTTTTATGGATGCATCCAATCTTTGGTTTAATTTAGATTTTTGCATAAGATTTGAACATACAATAGTATAATCTAAATTTTATAAAAACAAACACATCATTAATTTATTACGGTTTTATTCCAAATGCATTTGAATATATATGGTTATAGTCTGAATTTCACATGATTATAATCTAAATTTTGTATATATATGATTATAATCTAATTTTTGTATATATATATATATATATATATATATGATTATAATGTTGATTCACTACAAGAAAACTGCCAATTTGCGATTGTAATTTGCAACCACATTTGCTATGGTTTAGCGACTAATTTGCGACTACGGCGAAGTAGTCGCAAATTGGTAGCAAAAATGTGACCAATAAGTGTAATCGCATGTTGGTCGCAATACGCAACCAATTAGCGACTGAAATGCGACTCCGTTGCAACTGACCTAGGTAGTCGCTAATCAGTCGCAAAATAGCGACTGATTAGCGACTACATATAGAAAATCAGTTGGTAGTCACTTATTGGTCGCTAAAAATGCGACCAATTTGCGACTACGTTCTATAGTGGCTCTACAGTCACAAAGTGGTGGCAAAGTGCCAACATAAAAAACATGTGCGGGTTAGGTATAACGACATTTAAGCGACTACACTGCTGTAGTCGCAAAGTAGTGGCAAATCAGTGGCAAAGTAGTGGCAAAGTAGTGGCAAAATATTGTATATATATGCACCATCCCATTCTCTCATTTGTAAAATCGAACAAAAAAATTATTTAAAACATGTGGGAAAATTATAACAATTCGAGAGATTGGATATACAGAAGAATTGATAATGAAACAAGAAATATATCGACGGAATTTGCACAAGGCATGGAGCAGTTCATGAATTTTGCAAGTAGTCACCCTATAGCTCAAAGTAGCAAAGGTAAGTTTTTCTGTCCTTGTATTAATTGCAAAAATGATAAATTTATTTCGGGACGGAAAATATGGAGTCATCTATATAGTCGAAGATTTATGCCAAATTATTATATTTGGTATAAACATGGAGAAGAGCTGAATGTTCAGTTAGGGACGAGTACTAGTCGAGGTGATGTCCAAAGAAATCAGGGAGGTACGCGTGGTTGTAGTAGTGATGAAACAGTTGATATATCCGGTAATAGATATGTTGAAATGGTGACGGATGCATTTCGTGAGACAACGACTGATGATCATCAGTACTATAATCAGAACGAAGAAAATTATAATTATAATGAAGAAGAACGGCCTAATGAAGAAGCACAAAATTTTTACAACATGTTAGAAGCTACAAAAAATCCATTGTATGATTGTTGTCATGAAGGACACTCACAGTTATCTTTAGCTACTCGGTTCATGAACATCAAGTCTAATTTTAATTTACCAGAAAAATGTATGGATTCTTGGGCGGAGCTGTTTATAGAATATTTACTCGAGGAGAATCAGGCAACGGGTTCATATTATGAAACCGAAAAATTGATGCGAAATTTAGGCCTCCCGTTTTATACAATTGACGTGTGTGTTCAAAATTGTATGATCTTCAGGAAAGAAGATGAGAAATGGAAAAAATGCAAATTTTGCGATTCCCCCCGGTATAAGCCAAGCGAAGGCAGGACGATAATACTTTTCAGTCGTATGTGGTATTTACCTATAGGTGATAGACTTAAAATAATGTATCAAAACGAGAAAACCGCATAGGCAATGAGGTGGCACGTAGAGCATGAAGCAGAAGACGGAGAAATGAGTCATCCATCTGATGTTGCAGAGTGGAAAAATTTTCAATATCTATATCCTAGATTTGCTGCTGAATCTTAAAACGTTTATCTTGGCTTATGTACTAATGGGTTCAACCCATTTGGGATGTCTCGTAATCATTCATTATGGTCGGTGATTATCACTCCATATAATTTGCCACCGGAGATGTGTATGAAAAATAGTATTTGTTTCTAACTATTTTGAATTCGGGGTCAAATCATCCGCGTGCTAGTGTGGACATATTCCTCCGACCTTTGATTGATGAATATTATTTTATACAATTGTCAAATACGTAATTCTGTATCAATACGATAATGAGGTATGATCATTTTCAAAAAATAATAACATTTTGAAAAAGTATATTTAATTGTATGTTACCAAAATTTTAAAATATATATCAAAAGTCACATAAAACAGCGGATGTGATTTGAGAAAACTCTTTCTCAAATCACATCCAAATCTTCTCTGTTTGCTTTCAAATCTTCCTTCATGTTCAGGTCTCTTTTGCTTGGTTGAGTAATTCGAATTTATCTTCTCTGGTTTTCCTTTCGTCTTCTCAGAGTACGATCGGACAATCCAGCCCATTAGTAATCTACGGGTTTTTTGTTTCTTCCGGTTCTGATTTCTGGGTTACACAGCCATTCAGCCAATGACTAATCGCGATGAAGACGATGCGGTTGCTGAACTTCGAGTGAGAGTTGAAGAAGATGACGGTGAGAAATTAGGGCATTATGTTAAACTAAGTGAAGAGTTGGAGAGAGAAGCAGAGCTGGAAGAAGATCCATCATCTTCTTCTTCTTCTTCTTCTGGACGGAAACGATCTCTTTGGTTCTGGATCAAACTTGCTCTTTTATTCACATTTTTAGCTGTTTTGGCTCTCGTTGCGTACAAATGGATCGCTCCTTTAATCATGGATAAGGTTTGATTTTCCTCCACAGAAAGATAAATCAATGCATGTCTCAATCACATAAATTCACTGTTGGATTGGTGGTTCTTGTGTTGTGTTCTTCGAAAAATTCAGTTCTTTATCAACTGGGTAGGTTTGATTATTAGGGTTTCAACACCAGAATCATCACATTCGAATAATATCCTAAGTACTTGCAGCACGTATGTATGATGAAACAGTTCTATTGATATGGAAACTAAGCAGAATTGAGGTTTTTGATTAATGTTCTGTGGCCAAAATCAGTACCTATAGACAGATCCAATCTTTTACATTGTTTGTCTATATTGCTAATTATGGTGTTATCCATTTTTACATTTGATGCAGGAGCTTATTCCTCTCATAAAATGGGAGATGAGGACATTTACACATCCGGTGTGCGGTGTTCTTGTATTCGCATCAGTAGCATTGTTTCCTGTGATACTTCTTCCATCTACGCCGTCAATGTGGGTGGCTGGGATTACATTTGGTTATGGCTATGGGTTTCTCCTTACTTTTCCAGCTATAGCTATCGGTGTATCTCTTCCTTACTTCATCAGCTATCTCTTCTGCCACAAAATACAAGTATGTGTGTTTCGCTTGAAATCAGTTATATATCCTGAGCAACAAATGTCTTTACATTGCTGAAACTGAATCTTGTTGCAGGGTTGGTTAGAAAGGTATCCAGATCAAGCTGCAATGTTGAGAGCTGCTGGTGGAGGCAATTGGTTTCACCAGTTTCGAGCAGTAACATTAATCCGGATTTCCCCATTCCCTTACGTTGTTTATAACTACTGCGCTGTTGCAACTCGTGTAAAGTATGGTCCTTATATTGCTGGTTCTCTCTTAGGAATGGTGCCAGAGAACTTTGTCGCAATTTATACGTAAGTTTGTAAAATGTCTTGCAATTTTGCTGATAGTTAATGTTTGAAATTAGCATTCTGATAGCTTTTTTTTTTTGTTTGAATTGCTTTTATTACAGAGGGATTCTTATAAGGAAATTGGCAGATGCATCCACTGAGGAACAAAAGGGGATGTCGATTCTTCAGATTGTTCTCAACATTCTTGGTTTTGTAGCAACTGTTATCACAACTGTTCTTATAATGAAGTATGCAAAAAGACAGCTCGAAGTCATGAAGAAAGAAGAGGAAGCTTTATTGTTACAGTAATGGCGAGAACAACATAGAAACATTGTCTCTGCTTCTTCCCAAAGTACAGGTTTGGTCCAAAATGTGAATGAACTCTGGTTTTGGCTTTTGGTCTCTGGTTTCTTCTCTTCAGTTTTGTTTTTCAGCTGAGAAAGAAAAGGGTAAAAGAAAAATATAATGCCTATAAATACAGAAAATGTTAACTTCTAACACGATCCAATCTTGTGTGTTCTGTATTTTCTTCTTCTCTTTTTGATGTTTGATGGAAAAATACAATGACAATAGCTGATATATCGTTGTTATTGGTATATATTTGAAAACTTAAAAAGGATAATCTTCTTCTTCTTTTGCTCTACGAATGTGAATCCAATTCGATGAACAATGTCAACTACTACCAAATAATTTTCCCATAGTTTAATATTTTGGTTTTTTCTTCATATGAAAATTTAGATTCTGTCTTTATTCTATGAACTGGATTTTCGAATTTTTTTAGGACAACACATGATTTAATTTTGTTTAATTCGTTAAAGCTTATTATAGAACCTATTTATATTGTTTTCTGGTCAATTTTCTAAATATCATTTTTAAAATTTTTGTTAAAAAATAGCATTATTAGAAATTTTGATTCCAAAAATTAAACTCTAAATTAAAAAAATAACTAAAATATAATATTTTAAATTTATGTATAATTTATTTACATAAATAAGTATTTTTCATAATTATTTGTGTTATTTTTGAAATTTTAATTTTATAGTATTAAATTTGAAATAAAAATTTTAAAAGATACTATTTTAAAATAAAAAGTAATATCATAAAATAGAACCTTTTAGGTTTTTTTCCAAATGTATCACTCTAAATTTAAAATTTCAAAATATCACAAATTATTTTCTAAAAATACATATTTACCATTACTAAATTATAAATATAATTAAAATATTATATTTGGTTTTTTTTTCAATTTATGGTTTATTTTTTATTAAAAATAAGTTTTAAAATATTTTAATATTAAATTTATATTATTTTTAAAAATTTAAATTAATGATATTATATTTAAAATAAAAATTTTAAAAATTGATAATATTAAAATATTTAAATACATTTTCATAATATTTAAATACCGAGTAGCTCCGATAATTTTTATTCCTAAGGACTGCAAACTACAATAATACAAAATAATAAGAGGAAAACACCGAATTTGTACATAAAAGATGTAGACAAGTCAAAACGGACAAAGGTGACCAAATCAAAATATCCACAAAACTTCTGTATACACTCTTTCTCTATCTCTCGAAGCCTGACGTCATATTATCCTAAAGTACGAAAAAGCCCCTACACACTCTCCTAATCACATAGGGGTGTTTTAGTCATTGTGTTCTCAAACTATCCAATCAAATTCAAATGTCTTGTTACAGTGTCCGGAGAATCACGTACGCGAACGCGATGCTGCACGCTTATACGACGGTGTCGTTTTGTGATTCAGGGAACAAAAGGAAAAATTAAATAAATGTGCCGTTTTGTCGCTTTTAGAATGATAAAACAGTGAAAATTTTGTGAAGTTTATTTCCTTTCTCTGCATTCTTCTTCTCAAATCTGCCTTACTCATCAAAAACGACGATGAATCAGAGATTATTAGGGTTTTATCTCAAAGGATTCCTGTGGTGAGTTCATTCACGTGACGTTGAATCCGACACTTGTTTTCTCTCTGCTGCGTTACACTGTGCTGCTTGTTTACGAGAGAGACACTGGAGGTTTTAGAGAGAGATATGGAGACGGAGACGGAGACGGATACGGATGAAGATATGGAGATAGAACCATTGGTGTTCGAAGTGACTGAAATCGATTTGGATTATGAGTTTGATGCTGCTCGTTGGTATGATTTCACACGAGAGGAGTTTCCGATGGAGTCTCGTGTTGCAGAGCTCTGGTTCGAGACTGCTCTGTCATACCCACCGTCTCGTGAGTATCGCTTGCACGCTTCAGTCTTTGAATTTTGTCGTGATTATCTTTGTTTTCGAAAAGTGTGGGTTAAAATTTGATTCACGTTACGTCATCCTACGCAATGCGGTGAAGAAAATTCAGGAGTAATAAAAAAAAAATTTACTGAAAATTTTGCTGTTTAATAGAATTATAATTCTGGATGTTATCTTCATTTGTGTTTATGATTCTGTGTTCTATGTTGAACTTTTTTGAATGCAGGAGCTGCGTATCAGTTTTCCAGCGTTTTTTCAAATTTGCTCTTTGTGCCTTCAAATCAATTTTCTTTTCGTCCTCGTAGCATTAATTTGACTACTTCATTACAAATGTAGAACACCAATGGCATACTGGGAACAAGGTGCATTTATGTTATTAATTCATGGTGCATTTATGTTATTAATTCATTGTGCATTTCAGCTTTTGCAATCAAACTGTTAACGAGAGATGACAAGAACGGGCCCTTGTCAATATGCGAAGATGGGAAGGATACATCAGATGTTTTGGAGAGTGATGGTGAAATCTGTCAGCAATCACAGTGTCTAGCCATTGATGTGAATGAAACAGGTGAATATTAGGATATTTTTGGTTTAATGGTTTAGCATTGTGTAGATTTGAAATTGTTCTTGTTTTCTTTTCAGGAAATGGAATGACGTCTGGAGTTTTTAACTTCATTCAAGGTGGTAACTTGAAGAATGTTCCTAATCAGTCCTTACCTAAAGGTGATCGCTTTACTACATCATGTGTTTCAACATTCGTTTTAAGGTTACATATATTCTTGTTTAAATTTATTCAGGAAATTTATTCATTTGTAGTAACTTATTTAGTTTCTGATCTTATTCGGTATTTTACTTCATCAATCTAACTCACTTTCCCCCACTTAGATACATTATTATAACTGCTACTTTTATAAACTTTTAGTTTAGCTTTCTGGCCAAAGTCTCATTTTTCAATATTCTACCAGGACCAACATTTAGCAATCGCATACAGAAGGATAAACTAAAATGCCAACCAAAGTCAAGCACTAGGCCCAGAAGCTCAACATTGATGAAACCTACTGCTAGCCAATTGGCAAAACAAGATAATGCCAGGTGACTGTGAGAATCAAATAGTTCTTGCTATTTTTTTTTTTTTTGTAAAAGTTAATTCGATACACTCAATACTTGGTTGTTTTGTTGATCTTCTAGACTCCGTATGCAAGTAGATCAAATCAAGGAGAAAGGCTTGTGTCCATCTGGATCTGAAATACAAGCGTCTAAAAGACAGAAGCTCGATGGAGGTCTACTTCATAAGGTAGAGTGTTTACTCGTTAAAGTTTTGTTTTTCTAGTTCCTTTAAAAACAATTTGGTTTAAGTGTTTGACTAGAGGCAGTAAAAGAATTTTGCTCATCTCTTTTCTGTTTCAGGTTGCTGAAGCGACGACGCAGGAGATGAATTTTGTCCACAAGGCACTCAAGAAGGTTGTCACATGTTTCTTGAGTAATTGAAAAGTCAACGTTCTTGGTTGAAGTTGACGAGAGCAGTCAGTGAGTTGTAAAGCATTTAATCGGTTTCTATATCGTTGTGCAGGACAGGACTCTTGAGAGAAACTTACAATTTGGCAGGACCAAGATTACTGTCCCACAGGATCCTGATTTTGCAACATCACATAGAGCCAATAGGATACGGTTAGGGCCTAGACCTTGGCTGACAGTAAATTGCTATGAAAAAGGTCAGATCTTACAAGCAGGTTCATCAATGAATATTTCAGGCACAAGGATGATTCTAAGTTAGACAAGGACTCAACATCAGTTTATAGATTCAAAGCACGCCCCTTGAACCGAAAAGTAAGTATCTGCTACTTACTAAATATCGAAGTTATTTTCGTTATTATATCCCAGCTCAAGCATATGTGTGTCGAATATAGATCCTCGAGGCTCCATCATTGCCCATCCGGAAGAAGAGTACTCCTAAACTGCCAGAATTTCAAGTAATCATTAGAAAACTGTGCTGGTGCTACTCCGTGTTTTACAGGCTTAATAGTTGAACACATTAGATTATATTTCTTGAGTTTCTTACAGGAATTTCGCTTGAAAACCTCTGAAAGAGCTATGCAACATTCATCAGCAGTATCAACGTCGTCATATCATGGATATAATTATCATAAGGTTATACGTCAACTAAACTTACTGGATGTCAAATCATGTTTACACGATTACTTGATATCAATGTATGTATCTAGGCAGGAGATATTCATTTTTCATCTAGACAATTCAAATTAGTCTCAAAGCGCTGAAGTTAAAGGATTGAGTTTTTCTTTTTGACAGGGGTCAGATAAGCCTGATACGACTGCCTTCAATGATGGTGTTAACAGGGAACCAAGGAGGTATTTACGATTACAAATGAAATACGAAAATACAAAGGATTTCTTGTATGCTTAATCCATACTTTTGTGTGAAATAATTGTAATTATTCTGCGAGCTGAGTTTTAACAGATCAAGAGCTAAGGATATACCTAAAGATAATGATAGAAAACACATTTTCAAAGCTCGCCCTCTTGACGATAAGGTATAATGTTTTGCTTCCTTCAAACATTTCAGACTAAGGTACACTGCCACTCAAATTGGCTTCATTTCTATTAAACAGATAGTTTCAAGTAGACGAGACATTCACATTTTCAGCAAAAGCAAGCAAGAAACTACAGTTCCCTTGGTACGTCAGTCTATGGATTGTTCTTTACATTTCCTGTCTATATATTTCTATATGTAGTTTTTCGTTTCTAATACTGTGCTTTAGACTCAAACTCAGGAGTTTAGTTTGCACTCAGAAAAGAGGGTTCAACCAGATTTGCCAACAGACCTTTTCAGTAAGGTACAAATCACAGTTTCATAATCATTGGTTCTCAGAACATTATTTTCGTCAAGAACTTGCTTTTGCAATGGTTTAAATATACAGCTCTCAATAAAATCCGAGCTCCAGACAAATAATGGATCTCGCTTAAGATTTCCTCGGCCTGAACAAGTAAAGGTACAACTTGTGATCTTCATTTCATTTTACTTCAAATTCATATCGAGTTTACAATCTTTTTCTTGGAATATAAGGGCTCGAAGGAGAATACACTAAACTCCTTCCAAGCAGGGAATGAAGTAAGCTAATTGATTTAAAAGCCATTCACAGTTTTGGTTTCTTTAACAATTGACTAATAGTTAGTTCATTGCAGAGAACAAGCAAGGTTACCGAAAAACCAACCGTACAACGCGGTATATGGACCACTAGGAAGAGGTAAACTACAACTACAAGCAGCGGTACAACTAAACTAACAAGTAATGTACAAAACAAGGATACTACTACTATTGTTTTCTTCTATAAAGGTTTTAATTTTATATAGATTTGAGGATGATTGTTGTTTTGGATTTGACAGGAGAGCATAGGCATTGACAGACCGTAGAAAAGAAAAAGGCATTTTGATTAAACATGGTTCATTAGCTTCTTGTTGTTTTTGTACATTAAGATTTGGTTCTCTTAGGCTAACATTATGAACTAAAATGTGAAGTGGTGTGACATTACATTCGATTTAAGTTTGGCAAAAGGAAATGTATATTGAATTGGTGGATACTAATTTTTTTTTTATGTGAATCAAATACAAAGGAGAGGTTCAATAGAGTTCTAAACGTCTCCGTATGGCTTTTTTAGTTAAGATATCAATGTATGTGCTCTCTCTGCGATCCATCTGTTGAAAAAATAAATGTAGTTAAAAAGAATACAATTTGGCTTCGCCCGGGTTCGAACCGGAGACCTTCAGTGTGTTAGACTGACGTGATAACCAACTACACCACGAAACCATTTTGTCTAAGAAGTTGATTTGCTTTTATTTATACAATATATTAAATAATTGAATGTTAAAAAAGAGATTTATTAATTGTATACTATAAAATAATTATAATCATGAGTTAATAGCAAAACATCAATATCAATGAGCTAAAAAACACACGATAGCACAGTGAGTATTTCTGATTCTAATTATCATTTTTACACGTGCAATGGTGGATGAAACTGGACTTTCCTCAAAATTATCTAGAAATAACAGTATTACTAGATTTATACCCACGCCATGCGTGGAGAAAAATATTCGTAAATTATATTTTATTCGTAAATATAAATTAAATATTTGTATAATTTTAATTTTTATTTGAAATTAATTTTAACATTAATTTTTATATATATAAATTAAGAAAAGAAAAATAATTATTTTTTACGAATTTAATAATATTTTTTAATTAGTTTAATAAAATATATTAATTCTCTAACCAAATTAATACAATGACATATATTATAATTATTATAATAAATTAAGCTTATTTATATATTTATTTAAAATTTACTGTAGTGGTAACACGTCAAAATGATATTTCTCTTAATAACACGTCAAAGTAATGTTATTTTCTTAAAATATTTCTTAAATAATATATTAGGGATTATTGTACTAACTTAAATCTGTTTATATTTATTTGAAATTATTTATAAATTAACGTATAAAAAGTTTAAAGAAATAAAAATTATTGTTTTTGTAAATGTAATACTATTTTTTGGTTAGTTGAATCAAATATATTTATTCTCTAACCAATATAATATCAATGACATGTATTGTAATTATTCTAGTAACTTAAACCCTTTTATATATTTAATTTGCAACTCGCTGTGGTGTTGACACGTCAGCATGATATTTTTGTTATTAACACATCAAGTTAAGGTTATTTTATTAAAAAGTTTCTCAAATAATATATTAGGGATTCGTTTGATCGTCATAGACATCTGCGGCTGTAGCTGCAGCTACAATTGTAGTCAATTCTGCGGTTACGGTTACAACATATATTATTCATTATCTGTTACTAACGGTTACGGTTATGGTTACGGTTGATCGCATATTTTTATTCGCATCGGTGTTTAATCAGCGGTTAAAAAATTGCAACGCATAACGTAACGTATAACGTAATATCATAAATTTATGATTAGAATGTATTAAAATTATATTTTAATAGAAAAAATTAAATTTTAAGTTAAAAAATAAATATAAATATAATATTTAAAATTTATGTATAATTTATTTAAAGTAAATAAGTATTTTTACATAATTATTTGTGATATTTTTGGGATTTTAATTTTACGTTGTTAGATTTAAAAAAAACTTTAAAAAATATTATTTTATGATATTACTCTGTACAAAACTAATTTTTTTAAAAACAAAATAAAATTTAGAAAAAAAACGAATAATTTCATCGCAAATTTAGTTATGAAAAATAAAATTAGGAGTCCGGACTATTTTCTTTTGTTTTCATTTGGATTGGATTACTAGCGAATCTGTACAGTAACACAGATGAGCCCAAATAAAGCCCATTAAAGTTTGGCACATGCCACACGACACGTGCTGAAGTGGAATTGGCTCATCGATGTCTGCCTTTACTCTTTCCGAACGGTTTATCGCGTGTCCCTCACGCGCTCTGCCTCGTCTTCATCTCACGAAGCTGTTTCTTTGCTGCAAAAATGTCTTCTTTTTCCTCTCTCACTCATTCCATCACGTTTCCGAGCCAACTCACGAAGCATGTCCGTGTCGCTGCAGCATCGGGAGTCTCTTCCTCTGATTTCTCTCGAATTTCTTGTGATTATTTCTCGAAGTCTGTAGACTTTTTTTCCCGAAATTGTTGTTGTTTGGTGTTGTAGGAACGCTATAGATTCATCTCTGTTCAGGAATCGGCTAAGAAACTTGAAATCAGAGACTGGAAATTTTAGCTGATGGGTGAATGACATCAAATTCATATTCAGGTAAGTACATCTTGTCAAAATGAGATAAAAGATTCGATTCGTTTTTGGAGGTTTCGTGATTAGTTTGTGAGTTAACAAATGGTTTCACAGCTGCTAATCTCTGAAGTAGGAAGTTGATATGATGGGAAAAACAAATTGGCTATATGAAATTCAAAGCGGATATTTTCGACAAGGAAGTTGACTTGCCTATTTGTAAACTAAGATACCATTAGGTTGCAGATGTAGCCATGTGAGTCTGATTCATTGTTTCTCTTGGGGGCTATCTGGTTCAGGGAGGCTGTGATGAAGAGATGAATGTGTTTTCTGTACAGAACAAGAGACAATCGAATAGCTAAAAGGCAAAGAGACAGGACTTTGTGGGCACAGCAATTCATCAAAGTCAGACTAGGTTGAGACAGAGAGCTCTGGTGCAAAGCAGCTGACATTAATGTTCTTATGAGCATTGGTCTCTACGAAAATGGCAGAGAGAGGGTCTCGTGCCAAGACAGTGAAACCAAATTCTGGATCTCTTGCAAATCTCAGAGTCTGAAAGATATGATTACTAAGTCAAGTCAACTAGATGAGAGAAAGATTGAGACTTGATGTTCTTAAAGGAAGTTTTTATTTAAAGGTATGGCTTTAAAAACTTGGTACCATGACAAAGTGAGAACTCATCTTACAAACAACCTAATCTAGGTTTAGATTTCCAAAAGCTTACATTTTGCCATATTTGAAACTGTACAAGTTTTGTCAAACAAAAGAAGATCCTTTTAGTTACAGTCTTCTGTCCAGATCAAATAAACATGAATTACAGCATGACAACTTCTCAATCACCGTACAATCAATTAATCAAACGTATTCTTGATGCTTTGTTCATGGTCGGGTTTGAAATTTGAACACTAGGATGAATGCCGTCCTCTCTTTCTTGATGATGGCTGGTCTTTTGAAGAACCATTGCTTCTGATTAAATGACAAAAAAGAGAGAAATTTCAGGAAATTGGGGGAGAAATTAAGGTTTTATACATCAGCAGTTTTGTAAACTTACACATCATCTGTTTTACTTGATGGCTCTTGTGTGGCCCGTGATTGTTGCATCACCTGCAGAGAGTAAGAGGGTTTACCGCCTAAGAATCAACTGATGATGATCCATGTGAAGTTACGAGATTCACAAGGGACTATGAAAAAACATGATAACAAACTCAATAGTATTATAAGTCAAAACCACAAACTTAATCCCAAAAAACCAGTGATGAATAAAACATACTGACAGGAAGACCAAGTTGTTTCATGCATCTGCTGTGGGCTTCAAGGTATTCTTCATAAGACTGCAAGAAAAGAAAAAAGAAAATCACAAGACTTTGTCAAAGATTAGACAACGAGAAAACTAGAGCTCTCATGAGCTCTAACATCACTGTTAAAAAGCAAAAGTTGAGCAAGACCCCTGCTATATGTAAACAATCTGGATCAGAAATAGCTCACTTAAAATAGCTCAGGGATTGAAAAAGTACTACAAATGTTTTCACCAAGTTTCCAATCGTGTGCCATAAGCATCTCTGTCCAACTAACAACATGATTTACAGAATATCTAATTCGAGAAAAGGACACAATGGATTTTTCAGCATGTGTTACAAGCAGATATGCCACTACCATGTTAAGAAAATCATCATCGGTTAGGGAATTCGCAAGGGGACTCTCCAAAGGCAGACCCCATGAGTTGAAAAGTAAAGACTTTTCTTGCTCTGCTCGAGAGTTAGATGCACCTGACGATACATGGAGGTATTCCGAGGCTACTCCATATCCTCTCTGCTGTGTAAGATGGAATCTGCCGAGGTCATCCTGATTTGAGTAGATCGCAGGAGGGTAAGGTACCGGTGTATGGCCCCACATATTGTTATTATACTCTTCATTTCCTGAGGGTTCTATGCGAGACCTTTTTGTCGAATAATCATCCCTAGAAGAGCTGGAAGAGGATAGAATCAAGAACAAGCAAATATAAAAATATTTAAGAACGAAAAATCCCACTTATATTTCGAGGAGATACCTATTTAGCAACCCGTCATCGCAGCTATTTGCATCAAGGAGCTCACAAAGTGCTTCACCAATATCTTCCGGCAACTCCTATAGAATGCACACATTAAAGAGCCATTATTGGTTTTGGGATAACCAACGCCTAGTTCTAAGTAGTGGAAGCAAATATAAGAAACTTTAACTATACCTGGCAATCCCGGCTAATCTTGACAGGCTTGTAATCATTCAAAGGATTCTTGAGATGAAGTGTTTTCTGAAAAGGCAATTCACTCAACCGCAACCACTTTACTTTAAAACTACGTCCCCAAGGATTATTTTTCCCACCTCCCTGACTCCATATATGGTCTCGCCTCCAACCAACAGGAGACAACATTTGTGCATATCCTTGGAAGAATCCGCTCATGTTCACGCTGAAAATTAAAATCACTCGACCAGAATTCTACATAAAGAATATAAAGTCAGTATACCAGACACTAAATGTAAGATCATAGATCCTTGGATTCGGCGCAAACTAAAAAGAGAGGTTCTTACACGAAAAGCACCTTCCAATATTGGCTCATTCATTACTTGAGTAGCCCATACCCCTCTCTCGACCGAAAGTTGAATATTCTCATAATTTAGACTTTTGATGATGAAATATCTCGTTTGATACCCCGGTTTGCTATTCTTATCCGCGTTCAAACTTTCAAGCTGGTCAGGAAGGCTACCTTGTTGAACTTCTACCTTGGACGGGTTGTGATCTTCCTTGCTTCTGTAACTTGAACTATCTGTCCAAAGTAATAGACAAACACAATTACAAGAAGACAAACAAAATGAACCACAGATCTTCTCTATGAAACAAAAAAAAAGACGAGAGAAAAAAATTAAAACAAAGACACTACACAACTTACCTGGATCATCTGAGTTTCCTATATCTTGTTTCCACTCAGTCAAAGATGAATCAACAACAGATGCATTTTCCTTGGCAGTATCAGAAGACATGCCGATCTATACTCTATTCACAACGTGAATATTAACAGAAAATAACATAAAACACTAAACTAAAAGAATAAAACTTGGCAGCAAAACCTAAAGAAATTAGAGGAAACAAATATTAATCAAAAGCAATAAATCCACTCTGTTCAAAGAGAATATGATGATCAGTATACTACAGTGAAAAACTAGTATTCATTAAGCTAACAGTAAGCATGATAATGGTGAGCAAATGCCACGAAGTGCATTTCTTCAGTAACCTAATAATTTCCCGCATTTAACCAAACAAAACCCAGAGCCCCAAATCCGTGTAAGAAGACAAACAATAAGCCATTGCGATACAAACCTACACAATACCTGTCAAGAACGTAGAGGAGGTAGGATGGTCAGTTGGTCAGATCTAGTATGGATCGTACATGGACGGTAGTTGGAGTCGGCGGCTCTCCTAGGGTTCCCTACATGTACATGCCCTTATGTGTCTCTAAAAACTTCCTAGAACAGAAACGAAATCAATAGAACATACGACAGTTACAGTACGAAGTAGAGTTAACAGTAGAGAAAACTAACCTCAAATTATCTAAAAGCTTCTCGGGCAGAGAAAGAGAGAAACACAAGTGAAGAAAAAGAAGACACAAGATGTAATGACTGTTATTTGAAAATCAAAAAACCAAACAGAAACCCTAATTTCCTCTGTTCGGCATCCCTCCCTCTTCTCACTTCTCTGTTTTTTTTTTCTTTCTTAATTTTCTTCTTCTTCTGTCTCTCTCTGGATTTGGACGTTGTTCTCATTATGGTAGAGTAACGTGTAGGTGAGGAAAGGGATGTATTGAACGGACATGATGTGATAAAAATTAAATCTAACGGTACATGACTTGGCTGTGAAAAGTTCACGGATTACCGCTGGTGTATTATAAATAAATAACCACACATGGGCTAAAATATCTGAGGCCCATTTAATTAATGATTCCAGGCCTACAGGTTCGCGCCATTCTTTTGTTATAAATGATGTATTTATTTGCCCAATTATTTAAAATAATATTTTCCAAACATAATTAGATTAATTTTGTTTAAAAACACAAATTTAAAACTAAAAATAAATTAAAAATTTATTTTAACAAAACTGTTAAATTCTAAATTAAAAAAACAAATATAATGTTTTAAATTTATATCTAATTTATTTAGAATAAATACGTATTTTTACATAATTATTTGTACTATTTTGAAATTTAATTTTAAAATGTTAAATTTGGAACAAAAGATTTAAAAACTGTTATTTTAAGGTATTACTTTATTTTTATTTTATAATGTAGAATAGTTAACTTATTTTAACGATTTTTTGGTAATGGGTTAAATTAGTTTATATAGATAATAATGATATTTTATTTGAAACAAAAAATATTAATCTACATGCATATTTTTTTAAATATTATTTAAAAGGACAAATGTATAAAATAGCACATTTTTAAGTTTTTGTTCCAAAAATAGCATCATTAGTTTAAATTTGAGTAATATCCTAAAATAGCACTATTTTAAGTTTATCTTCCAAATTTAACACACTAAAACTAAAATTCCCAAAATAGCATAAATTGTTATGTAAAAATAATTATTGAGAAATACCCTCTAATAGCATCAAATTAACTTTTGCTGACAAAAATAGCACCTCGACCACATAATCCCACATCTAGCATTTCATCTATTAACAAATTACTTTATTATCCTCACATAAAAACTCCTAAACACTTTCTTCTTTTTCGTCACAGGAGGCGGCACCCTTTTCGTTTAATCGACTTCTTCAAATCGCGACATTTGCAGCAACTCCGGCGACATTTACACTTACTCCGGTGACATTTGCAGTAAGAAGATCGCGCTTTCCGGAAAGTACCGGTTACACCGGCGCGATCTCCGTCGGAGGCCGCTCCTTAAAAATCGCATATTGCGATTTCTTTTCCGGCGAGATTTGCAGAGGTTTGTTCTCTTTGTTTTCTGGAGAGATTTGCAGAGGAAACGCGAGTTTGTTTCTGTTTGTTAATGGTGATATGGAAAAATATGTTGTAAATCTAACTTTTCTTCTTTGGTGCAGTGGTTCACAATGAAGCGCCAACATGCCTGATAATCTTTATTACTCGAAATTTCAAAGAGTATTGCAGAGTAAGTTTGATTTTACTTTGTTATCATAGTTTTTAATTGCACAATGTAGCCATTATTGCCACTGGTTATGACTGAGTTCTGTAATTTATTCACACCTTGTTAGTCTAGATGATGATCAAACTAGTTTTCAATAAAAATGCTTCAAGGATTACAAAATTCAAAGCTTGTTTTAGCAATAAAAGAGGTAGACAGTTAGAGACTATAGAATGATTTATACCATTGTTCTGAAAGAGTTGGCCTATTGAAGGCGTAATAGTGCCCTGCATGCACTCCACTATGAACTAGATCTGTGCCCAAAAATGAGCAGTTGGGCAAAATAATTATAACAACATATTCATGTTTTCTCTTTCACTCTCTTAGAAAGAATAATAATTGTCCATCATCTTCTACACAGATCTAAGACACAACAAGTCTATTCTCTGAGACTAGGAGCCTAGCAGATAACTCAGGTTACAAAAGCCTAGCAGAGAAGCCACCTCTTTCACTCTCATACATCTGGAAATCTTTGTGTTCTGCCACTGTATGGCATGTCTGAAGCCTTTTCTTTTATCTAAATAGTCATTGTCCAAGTTATGAATGTGAATTTTCATTTACTTGATGCTTTTATTTGCATTTTTTTCAGGAAAATATAGAAAATTTATTGTATTTGTGGAAAGTAGAAATTAAATGAAATGGTCAAATGGGAATTTCTAGTTGAAATGGAAAAAGGAGCCTCTGTTTTTGAAGTAGATGAAGATATCAAATATGATGATTTACTAGAAATGGTTTCTGAAGATTTTGGAATCGATTGCTCTGTACAAAATAAGGCAATTACCCTTAGCTATGCCCTTCCACTAAGCACAAAGGTGATGATAAATGATGTTCCACCCGTGTATTTTTGCAATGATCGTCAACTACGCACTTTCATAAATAAGCTAAAATAAGATGTTGAACTCATTCGTCTCTGTGTAACGGTGCGTAAAATTGCAACTCATTTTTGATATGTTTTCTTTCGATAATGAAACGATTCATGCATAACTTCCTAAATTGTTAGAAAAGTTTCCTAAAAATTGAAAAAACCTTCCTAAATGTTACAGTACAAGAACTTGTATTCTGTTAAAGTTTAATTTCCACACTTTTGCTTGTAATTTAATTCCTCTCTCTTTTAGGTGAGTGACAAATGCAGCATCATTTCTCTTGAGTCCGTAAATGATGAAGCAAATTGTAATGTGGAAAACAGTCAATGCACCCAAATGTTGCAAAATCTAGATGGTGATTCATGTGTTGATCCAACAATTTTGTGTGAAAAACAACGAGTAACATATTTTTCATATTTATTTCAAAGAGATTTGTATAAATAGTTCTATTTTTAGAGAGATCATATTTCTTTATAGTTGCATTAATATTTTTAAAACTTTGTTATAGGCCCCAGAAAACAGTGATATCATTGCTGTTGAAAATGTTGGAAACAACATTCAATCGAATATTGTATGTAATTCAGAGATTTGTCAAGTGAAAAACACTTGATTTACAGAAGTAGTAAGAACTTTAAATGGTGATTCTTGTGTCACTCCATCTTTTTCACATGAAAACAACAGGTAGCATTGGATTTATATCTTTTCTTATAATGGTAGATTTAACAAGTTATACATTTCCAGCAGCTGTTGGGGAATTTTCATGCGCGCCACCACAAACTAAAAAAAGTAGTGGGAGACCTCCCAAAAAGAGAATCAGGTCAGTTAGAGAGTTTGGAGTTCCAGGTTCAAAATCACAAGGACACAAATGTAGTAGATGTGGTCAAGGAGGGCATAACGAGACTACTTGCAGAACTCCAATATAGTTTACTTATCAAAAAATTTCTTTCTAAGAATACTTTCATGATTTATTTAAGATTAAGGAATGCCTTACTAAAAATATGAAATATCTTCCTAAAACGATTATTAAATTTTAGGAAAACTTCGATCAAGTTTAGGAAGAATCTCTAATGTTTTAGGAATTATTTCCTAAATCGTTATTAATGTAGTTATCTCTAATGTTTTAGAAATTTTAGGTAGTAGTTCTTATGTTTTATGAATTCTTTCCTAAAATGATGAATTTGATGTAATCTTTTTTTCTGTTTAAATTTTGGTGAAACTAAATCATCTCGGAGAGAAGAATCTAAGCTTGCTGGGCAAGAATCTCAGTCTCGGCAAGAATCTCAATCTCAACAAAGTTACATATATTTGATTCTCTTTCAATTCTAGTAAATTTATGATGCCTGGTCAAGAGTATATCTTTCTCTGTTTTTCCTTGCTATCTAAAAGTTATCATTTTGGAAACTGGAGATAGTGAGCATGATTTTATCATTGTTCTGTTTTAGTTTACACGTTCTTCAAGAAGCCATCAAAAGCTAAAAACATATCACGACTTATGGTACCTAAAGTTTCTCATTTTCTTAATAATGAATCTATTACCAACAACTTTTGACCTATTTTGAACTTTCGATAGTTAGGATCATCAATCTCAACCGTTCCAATGTCACCATCAATATCACGACGTAACTAATTTTCATCCTCAAAATAAACATTTGCAACACTATCACACTATCACTAGCCTCGAAAATATTACCAATGTTCCCAAAATCATCAGTGTGATTAGAAACATAAATTATCATACACATACACACAAAAAACAGGACGAGAGAATATATGGAAGGAAGTAGAAGAAAATAAAAAAAAATTAACCCAGAAACAAAGTAGTAGAACAAAATTTTCTCACACGAGTAACAAAGGGGTTCCCAGAAAAAGAAAGCTCAGGAGATTTTTACCTCTGTGAAGACAACGAATGTGATTTGTGAAAATCGAAGGGAAGAGTACGGGATATTCCGAAGGTCAATTTTGGCGGAGAAGACGATGAGAATCGCCAATGACGAAGAAGGTGAAAGCGTAGCGATGGAGCTGGATGACGACGAAGTGTACGGGAGATTTCCGACGGGAGATTTTTGCGGAGGCGAAGATGAAAAGCTTAAGAGAAGATGAAAAGCTTAAGGGAAGGTTCGATGGGAGTGAGAAAGAGGCTACGGGAAATAGAAAAGCTTAAGGGAAGTGAGAAAAATGGTGGTGAATTTCGTCGGAAGTGAAAAAATCGGTGGTGAAAAACGGCGGTGGCAGAATAGGGAAGAGAGATTTGCGATTCTAAGATTTGCGATGCTGAGAGATTAGGTTAAAATTTAACTGAGGTTGTTTTAGTCATTTTCCAGTTAAAAAATGCTACTTCTGAGAATTAAGATTGGAGATGCTAATTTAGTCACTAAAACAAATTTTAGTGCTAAATTAGTCATTTGCCCATAATTATTTACCTTAAATAAAATATATATAAAATTAAAACATAATATTTGGGTTCACTTTTTTTAATTTAAGGTTTAAATTTTTTCATTATGAATAAGTTTTCAATTATTTTAGTATTAAATTTATGATATTTTTGGAAATTTAAATGACTAGTGCTATATTTAGAACAAAAACTTGAAATGGTGCTATTTTAGTCAATTGCCCTTTAAATTTCCAATAATAGCATAAATTTAATATTAAAATACATTAAAACTATATTTTAATAGAAAAATTAAACTCTAAATTGGAAATAATGAACCCAAATACAATACTTTAAGTTTATGTAGAATTTATTTAGAATAAATTAGTATTTTTACATAAGTATTTGTACTATTTTTGAGAATTTAATTTTATAATGCTAGATTTGGACGAAAAATTTTAAAAAGTGCTATTTTAGGGTATTAGTATATTTTTTAAAATTAAACAGAGTATTAGGTTATTTTTACTTGATATATTATTATTTACAGTGAAAATTTTGGAAACCCAAAAATCTCAAACTAAAACAAAAAAAAATCCTGATTAAAAGTTATAAGAAATGTTTAATCAAAAAATAATATTAATATAATTTATTTGATATTTAAAATAATAAAATGATAAGTTAAAAGTAAATATTTTGCATATAAACAAAAAAATAATTAGTCAAGTGGCTATTTTGTGGTTTTCTCGTAATAGTTGGATTATTATGTCATTCCAAAATATTAGATAAAACAATGGATTGTTTTCGATATTTAATGCTGACGTGGAACTCTTCATCGCCACACGATGGATCCTTCTTATCTCCTTCTAATTTTCCCTCCAATTATCCATTCCAGGCGATACAAACAAACAAAAGAAAACATAATTAATCTCAAACGAACCTGAAACTTTTACAGTAGCATCACAATCTCGATTCTCAACCACAAATCCCAAAACTCCTAACTCTTTTTTTCTCTTTCCCCGGAAACCACAAGCAGAAACGATCTCAATCTTCTCTTCCCCGGAAAAATAATGAGCAGTAAGATGGCATTTACTCTAACAATCCCTCGATTTTACTCTGCAATTTCTCGTAAACCCACCACTTGTTCATCAACTTCTCCTTCGAGGCCACAGTGTGTTCACTTCAGCCATAGACAATCGATTTCTCTCAGACGAAAACTTTTCTTATTGCCCGTTAAAGCTACTACTGATCAATCAGGTCTGGATTTTTTATTTCGCCTCACAAAGTTTCAATTTTTTTTTGGATTAGTTTACTATAAATCTCAAAGATTACCCTTTTACTGTGTAGATGTCACGATCTATCCTACTAGGTTTTCGTTTGGGAACAAATTTCTGTGAAAAGTTTGGTTTTTGATTTCTGGATCTCTAGAGTACAAGCATTTGCTGGAGTCATATATTGTACCTTTTTGTTTATACTGAATCTTTAAGTTTTCAGTTATCACGTTATGATCGGAACATAGACTCAAACTTCAAGTTTAATTGAAAGAGTTGGTGTATTGATCCTTGAAAGTTTCTTGATTTCTTAAAGCATCTTGAGTTGCCTTCAGGTCAGGTTGGTGGGGAAGAAGTTGATAGCAAGATTTTGCCTTATTGTAGCATCAATAAGAATGAGAAGAGATCACTTGGCGAAATGGAACAAGAGTTTCTCCAAGCGATGCAAGTAACACAGAGAGAAAAACAAAGATTTCTTTTAATGGGTTACATAGATATGATAGGGAACTTTTCTAAGTCTGAGGATTGTTTCTTCCTTTTGCAGTCATTCTATTACGATGGCAAAGCGATTATGTCTAACGAAGAGTTTGATAATCTTAAAGAAGAGTTGATGTGGGAAGGAAGCAGTGTTGTCATGCTAAGTAATTGAAACTATGATTTTATAACTTCTTCTTTTTTCTTCAATCAATTTGGATTTTGTTAGCCATAATTTTGTGATCTACTTTTATGTATTGCTGCAGGTTCGGATGAACAAAGATTCCTTGAAGCTTCAATGGCTTATGTCTCTGGAAACCCAATCTTGAGTGATGAAGAATATGATAAGCTGAAAATGAAACTAAAGGTTCCAGTCTCTTTATACTTATAAAGAAATGAACAATACTATCGATTAGTTTCACCCTTTATATGTGGACCAGGTTTATGATTGTTGCTTTTGTTTCTGTAGATGGATGGAAGTGAAATTGTGTGTGAGGGTCCAAGATGCAGTCTTCGTAGTAAAAAGGTAAATGCTATAAGATCAAAGATAAAAGTATATTTATTTGTATACTTCTTCTTAAGATATTATACACTTGTGAACTCCTAATTATGCAGGTTTACAGTGATCTGGCCATAGATTATTTCAAAATGTTCTTACTGAATGTACCAGCAACTGTTGTTGCTCTTGGACTGTGAGTACCTGTTCTGTTACTCTCTCGAATTTCAGATCACTTTTCTTTGGTTTTCTATGTTTATTGATGTTACTGTTTTCTTCAAATTGTTCTCTAGATTTTTCTTCCTTGATGACCTTACGGGTTTTGAAATCACATATCTGCTTGAGGTAAAACCTCTCTTGACTCTTCTTATATGGTTTTGGGTAAATGTAATTCTAACCTTTCTAATTTTCTTGCAATTGAAAACAAAAATCTTTAGCTTCCGGAACCATTCAGTTTCATTTTCACTTGGTTTGCTGCGGTGCCTGCAATTGTATATCTGGCTCTATCACTCACCAAACTGATCATCAAGGACTTCTTGATCTTGAAGGTAAAACCACTATTCACAGATCTCGGTTCAAATCAGTTCTTGAACTCTAGAAAGAAAAGTAACCAGAACCAAAACTTAGGAGATTAGAGTTTGAGAGTGTAATCTATTTGTGCAAAATCCTGCAAGTTTTTATGTAATAATGAAAGGTTTTAATCTCTTTCTTTCGCAGGGCCCTTGTCCAAACTGTGGAACAGAGAATGTATCCTTCTTTGGAACGATATTATCCATCTCCAATGACGGTACCACCAACAATGTCAAATGCTCAGGGTAAGCAAGCTTCTTAGCTCAATCACAAAAGAAAGTCTATTAACGTTTCTTGAAATAATATGATTCTTGAAACTGGTTTCTGGTTTAGCTGTGGAACTGAGATGGTCTATGACTCAAGTTCTCGTTTGATCACATTACCAGAAGGAGGCAAAGCTTAAACCTATGAGCCAAGGTTTGGTTTCATCCTCATCATATTTCTTAATTTCTGATCAAACTTTCCATGGAAAAACTTTCAAGATTTATAGGTTTTGTTTTGTTTTATCAGGGAAATGAATGTAAACTTTGATACTAACAGATGAAGGAGAAATCAGAGAAGAGAGAGAGAAAATGCAAAAGAGTTTGTTTGTGTTTCCATTTAGCTCTCATTGACTTGTATTGTGGGTTGTATGTAAATGTGAGGAATTTCGTACTCATTGGAACATCAAAAATAAAAAATGGCACAAGAAATTACATACATTTAGATTATTGTTTTTCGTTTGGTCGCCGCATGCGGCTTCGGCTGCGGTCAACTTTGCGACTGCGGCTGCGGCAGATGTTGTTTGTTTGTCTGTCGCCGGCGGTTGTGGTTACGGTTGATCGCAGATTTTTAGTCGCACCGATGTTTTAATCAGCGGTTGAAAAAATTGCGACGCATGATGGAGCGTCTGACAGTAGGTACCTGCGCTAGCTAAACGAACAACAATCTGCTGCAGCTGCAGCCGCACGGCTGCCAAACGAACATTACCATTCTTGTTATAGTTTTGTATGTGTGTTTCATAATTTGAATCAGAAAACATATTTCTTAAAATCAAATATGGTATAGTAAATCATTTTTAACATTTATTTTAATTTTATAACTAGAAACTGATCCGCATTTATGTAATTATAATATTTTTATATATTTTTTGTGAATTTAATCAAATAGTTTAAAATTTTTTAATTTTTACCGATGATAAATTATTTTATACAATATTTGTAATATAAATATAAATATGAAACTTTTAACTATTACATACAATATTATAGTTAATTTTTTAGATAAAAACTATTCAAATATATTAATAAAGATTTGAATTTTAAATATTAGATTTCATAATATTTATGAATAATTTGTAAAATGTGAATGTAACTTAAATTTTTTATAATTTTTTAAATTACTAGATATATTAATATAGTTAATTTATTTATTTTCAGATAAAAATTATTCAAATATATTTATAAAAATCTGAATTTTAAATATTAGATTTCATATAATGTATGTTTTAACTTTTTTATTGTTTGATGTTTATTTTTTAAATTAGTTATTTATAATAATAATTTATAAATTAAATATTATTTTTTATAATGTATTTGTCAAATATGCTTTCTGTGAATAATATGAATGGTATAAGAAGTGGGGAACATGTAATGAGAAGTAGTGATTATTAATCTTTTTGAAGACAAAATTACACAAACATTATAGCATGCCAATCCTTTTTAATATGAAGAAAGAGCAATCATGATGATCATCTTCTCATGCCATCTTCATCATCAATCACCTAATTTAGATCTAACCCAATTCTTGACCTAAATGTTTTCTTTTTCAAAGGATTAAATTTTGGAAGTAATTGTCATTTTGTCAATGTCGTCATCTATATTAATTTGCTTAGAATTGTAATTAGATACACGGATATAAAATAAAAAAATTTAAATTTGTTATAAATTATAAAATTTAGAAAATAAACTTAAAATGATACTATTTTATGGTATTACTTTTATAACAATGTATTAAATCTATTGTCATTTATATTTTTTGTTAAGTTTTATATTGAAATTATATATGAAATTGATGTATTAATAATAATTGAAAAAATGACATATTAAGATTTTGTATTAATTACATCTTCAATTCCATTTAATATTAAAAGGATGAAAATAAAATGGTTAAATATTTATAAATTTTTGTTCTACTGTGATTTATCAATTTAAGAGAAATAAATGAAAATATTTTATTGATTATTTTAAGAGAAAATAGATGAAAAATCATTAATCAGAGAAGATGATAAATAAGCAATTTTACTAATTACAATTCTCATTTGGAAATACTTTTGTATAATGAGGAGTGTGAAGGGCAAAAAATACTTGTAAATCTATCAAATAATCAAATAATATTAGTTATATTCGTTTGTCAACCGTAAAAAATTGTAGTTGTGATAGATTATTGTTCGTTTATCTACCGTAACTAATTGCGATCAATCGGAGCGGTTAGACGCTATGGTTTACGTCGCAATTTTTTGACCATTAAATAAAATAGTAATGCGATTAAAAATGTACGATCAGCTGCAATCGTAACCGACTATGATAAACAAATGAATAACATATGTTATAGGCGCAACCACGATATTAACCGTAACCACATCGATAACCGTGGAAAACAAATAAACAAAACTATTGTCAAATCTCCCAATAAAATAATTAATATAAGCAATGATTTTACACATCAGCTTAGATAGATGACCGAACGCCGAAGACTTTAGGGACCACAAAGTACTGTAAAGTAATATCACGAGGCTAGACAAAATAGGATAAAATTGTAGCATTATAAACATCTGTCATGCTTATTCATTATTATGTCTTAAAAAACATAGTATATGCTATTTAGTTATCATGTTTGTCCCCATAACACATGCCAACAAAGTAAAACACAATCAGAAGCTTTCTTTCTCTCTCTCTCTCTCATCACTCTCTGCAAAACCCTAACAACTTATTTCACTTCAGAAACTTTTAATTAGATCGATCATAGCTCCTCACATGGGCTCCATACCATTCATCTTCATCATCCTTCTCTTTCATTTACAAGAATCCAAGTCTCAGACGTTCCAGTCAGCTCATCTCCTTGATCTTATGATCAGAGATTATACCATTAGAAACTTCAACATACATTTCAAGACAGGCAAAATCCAGAAAATTCATCTCCCTTTGAATTTCTCTTCCATTGATATCGACACGGCTAAGTTTAGATGCGGCAGTTTGAAGAGACATGGTGCGAGAATCGGAGAGTTTCAGTTTGGTCCGGGCTTGATGGTGCAGCCATGTCTTGAGAGAGTGATTCTGGTGAAACAGAATTTTGGGTTTAATTGGTCTTCTTCTATTTATTCAACCGGTTATAACTTAACCGGTTATAATTACCAGCTTGTATCTCCGGTTCTCGGTTTATTGGCTTACAATTCTAACCCAGATGGTGTGGCTGTGAATCCTTATGAGGTTAACATAATGGGAACAGTACAAAACCCTATTTTCATCGATTTCTTGAGCAGTAAGGCAAGTGCTAACCCTAAACCTAACACAAAGAAGAACTCGTCTCTTTTGTGTGCTTGCTTTACAAGTAATGGTACCATAACGTTTAGAGAGCAAGTTTCTGCATATGTTTGCTTGGGAACAAGGCAAGGACATTACGCCCTCGTGACTAGAGCTCCGGTTAGAGATAATGATAGTGACGGCGGTGGAGTTGTTACGCCGTCGTCATCTCCGGCAGTAAATGGTGGAGGGAGATTAAGCCGGTGGAAAGTGGCGGTTGGGAGTGTGATTGGGACAGTGATTGGAGTGTTTCTGTTAGGATTATTGGTAGTGGCAATGCTGGTGAAAGGGAAGAAGAAAGCGATGAGAGAGGAGATAGAGAGGAGAGCTTATGAAGAAGAAGCTCTTCAAGTTTCAATGGTGGGTCATGTTAGGGCTAATCCTAATGCTTCGAGAACAAGAACATTTCCAAGATATGATAATAATAGGTATAGTAACAAGTAATAACAAAGTGTTTTTTGTTCTAATATTGTAGTGTAACTTGTAATATCTAGTTCACTATTTTTTTTTGACAACTCTAGGTTCACTATATATATATGGAATTAACTTCGAAAACGAGTAAATTTAAGATTATAAACCATAAACGTCAAAATAAATAATTCAAGTTTACAAAAAATAGATCATAATGAGAAAGTTATTTGTATATATCGAAGATAGTGCCTAAGTTATTAGTGCTGTTCGTTTGGTCGCCGCAGGCGGCTGCGGCTGCGGTCAATCCTGCGGCTGCGGCAGATGTTGTTCGTTTGTCTGCCGTCGGCGGTTGCGGTTGCGGTTGATCGTAGATTTTTAGTCGCACCGCTGTTTTAATCAGCAGTCGAAAAAATTGCGACGCATGACGCAGCGTTTGACCGCTTTTAAACGAATAACAATCTACCGCAGCCGCAGCCGCAGCCGCAGGAATCCTGCGGCTGCCAAACGAACATGACCAAAGTCTTCTTTTGGTTCTACAATTTATTCAACGTTTCCTCAAATTCAATGTTATGTATGTAAATATTTATTTATTTAAATGTTTTTTATTTGGTTCGAGGATAAGAGCAAATTAGACCTTTGATAAAAATATTAAAAAAACTGAATGATCGAAACGAAACTATTAAATAAATGATATCGAACCGAACTAAAAATATTTGAATGAATCATATATTTATACGTCCAAAAAATCAGATTTGAACTCAAATCGAAACCGGATGGATATCCAAAATACTTAAAATATAATTATATATGTAAAATACTAGTTCTATTTATATTTAATATATTTATGTTATCTAAAATTATATTTATAAATTGAGAAATATTAGTTATTTTATAGAGAAAAGAGCCGATTTTAGTCTGAATTTTTACCATCGATTATTTACATAAAAGAATGAATCTACAATACGTATATCGATCAGAATTACAATTTTGGATTAATTTATACATAAACTATGCATAAATGATCATTTCATACGTTAACTCTAAAAACATCAACTTATCCGTTAGTACATCATAAAACGACATCAAATATGAGTTCATGACTTTAAAATTTGATGAAACACCGAGTCAACCAACACAAAACTGCACTCAATGAAACACTATTTGTTGGTTTTTTATGAAAATTTTTTGTAAACTTTTGTGATGATTTTAGTAATATTTGTCAAAGTTTTAATAATATTTGAAATCTTTCTGAAATATTCAAAAAAATAGTAATGGTTGTCAAAGTTTTATTTATTTATTTTCACAATAAAAAATATGAAAACCTAAAAAAAATATTTTCCTCAACAAAATTTCTGATTAATCCGCAAGATATAGATCAGTTGCTCATTCCCTATAACTATTCATTCCAAATCCTCTACAAAATCTTTTTTTAATATAGTTATATTCGTTTATTAATAATAAGTTTGCTTATTTGTCGTACTATATACAACAAATCGCAATAGTCACATGATATGTTATGTATCACATTTAAATGTTGATTAAAATATCACTACGATTAAACCTTTCTCTGTCCCTCGAGATCAACAAAGAGTAACTTATGATCAACTGTAATCGTAATAACCAACAATAAACAAATAAACAATATATAAATATATATTATAGCGGTCGATGAAGATTAAAACTTATGTACATAAAAAAATTATGATGCTTAATGGGCTGCGATAAGAAGATACTATTGGGCTAAGATAAAATAATACTTTATTAAGCTTAAAACCCAACGGGGGAGAGTTTCAGGCCCAATTAAACTATTCCATAAAAGGATTTACTTTATCAACTATACACCTTATCACACTTGATCTCTCCCTCGTTTTCGCACCATTTTCCCTTGACGTTTTCGGTTTCTCCCAAGAATTTCCCGGGAAAAAAAAGAAAGTTAGAAGAAAAATAAACATTCTACGCAAATCTCGAATCCTGGAGGAAAGAAAAAGCAAGAGAATCAAATCCACAATGGAAGAAGATTCTCCAGGAAGTAATCAGATGAAGAAGACGGCTTCTCAGCTAAATTGTCCACCGTCGATGAATCGACCGACGGTCTCACTCGAGACTCGAATCAACCGTCTGATCGGATCTAACCATTATATCTCTCCATCTAAGCCGATATACTCTGATAGGTTTATTCCCAGTAGATCCGGTTCTAATTTCGCGCTTTTCGGTCTCGAATCTTCGCCGAAAAAGGACGGGAAGGAAGAAGCGGCCGGTTCGTACGCGAGTCTTCTGCGAACGGTACTTTTTGGACCGGAAACGCCGGAAAAAAGAGATGTTGTTTCCGGGTTCTCTCCGTCTCGGAATATATTCCGGTATAAGACGGAGACGCAGCGGTCGTTGAACTTGTTCTCCCCGTTTGGCTCTAATGAGACTCCTGGTGTTAGTCGTAGCCCCGTTAAGTCGCCGAGGAAGATTCTTAGGTCGCTTTATAAGGTGAGGGTTTGCTTCGATATGGGGAGATCATACGGTGTTTAGGGTTTAACGTTCTGGGTTTTAGGGTTTGTGGATGAAATTAAAATGTGGGTTGTGTTTCCTTGTGTGGATTTTTTATTGTCTCAATTCTTGATTGTGTTCCTTCATTTCATGTCTTTGCATGCATTTCTGCATTTATATTTATGTGTAGCATTTGCTTGTGTGGGGTGAACTGTTATTATAGAATGTGTATTGTCTACTCTGTATTCAAAATGATTATAAATTTTTATCATTTGCCCTGTTGATGAAAGGCTTCTTGTTGTTGTTAGGTATTGGAGGCGCCTGCTTTGCAAGATGATTTTTACTTAAATCTCGTGGATTGGTCGGCACAAAATGTTCTTGCAGTGGGATTGGGGAACTGCGTTTATTTGTGGAATGCTTGTAGTAGCAAGGTGAGCTAAAAGCTTTCGTTTTCTTCCTGATTTGTTAAAGTATTTGACTTGGAATGTCATTTCCTATTTGCAGGTAACTAAGTTATGTGACCTCGGGGTCGATGACAGCGTTTGCTCAGTTGGTTGGGCACTACGTGGAACACATTTGGCAGTTGGAACTAGTAACGGAACTGTACAGGTAAGTTGCACACGACACATTTGGCTGTTCGAGTCTATGCATGCCTTTGTCTATCCATAGACAATACTTTTCTACTACTTGAACCTTGAAGGGATCTTCGGAAACTAGATAGAGTTATACAATGTAATTAGACCTTAAAAGATATGTCTTCAAGTGTTATATTTACAAGAAACTAGGTAGATGGTTACAAAAATGTTCTGATCTTCTATGGAGAACCTACTCTGTTTTTCTTTCACTAGATCTGGGATGCGTCTCACTGCAAGAGAATAAGAACAATGGAAGGTCATCGACTAAGAGTTGGAGCCCTGGCATGGAGCTCATCGGTTTTATCTTCTGGAAGCAGAGACAAGAGTATACTTCAGAGAGACATACGGTCTCAGGAAGATCATGTCAGTAAACTAACAGGTCACAGATCTGAAGTCTGTGGACTCAAATGGTCTTATGACAGTCGCGAGCTAGCGTCTGGCGGAAATGACAACAAGGTGATTATACACTCTTTGTTTTTGTGTCTGAAAAACATAATTTCTCGAATACTAGTAATGACTCTAGAACCGTGCAGCTTTTTGTATGGAACCAACATTCCACACAACCCGTTTTGAGATACTGTGAACACACAGCAGCGGTTAAAGCCATTGCATGGTCCCCACATCTTCACGGACTTCTTGCTTCAGGTGGTGGCACTGCTGATAGATGTATCCGATTCTGGAACACGACAACTAACACTCATTTAAGTAGCATAGACACCAACAGTCAGGTAAAACCGCTTATGCTGGCTTTGAGCAAACATTCGACATTTCACATCTGGTTAATAACCAGTCTGTTCTTATTTAGGTGTGTAATCTCTTGTGGTCTAAGAACGTGAATGAGCTTGTGAGCACGCACGGATATTCCCAAAACCAAATCATCGTTTGGAAATACCCAACCATGTCTAAAGTAAGAATTCTGTGTTCCTTACTTTGGTTTCTTCTCTATTTCCTTACTTTGCTTTTTTCTCTCTCAAAGTTAGCAACTCTCACGGGTCACACGTTCCGCGTTCTGTACCTTGCGGTCTCACCAGATGGACAGGTTAGTCCTTTATCTCTTCTCATTGCATAATACATATTCTCATAATCATAATCTCAACTTTTTGCTTATGTTGCAGATGATCGTGACAGGAGCAGGAGATGAAACCCTAAGACTCTGGAATGTCTTCCCTTCCCCAAAATCTCAGGTGAATAAACATCCTGAATCATATATTCCACCGATTCTTAATCCTTATTTCAGTGAAAATATGAACATGCACATATACACTCTGTTTCTGTTCTCAGAACAAGGAGAGCGAAATCGGGGCATCGTCTTTTGATAGAACAATAATCCGATGAAATCTTGAGATGATTCTTCTTTTTCATTTTCAATCTCCGGCGACGAAGAAGCCAAAGACATCCGTGTCAGCTGGTCGTCCTAACCAAACCTCCCATGTAGATCTTGTAAAGTGTTTGTCATGTGGATGCAAAAACTAGTGGAAAGTGGAAACAGATTTAAGTTAAGTTTCTGTGTGATCTGGGTTTCTTTTTCCATGTACAGATTGGATTCTTTCTGTGTATATATCATTTTTTGAAGTTTTGATTATACCAGAAAGTGTAAAGTAGTGATTTTTCTTCCTGCTCATACTGACTACAAAGATTTATGTTAAACAAATGTCATTTCCTATTGACAAACATATATAATTACCCTTTCCTAACTTTTCCTAGCCACCCAAAAAAAAAAAGAAGATACATTTTCTATCGCTTCAATCTATCAAAGTTAGCCATAGAAACTCCCAATTCGCCACCAGCACCACTCTTATCTACTCTACTATGTTGATAATGACGATGAGACCACGGGATCGTGCTAACCGACGGAAAGCAACAGTTGCATTCATTGGGACAAGGTAGCTCCGGAAGAGTTTCACACTTTTTGCGGGTTCTATGTCCATCATGATGGCGATGCGACGAAGTAGCCTCCCAAAGCGGTCCCCAACATTCGACTTTGTTAAACTCAGAGATATTAGAATGGAAATAAACCCAAACAAGAGATTCTTGTAACTCAGGATACTCATTCAACAAATTCCCATCTCCATGTACAAAAGCTTTCAATACCTATAAAATCAAATATGTCCAAATATAATACCACATTGTTACTTTATTACGTCCGTTCCATTTTGTAAAATATTTAAAATTTTATTATATGTTTTGTAAGTTTTTATGCAAAATTTCAACCCATAATCACATATTATTTTACATGCACAATATTTTTAGTTACTTTGCAAGTCTTTTAGATGTTTTATAAGTTTTTAGGCATTTTGTAGATTTTAAAAATATTTTTAATGTATTTTGAAAATTTATACTAATGTTACTATTTTAAAAAGTGATCCTAAAATTTTTTATAAACAAAACAATATCAAAGAAAAATATCTCAATAACTATCACAATAAGTAATTTCAAACATTATATTGGGTTACTTTAAATTACTTTTATTATTTTTATAATTTAGACTTTTATTTTTTTTATTTTTTTAATATATTTTAATTTTAAATTTTTGAATTGGTTGAAATTTGAAACTAACGATAAAAATGCTATTCTAAAAAAATTGGCATAACATGTTTATGCCAATTTTTTATAAAACAAAAAAGATATCAAATAAAATATAAGTACCCAAACCGAAACCTATATTAATCTCCTGATTTTTACTATACACCAAACCAATTTTCATAGTCGCCAAAAATGATTATAATTTTTTATATATGTTCTCAATTAACTAACAACTAGATTTTGACCCGCACCATGCGCGGAGTAAATTATTTATTATATTTTATACAGTAAAATTTTATAAAAATAATATATATAATTAGTTTATATATTGAAATATTGTCTGAAAATTTAAAAATCATACTACCATGATAAAATAATATATCATAATTATATTATGTATAATGTAAAATATAGTCTTATGGATTGTTTTATATTATTAAAAATTCATTTTCTATGTGAAAAGATTTGAATATTTGAAATTTAAAAAATTCTAATAAAGAAATATTTTAAAACTCAATTAAAATTAAAACAAAATATAAGTGCTTATACTAAAATCATTAATAAGATAAGTAAAATATTTTGGTGTAGAAATTAAAATATGTTATCGATAAATATAAAAGAGTATAAATATAATTTGACTATTTTTCAATTAAAATTTAAATCAAAATATTGGCATTGACATATAATAATTTATGTATTGATTAATAGTAGATAATGTAGGATAATTTATGTATTGATTAATAGTAGATAATGTAGGAAAAGATTTATAAAATTTATTCTAATGATTTTATGTGTATTAATGGTGATTGAATATCATATATAGTAATTTATCTAATAAATTAAGACTTGTTTTAAATTTGTTTTTGAGAGATTATGAGAAAACGATACCAACTGGTATAGTTGTAAATAACACTGAAATTATTTTTTTAAATGATTTTCAATTAATATATTAGAAATAATCAATGAGACCATTACTAAAAAAGGGATTACGTAAACGTACCACTGGTAACTCTTTGAAGAATATGAAATACCGAAGTTTTGCAATGGGATTTAAAAGGAAGTGTCCTCCACTTATGTGGCAATGAACGTGTAGCGACATTTTACCTTTCACTTTTTTCCACTCTGCCACAACTTCATCACGGAACAACTTATTTGCCCATCCTTGCAACTGATGAAAACCATAGACTGGAAAACTTATATCTCTCTCGTTAAAACCCTAATCACTGTAACCAATACAAAGAGTTCATAAATTACCTGAGAATTGTTGATAGTTTGAGAAATAGCTAAAGTTAACTTTGCTGTTATGTCACTGTGAGTAAGAGTGTAAGTTCTTGCTAGCTTTGATGGATGTTTCTTCTCATCAACTCCTAAGAATAATACTTTCAACTTAGAGGCTTCAAAAATCGCCGGTCCGAATAATCTTGCAACCTACAAGAAAATAAATTCAAATCTAATATAAAGAATCATCAATACTTAAAACCCTAAGATTTGAGATACGTACAGGAACAATAGATCGGTTCTTCATCTTGGATCTTGTATTAGTGAAAAAGAGTGAGTTAGTACTCTGTTTCTCTAAAAAAGCTGGTTTCATCTTCGATGGTAGTAACAGATTTGTTGCCAAACTACACATCTCTGTTTCTTCTTTTGTATATCTGAAATTTACAGAAACACGATTGAAGAAACAATAATCGTTATATACTGAGAGACTTTTTCAGATCTCAAGCTATTCTTGCGTGTTCGTACACTGTAAGCCCACAAAATCAAAGCAAATCAATCGAGCTTGCTTTCGCTTTCGCTTTCTTCCGGAAATTTAGGGCTTTTTGTTTTTTTGTGTGTTCTTCCTTGCGTGTTGGGTTAAATAACTATTTATAAGAGTTAGAAGAAGGTTGCTTCCATTTCTAGACTTTCTCAGAATCTCTTCGGACAAGGTGAGAGTAAGAATGCCACGTGGCGTACAGCTTTCTTCACTGCGGAGTTCGGATGTCGTCAAACTAAAGCTAACACGTGGCGTTAAACAGTTTCTCCGGTTTGTTTTTGGATAACTACCCACCGTTTGGGAGGAACAAAAGATACCGCAATTTAAAGTCCAAACCGAAATTGAACCAAAAATTGGTTCGGTTTGATTTCGTATGTCTAATACGTCGAACATATCTGATGGTTTACCATAATTTTTATGGTTATCTATTCGGTTTTAAATATTATCTGAAAACCAAATAAATTTTTATATTATTATTTGAGAAATATAATAATAATATTTAATTATTAAAATATTATTTTAAATATTATTATAAATAATTAATTTAAAAAACAAATATCAAATATATAAAAAATTAAAATAAGTATTAATGTTATGAAATTTAATATTTAAAATTCAGATTTTTATTAATTTATTTGAATAATTTTTATATGAAAATAAATTAATTAATATATGTAACAATTTAACAAATTATAAAAAAATTAATTTATATTCGTATTTTATAAATTATATTTATTAATATTATAAAGGGCAAATGTCTAAAATAGTACCTTTCTAAGTTTTTGTTCCAAAAATAGCATCATTAATTTAAAATTTCAATAATAGCACAAATTTAAGATTAAAATGCATTAAAACTATATTCTAATAGAAAAAAATTAAACCCTAAATTGGAAATAATGAACCCAAATACAATACTTTAAGTTTATGTATAATTTATTTAGAATAAATAAGTATTTTTATATAAGTATTTGTGCTAATTTTGGGAATTTAATTTTATGATGCTAGATTTGGAAGAAAAACTTTAAAAGATGCTATTTTAGGGTATTACTCTATTATAAAATCTAATATTTAAATTTCAAAATTTTTATTAATATATTTGAATAATTTTTTTACCAAAAAAAAATAACTATTGTTAATTATTTACGTTTGGGATGTGGGTTTATCTTCTCTTCATTTTCTTCTTGATTTACACCTTATTCTTTATATCCATATTGTTTAACTCGTTATGGATATGAACAATGGTTACCATTTCTTGCTATGACAGAATTATCTTGCCAGCATCAACAATGTCGACACTGCATCCGGCTTCGAAGCCCGGATCCGTCAAAATAATTCGAAAAAATTTATCAAAAACCAAGAATTGAGTTAACCCGATCCACGAAATGAAAACGTACGGTTTAAATAAAGAATTAACATCAAAGAAGTAAATAAAAACTCAGTTATTATCATGATTTGATAATTAATGTGAAGTTAAAAATTAAGATTTTTTTAATATAAATAGAAACTCGTACTTATGTAATAAAATATGACTTAACCGACATTTCTTGAAAATTGATTGTTTAAATTCATCTCTCACAAACAATGTGCCGGACACAGGCGTGGATGTCAAGTAAACATCTCTTACTTTCTTTTGCCATTGATAAATTCATTCCCCTTGTTTTAAAACTTAACTGAGTTCTACTCAAACCCAATCTCATTAACCCTTTGTCTCTCACTTGCAATTGTGTTTTTTAAAACATAGTGAAACATATTGCTGAACATGTCGTTCACAAACAGAAACATCGGGAAGATTAAACTGATGCTAAAGTTTAAGGTAGTGCCGGACACGGCTGATCACTGGTCCTAAGGTATTTGTTTCCTACTCATAACAAAAGATTTTAGATAGGCACATTATTCTAAAGTGATGATGCAAATTGCAATATTACACCAACATTGATTAAGTAGAGGCTTAGAAAATGAATTTGTAAGTTTTTGTCCATATACGTGAATTTACCAGTACCAAAACATCGATAATTAATGATCATTCGAGTACATATTAGAATTTCAGATCAGCCTTTTGGATTTCGGATATTTTAGTAATAAAAGTTGAAATTTTTTCCAGATTTGAATATCAGAAATATTATTAAAAACTAAAAAATTAATTAAATATGAATAAAATTTTGTTAAATTTTGAGGAGCAATTTTATAAAATAACACATTTAAAAAAAAAATTCAAAAATAACATCATTAATTTAAATTTCAATAATAGTACAAAATTAAAATTAAAATATAGTAAAATAATTTTTAATAGAAAAAACTAAATCATAAATTAGAAGAAAAAGAACTCAAATATAATATTTTAAATTATATATAATTAATTTAGAATAAATAAGTATTTTTACATATTTATTTGTGTTATTTTTGAAATTTTAATTTTATGGTGATAGATTTGAAACAAAAACTTTACGAATTATTATTTTAGGATATTACTCAATTTTGAGTAATATAAATATAAATTTCGAATATTTTAGTTATTTAAGTAATTTCAATTTAAAAATAACTAATATTTTTAGTGATAAATAGATTATATCAATTTTAAATATAATTAATATTTTATGTATATAATTGTATTTGGAATATTTTTTTTGCCATCAAACTTTATTAATTACTTAAATCATTGTTTACAATAGGAGATAAAAAGAAAGGACAAGTATTATAAATGTTCCGGTTAACATTAGATGTCATAACAGTTGATGCGAATGTGTCCGCTGCTTGATTTGTTGTTCATCTTTGGTGCGTGAATCGTAAACCTTGGAACATAGATTCCCATTGTCATATGGTATTGATGTAATGTTGTAAATAGATATTATCTTCTTTGTGGTTGAGTACGTTGTAGATCGTGAGATTGTCACCTTCGAAAATAACATGTTGAAAACCCAAACACTAAGCTGATTGAAGTGCCCATAATTCGGCTTCTATTACTGTCGAACGTTCTTGAAATTTTCCCTTTTCAGCGAATTGGAAAAAACCTCTGTCATTACGAATTATCCATCCAAGACCAGAATGGGTATTTTCAAGACGATGTGATGCATCATAATTATATTTGACCCAATCTTTCGGTGGTACCTTTCAAATTGGATTTGGATGATTTGGATTATTCACTTGGTGTGTAGAAATTCCATTGACATTCTTTAACATTGAATTGTCCCGAATTGTCCCATTCATTGGCATCTTCTAAACTTTGTTGGAGCACTCTGACTATTGAGATATTGTTTTGATTAAACACTAGCTTGTTTCTGCACTTCCATATTCGCCAGAGTATGAAGAAAGAGATAAACTTTTGTAGCGGTAATACTTGGTTATTATTGTAGTTTGCCATAAAAAATCGGATGTTGTCAAAAATATTAGTAGAACTTTGACAGATGGTAGTTGTAAGTATTCCTGATTTCCTCCAGATCATCTGAGCAAAAGGGCATAGGAAGAAAGTGTGTACTTCTGTTTCCTCTGAAAAACAACATATATGGCAGATATTATCCTGGAAAATCTTCCGATGATGTAAATGTGATTTTAGAGGAAGACTTTTGGATAGTAACTTCCACAAAAATGTTTATATTTAGGGGGTATCATAATCGACCATATATTCTTGGCCAAGTCTTGATGATCTGCCAATGGTGGTTTAGCAAGTGTAGAATTCTGATGTGAGGAGTCCACCATAAACCGATATCCTGATTTTACCGAATAAGAACCATTATTTGTATATCTCCAAACCCATCGATCTTGAGATTAAAAGGTTGGAGTGAAGATTTTGTAGATAAAGTGGTGATCTTCTTTTTCAATCAAATCATTTAACATCTCTTCGTCCCATTGATTTGTATGTTTATCCAAAAGTGTGCCGACCTTGAGATTATGATTTGTATATGGTAACAATCTCGGAGCTCTCGGAGGCATGACAGGTAGCCATGTTGAATTTCCGATTTTAGTAGAAGATCCATTACCAATCATCCGCTTTAAACCTGATTGCAAAAGTTGATGTCCATGTACAATTGATTGCCATCCTAAAGAAGCCCTATTTCCAAGAGTGGTAGATAGAAGGTCCCCTTTATGAAAATATCGACTCTGGAGAATACGAGATATAAGGCAATGCGGTCTTTGCAAAATCTTCCAACACAGATTCGCAAGTAAAGCTTGATTAAAAAGTTGGAAATCACGAAAACCTTGGCCACCCAGGATTTTTGGTGTTGTTATCTTTTTCCAGGATACCCATGAAGTTTTATAACTGGTCCCAATTGATCGTCTCCAGAACCGTGACAAACATTGATCCAAATGCTTACAGATATGTATTGGAAGTTTAAAAACGTTCATTGAATAAACCGGCATCGCAAATCCAATAGCTTTAATTAATACTTTTTTTCTGCCGGAGTTAAGAATTTGGTTTCCCACCCAGAAATTCTTGACTTTACTTTGTCAATGATGTATGTGAACAGTTGGCGACGATTGCAATTAAACTGTTCGGGTAGCCCCAAATACTTACCACCACCACCAATATTTTGTATACCAAGCCTCTGTTGAATTGATGTTCTTGTATGATGAAAGACCTTGTTCCCAAATGTAATAGACGATTTGTCAAAGTTGATTATCTGACTAGAAGCACGACCATAGTCTTCAAATATTTCTTTTAAGTGTTGTACATTATTAAGATCAGCCTTGACAAAGAACAATGAATCATCCGCAAACAAAAGATGCGAAATTGTTGGTCCACAACGGCCGAATCGTAAAGGCTGAATAAATCTCTGTTCTTCAGCCTGGTGTAGCAAAGAATTAAGGACATCAGAACATAGTATAAACAAATATGGTGATAACGGATCGCCTTGTCTTAATCCACGAGATGGTCGGAAAAACCCATAAGGGCTACCATTCACAAGCACTAAAAAATGATGTAGAGGATACGCATTCCATAATCCAATTTATCCATTGAAGAGAAAAACCTTTTTAAAAAGCACTGCTCATAAAAAATTCCATTCCAACCGGTCATAAGCCTTACTCATATCGGTTTTGATAGCCATGGAGTATTTTGCACAATTCTGCTGTGTTTTTAAAGAATGATAAGCTTCATGAACAATCAGTACATTATCTGTAATAAATCTTCCCAGAATGAAAGCAGTATGGTTTTTTGGCACAATGGCATGTAGTATTGTTTTAAGGCGCAAAACCAAAATCTTCGAGATGATTTTGTAAGCGGCATTGCAAAGGGATATTGGGCGAAAATCTTGTAATAATCTAGGGCTTTATGTTTTTGAAATAAGGCAAATATTTGTATGATTTAACTCTGTAGCCATAAGGCTAGTAGAGAAAAATCTATTAACCTCTTCAATCACAGCCGGACCTACAATATCCCACTGCTTCTAATAGAAAGATGCTGCAAAACCATCTGGTCCTGGTGATTTATCTGATCCAATTGAGAATACTGCCTCTTGTACCTCATCAGAAGAAATCGGTTTTGTAAGTTCTGCATTCATATGATCAGACACCACTGATTTCACATTTGTTAGCACTGAATCGACATTGTTAGTGTTTGTCGTCTCGAATAATTCTGAGAAGTGTAGAATAGCCTGCTTTGCAATGTTTGCATTTCCATATATATTGTCCCCTTGGTCGTTCTGAATTGAAGTGATTGTATTTCTAGATTTTTGGTTTTTGGCTACTGCATGGAAGAATTTAGTATTCCTGTCTCTTTCGTTTAGCCAATGGTTTCTACTTTTAAACTTCCAGTAAATCTCCTCGTCTCCATAGGCCTTAACTAAATCTTGTTTGAAAGAGGAAATAAGTCATAGGTCATAGTCTGACTTAACCTTTTTTGAATCAATCCTAAAACTCAGCTCCCTGATACAACTGTTTGAGTTTGTAAAAGAATTTCTTTTCCAATTAGAAATTCTTTTTCGACAATCCTTGATTCTTTGAGGGAGGGAAGTTAGAAGACAATTTGAGTTGTATTCCAACTGTTATCTATGATGCCTTCAAAACTATCATCATTCGCCCAACGAGTGTCGTATCGGAATACTTTTTTCCCTGAATCCGTGGTAGTTATGATCTTAATTATTCCTGATCTATGGTCTGAGTCAATCATCTCCAAATATTCAATCACCGATATAGGATAAATTGATTTCCATTCATAATTGGAAAATGCTCTATCAAGCCAACACTGAATTAGTTGGTTATTCCTTGTACCCGACCATGTCATATTATTACCCAAAAACCGTAGATCTGACATCTGACAAATGGATATCATTTGTTGGAAATCATAAAGGCTCCATGGTTCTCTAGTAGGACCCCCCAACTTTGTCATGTATATGTAGAATTTCATTAAAGTCTCCACACATAAGCCAATGACTTTTACGTATGATTGAAATTCTCTGTGATCTTTCCTAAAGATTTGACTAATATTTATGAATCGGATGCCCATATACATATGACAAATAGAAAGTATAACCTTTATTATCAATCTTACAATCAATAAATCTTTCATGTGAACTGATAATGTTTACAGAAACAAACTTATTCCATAAAAGTGCTAAGCCACCTCCAATTCCTTTTGGGGGAATACACAACACAGAGTCATAGTTTAAAACACTAGCCACATCATGAACCACTTCATTACCATTTTTTGTTTCCACAAGGAAGAGTATGTCCGGGGAATAAGTCTTCTTTATTACCTTCAGGCGTCGAATTTGGTTACTAATAATTCGGTTAGTAATAAACCAAAGCGCGGTTACTATTCTTTGGTTAAATAAGAATATTAACCGAATTAATCCTAAATTGAACCGGGTTACATTAGACCTAACCAAAAATAATCCTAAAATTGGTCTAATTCCACTACCTAAACCGTACGCCTGCTTGCCTGGTGGACCGGCACGATTTGTGGCAACATCGGTGATGATCAGTGCGGTTTGTTTGATGCGTTTAATGGGATAGAGTTGAGATTCCGACGAATACATGGATTCCGATGGGCGTGGTATTTTCTCTGTTGGGGGTGAAGTATTTGGACCACCATTGTCGGAATCAGATGGATTTTCCGAGGTTTGCAACGGTAACGGTAATAGTGAGGGATGTGGGAATCCTGGAGGCGCCGAATTGTTGTCGTCATCACCAGGGTCATCATTTCCGGGAGGAATGTCTGTCGGATTTTCCAAAATGGGGATGGAAGTACAGTCGATGGAATCATGAGATATAATTCCACATTTATGGCAAAAAGATCTTAGTCTCTCATACCGAAATTTGAATGTTGTTTCCGTATTGTTGAACCTGAATTTTCTCTGAAATTGCAGGGGAAATTCGATGTTCATCAATATCCTCACTTGCACAAATTCAACTCGGTGAGAATTGTCAGAATTGAAATCCGATTCGAAAACGTCGCCGAGGGTTCCTCCGATGTAAATAATCATTGGGTAAGTTAGATAGTGGATTGGGATGCCGTGAATTTGTACCCAGAATGGAATGAATTTCAGGTCTTCATTTTCAATCGCCGGAGTCCATTTTTACAGAACACACATGCGGTCGTTAAATGACCGAGGCCCTCGGCGAAGAACAAAGAGGAGTGCTTCTTCCGTTTCGAATAGAAACTGTGCTCGATTTCCGGCAATAATACGGCCAATGACAACACCGACAACACCGGCAATAAATCAATTTTTTCGATTCCGAATATTCCTATCTTATAAATCGGAGTTTTTTTTTGTTAATTGATTTATCCTCTTAATTACTTCTTTAGCTTTCGTTCTGTTAAGTTACTATGATCGCCGTTAAATGTTTTTTTTGATGGAGTAACGGCGATGTTTTTTTTGATGTTTGTTTACCTGTCTTTTATTTTCTATAAAATATCATAATTTGGCTTAGCAGGCTTCATTTGACAATGGCCTATGGCCTATTTCAACTTGCAAAAAAAAATATCTAGGATATAAATACCAATTCTAGTTTCTCGTTTTCTAAATTTGAAATAAATTGGTTGTTGTATATTCGCCAACTCTACTTTCTATTAATAATTTCAGAGATATTTAATTTGAAATTTTAGACTGGATTAGCTTTGGAGTTGATTTTTGTGATTCAAATCTCTTATATTTTGTTGTAGTTTTCTGTTATACGAACTAATATATTATATATATATTGAAAAAATACAGCTTTGACTAGTCCCAAACTTTAATTCTTTAGCTAATCATTTTGAATATTAAAAAGAAAAAAAAAGATTTCAACGTTGATGAAATTGTCAAGATTTATTAACTACAGTTCCTATATGATTTTATTTAATTTAATATTTTGGGTGTGTGGAATTTTTTACTATTTATAAGTTGAGTAATATTTTAAAATAATATTTTTAAACTATTGTTTTAAATTTAATATTTTAAATTTAAAATTCCAAAACATCACATTATTTTATAAAAATATATATTTTATCATAAATATATTACAAATATAATTAAAATAGGGCAAATATCTAAAATATCACATTTTTAAGTTTTTATTCCAAAAATATCATCATTAGTTTAAATTTCCAATAATAGCACAAGTTTAAGATTAAAATGCATTAAAACTATATTTTAATATAAAAAAATTAAACTCTAAATTAGAAAAAATAAACGCAAATATAATACTTTAAATTTATGTATAATTTATTTAAAATAAATAAGTATTTTTAAATAAGTATTTGTGCTATTTTTGGAAATTTAATTTTGTAATGATAGATTTGGAAAAAAAATTTTTAAAAGTGCTATTTTAGGGTATTACTTATTAATTAAAATATTATATTTGGGTTTTTTTAACTCAGAATTTAATTTTTTATTATTAAATTTTTTTAAAAAATATTTTAATATCAACTTTGTACTACTTTTAAAAATTTAAATTCATAATAGTATATTTAGAATTGTTTTTAAAAAAATAATATTTTTATCAATTGGTCTTATAGTTTTGTTCATATTTATCAAATTAAAGTTCCATTGAAAGACTTTGTTGAGCAGCCAACCCAAAGTTAAAACAATTATTATTTATTTTTTCTGGGCATTTGTGTTTGATTAAGTAAATTTTGTGTTAAGTTGGTCATTAATGGCTAAAGTTAGAACGATTCAACAATAGCAGCCAATTCTTAAATTTCAAAGCTCACTTTTCGATACTTCCGTTTCTCAAGTCAACAATTCTCTTCATTTCCTTTCACCTTCTTCTAACGTGAATCAAATATATATTTATATGAAAATTGCCCACAGTCATTTAGATCCCAATTTACTTAAAGATTTGATCTAAGTCTATTCATTTTTGGCTCTGTATCTCGATTGCCCATCAAGTGTTTCTCTTTTTGTGTTCTGGGTTATGCATGAGACTTGATCCAACCATTGAAAGTTTCCTGCTTTAAGTTTTTTGTTTGTTTGTTTTCATGGCGAATCATCCGGTTTATACGGAGACTTTGTCAATGGGAGGGTCAAGCCACGGGTTTGGCCAGCAATACGTGCCGTTTCCGACGAGTAGCGGCTCTCTGAGGGTAGAATTATTACATGGTAACTTAGAAATCTGGGTTATGGAAGCTAAGCATCTTCCTAACATGGATGGGTTCCATAACAGACTTGGTGGGATGTTGTCTGGGTTAAGCCGTAGGAACAGTACCAAAGTGGAAAGTGAAAAATCCTCCAAGATAACAAGTGATCCTTATGTGACTGTCTCTATTTCAGGTGCTGTGGTTGCTAGAACTTTTGTTATCAGCAATAGTGAGAATCCTGTGTGGATGCAGCATTTCGATGTACCTGTGGCTCACACTGCTGCAGAAGTGCACTTTGTTGTGAAAGACAGTGATATTATTGGATCACAGATCATGGGAGCTGTTGGAATCCCAACCGAGCAGTTGTGTTCCGGTAATAGAATCGAAGGATTCTTTCCGATACTAAACAGTAGTGGAAAGCCTTGTAAACAAGGGGCTGTATTGAGTCTGTCTATTCAATACATTCCAATGGAAAGAATGAGAATTTACCAATTGGGTGTTGGTTTTGGTAATGACAGTGTAGGAGTTCCAGGTACATACTTCCCTTTGAGGAAAGGAGGTAGGGTTACTCTGTATCAGGATGCTCATGTTGATGATGCTACTCTTCCAAATGTATATCTTGATGGCGGGATTCAGTATACACATGGAAAATGCTGGGAGGATATGGCTGATGCTATAAGACAGGCAAGGAGGTTGATTTATATCACTGGCTGGTCAGTTTTGCATTCGGTTAGGCTGGTTCGTCGAAATAATGATCCCACCGATGGTACATTAGGTGACTTGCTTAAAGTCAAATCTCAAGAAGGTGTTAGAGTGTTGGTTTTGGTGTGGGATGATCCAACTTCAAGGAGCCTTCTGGGGTTCAAAACAGTAAGAATTGACATAACTCTTTTCATTTTGTTTTGCTGCTTAAGACATCATTCTATATCTTGTTGGAGAGTATGATTTTGCTTCAAATAGATGTACTAAATGAAGCAACAATCCTTCAACTATTTTAACTAAATATAGTTTTTCTTGTATGTAGCAAGGGGTGATGAACACAAGTGATGAGGAGACTCGCCGGTTTTTCAAGCATTCGTCAGTGCAAGTTCTTCTTTGTCCTAGATCTGGTGGGAAAGGTCACAGCTTCATCAAAAAATCTGTAAGATGTTCATTAGTTACTGCGCATTACTGCTTAAGCTCTAGTATGTTCATCGTCTAGAAATCTGAGTATAATTTTTTTGAATGATTTAGGAAGTTGGAACTATCTACACCCATCATCAAAAAACTGTGATTGTAGATGCTGATGCAGGTCAGAACAAAAGAAAGATCGTAGCGTTTGTTGGAGGACTAGACGTGTGCAACGGAAGATTTGATACTCCCAAGCATCCTCTCTTTAGAACACTAAAGACACTCCACAAAGATGACTTCCATAACCCAAATTTTGTGGTAACCATCCAAGGAAGATCATGTGTGGTTTCAATTTTTGGAATTAGATATTAGTGTTCTATGATTATGTGTAAATGATCTTCCTTTTTCGTATTAGACTACTGCAGATGATGGACCAAGAGAACCGTGGCATGATCTGCACAGCAAGATTGATGGTCCAGCTGCATATGATGTGCTTGCTAATTTTGAGGAACGGTGGCTAAAGGCTTCAAAACCTCGCGGAATTGGGAAACTAAGATCATCTTATGATGATTCTTTGCTTAAGATCGACAGAATTCCAGACATCATCGGACTATCAGAAGCTTCTTCTGCTAATGAGAATGATCCAGAGTCTTGGCATGTTCAGGTATTTCAGTAAGCTTAGATTTTGTTCAAATATGATGATGATTACTCATGATGCATTAATATTTGTTATATGTGGTGGTGACAAAATGTAATCTGTAGGTTTTCCGTTCAATTGATTCAAGCTCTGTCAAAGGGTTTCCAAAGGATCCAAAGGAAGCTATTGGAAGAGTAAGCACAACTTTGATCATCTTTACTCACATCACCATGTTGCTACTCCATACTGATTCTAGATATGTAAACAGAATCTTCTATGTGGGAAGAATATACTTATCGACATGAGCATACACGCGGCTTATGTTAAGGCCATACGATCTGCGCAGCACTTCATCTACATTGAGAATCAATATTTTCTTGGATCATCATTCAACTGGGATTCAAACAAGAACTTGGGTAAGGGAACTGTAAGCTTTTAAAGGCAAGTACAGTACAAAAAACTTATGTGAGTTGTGTCATTGCAGGTGCTAATAATCTAATCCCGATAGAAATCGCGCTTAAGATTGCTAATAAAATTAGAGCAAAGGAGAAGTTTGCTGCTTATATTGTCATACCAATGTGGCCAGAAGGTGCTCCAACAAGTAATCCTATTCAGAGGATTCTATACTGGCAGGTAAATCCTTTGTCTACACATTGTTTGCTAAATTATCTATCTCGCCTTCTTTATACTGGAATCATTTTATGACCTTTGCAGCACAAAACCATGCAAATGATGTATCAAACCATCTACAAGGCACTTGTGGAAGTTGGACTTGATGGTCAGTATGAGCCACAAGACTTTTTGAACTTCTTCTGTCTTGGAACCAGAGAGGTTTCTGATGGAACAGTTAGTGTATATAGTACTCGGAATCCACCTAAGCCAAATGCAAATGCAACTGCAAATGCTATACAGGTGTGTATATATATGTGTGACTCTTGTAGAAATCTTTGGTTTCTCTTTAATGGCATCGTTTTCTCACTGAAACAACAAAGTATTCCAGGTGCAAGCTTTGAAGAGTCGAAGATTCATGATATATGTTCATTCAAAAGGTATGATAGTGGATGATGAGTTTGTCTTAATTGGTTCCGCGAATATCAACCAGAGATCCTTAGAAGGAACTAGAGACACCGAAATTGCCATGGGAGGCTATCAACCACACCATTCATGGGCTAAGAAAGGTTTTCGTCCTCGTGGTCAGGTAAAACAAACCACTTTCAAAGACTTGTACTTTTCAATCTAGGTTTTGCGTTCTAGATATAACCTATGTCCTAAAAATGGCTCTGTTGCAAAATTCACAATCACTTGCAGATCTTTGGATACAGAATGTCGTTGTGGGCAGAACATTTAGGGTTTCTAGAGCAAGGTTTCGAGGAACCAGAGAACATGGAGTGCGTGAGACGAGTTAGGCAATTGAGTGAGCTCAATTGGAGACAGTATGCAGCAGAAGAGGTTACAGAGATGACAGGTCATCTTCTTAAGTATCCTGTTCATGTTGGTAGAACAGGAAAAGTGAGCTCTCTCCCTGGATGCGAGACATTCCCAGATCTCGGTGGGAAGATCATAGGCTCGTTCCTCGCAGTCCAAGAAAACCTCACCATCTGAAATCTTAAAGATTCAACCTTTGTGTCTTGCACTTCAAGAAACCTCTCTGAGTTTTATCCGAATGAAAGTGTGTCTTTTAGGGGTTTAGTATTTTGTGCCTTTTGAATTTTCGAGCTGTAAATCTATTATACTAAAAATAATACATGTAAAAATAATTTGATTTGTATGTGTTATATTATTTAAATTGTCATTAATATCTTTGATTTTACAAATTTTTCACTAAAATTATTTTTTATCAATTATCATTTACACTAAAATAGGTTATAACTTCTTTTAAAATATTTAACTAATTATATTTACTTTTTTATTAATATAAAGAATCTTTTTGTTAATAAATGCAATAAATATTATTTAAAATATAAACTAAAAATTAGATTAATACATTAAAATAACACTTTTTAAAGTTTATCTTCCAAATTTAACAGATTAAAAATAAAATTTTTAAAATAGCACAAAATATTATGTGAAAATAATTATTTATCTTAAATAAATTATATATAAAATTAAAATATAATATTTGGTTTTAATTTTTTCAATTTAGGGTTTAAATTTTCTTTATTAAAAAGATATTTTTAATAATTTTGGTATTAAATTTGTGATATTTTTAGAAATTAAGATGATTAGTGTCATCTTTGCAATAAAAACTTGAAGTAATGTTATTTTATATAATTACCCATTAAATTAAATTCCATATGTAAAACGAAAAATAATTTTTTTTAATAAAAATGTATATTGAGAAGAACTCCTTTCTTACTATCCTCTTCCTTTTGTGTTGCCTTTTGATATGTTTAATTTAAGCTTAAATAACTAAAATAACTATAGCATTAAATATGATTATACAAAATATGGAGATATCACATGAATGAATTTATAAAAGTCTGGATTCTTTTTCGTGTCTTTTAAGTTAAATCATTTTAAATAGATTGAAGAAATCGAAACTTTAATAAATTCATACATGTGATATCTCCATTTCTTGACATCTTAATTTTTTACAATCATATTTAATACTATAATATTTTTCTTCAGAAATTTTGAAAAAAAAATGAAATAGATAACTAACTTTTGTTGATCAAATCGTTTTACTACTTATGTTTGTAAACGATTATTATTGACTAAAATAGTAAAACAACTTTATCTAAAAATAATTATTTATTTTAAATAAACTATATATAAAATTAAAACATAATATTTGAGTTCACTTTTTTCAATTTAATATTTAAATTTTTTTCATTAATAATAAGTTTTTTAATTATTTTATTATTAAATTTGTGATATTTTTAGAAATTTAAATAACTATTGCTATATTTGGAACAAAAATTTGAAATAATGCTATTTTAATCGATTATCCTAAAAAGTAATATCATAAAATAGCACTATTTTGTTCCAAATTTAGCACTCTAAACTTAAAATTACAAAAATATCACAAATTATTTTTTTGAAAATACATATTTACCATAAATAAATTATAAATTTAAATTTAAATTAATATCATAAAATAACATCTTTTAAAATTTGTATTCAAAATTTAGCATTATAAACTTAAAATTCTAAAAATAGTATAAATTATTTTTTAAACATACTTATTTAGAATAAATAAATTATAAATATAATTAAAATATTTTATATTTAGCTTTGCTTTTTTCAATTTAGAATTTAATTTTTCATTAACAAAAAATAATTTTTAAAATATTTTAATATTAAATTTTTGTTATCTTTACAAATTTAAACTAATAATGTAATATTTAAAACAAAACTTAAAAAATATTATTATTATCAATAGGGTATAATTTTTTTTTTTAACAATGTTGATTTACACCGTCTTTAAAATTTTGGGACAGGTTTATTGGAAATGGTAAATTGGTAATTAGCACATTCTCATTTGTGGTAATCGGAGGGTGGCGGAGAATCCAATGTTTGAGGAGGATCGTTGGCTTTAAGAAACGACAATGTTTCACATTTTTCCAAGCTCATTGAATCCCAACATGTTCTGTCTGATCTAATAATCTAATTATCAAAAATAATATTAAAACATTACCAATCACATCCATTTTATTCCCTTTTTCAAATTAAGTAAATGTTCTTTCGATATTTTCAAGCAGAATAAAAAAGAAGGCTACTATTCCACACTATTTCTATATTTTTAGTTTAATTTAGGGAAACGATTTTAACAATTTTTTACCTATACTTAATTTATGATCAGTAACACCAGAAAGATTTATTAGGTTTTGAAAATTAAAATACAAAGAATAACTATTTTAGTCTTTTGTTAAATCTATTTTACGGCTAAAACACGAATTAAATTTTCAAATTTAAGATATTTGAATCTGAATATATGATATATATTATTGGTATTAGATTCTAATATCACAAAAATTAGATATTTATTCGGATCTGGTACAAAATTTTATTAAAGTATAATATTTTTTTGTTTCAATAATATATGATTAAATAATTTAAATTTTGATTTTTGTGTTTTGTTAATCCATAAAATATATAATATTATCGGTTAATATACTGAAATAAAATTTTAAACCAAAAAATAATAGAAATAAACAACCGATATTATTATTAGAAGAAATTTTAAAATTAACAAAGAAATATGATGCATAAAATATATAAAATAAAATAGATGTCAATCTATTTTTTTAATCAAAATTATCGTATATCATCATAACTTCACGGAACTAAAACTACAGTCTATTTTTTCCTATACTAAAAGCTTCAAACATATTTCTTTTTGAGATAAAAATTTGAAATTTATTTACCTATATATGTGAATTTTATATATGATAGCATATAATAGTTTTGGAAATTAATTATTACTTTCTCGATAATATATATAATGGTTAAACTATGTATTAAAGGGCTAACATGCCTAATGGTGAAAATTCATAATATATTATTTGGGTAACATTTTAACAAAATAACATTACTCTGTTATTAAGAGAAATGACATAGTGACGTGTTATCACCACAATAAATTTCAAGTAAATATATAAATGGGTTTAAATTATTAGAATAATTACAATATGTGTTATTGTTATTAATTTGGTTAGAAAATAAATATATTTTATTAAATTAACCAAAAATACTATTAATTTCGTAAAGATAATTTTTTTCCTTAATTTATATATACAAAATTAATATTAAAATAAATATAAATAAAATTTAAAATTTTATAAATATTTAATTTATATTTACTAATAAATAGTATTATAGAATTTTTAAATATTTTTTCCTAGTAAATATAAATTTAGTATATATTAAATGGATCCATAAAAATGGGTTACTTGCCTGTATAGTTGTCTAATGAAGCAAAACCAGTTCACTATGTCTCTTACAAACTAACTTATAATCTTTCTTTTCTCTTTTAGGTATTAATTAAATACTTAAAATTTCTATTTTGCTTATTCGTAAATAATCCAAACTTCAGCTTAATTGAACTTAACTCCCAAGTTACATGATCAAGTCTAAGCCAACTATATTGCAAAGATACTCTATCATATCTAATATTTAAAGTAAACTTAAGTATTGAAATTTGTTGGTATTTTTGTGAGACGTTTTGTTTCAATCGAATCATCATTTTTCTGATCTGTATAATTCATTGGATATTTGGTGTCCAAATATGTGATATATTTCAAATATTTAATCATATATCCGATATGTCCCACAAAAAATAAAAAAAATCTATTAAAAATAAAATATATTGAAAAAAAATCAACCCAAAAAATTGCAATAGTTCACAAAAATAAGTTTTTCTTATTCTTATTTTAGTAATGAATTTATTAAAGACAAATTCATATAATGTTATATATAAATATAATAATTATATATATATATTATATTTCTAATTATCTATACTCTGTTAAAATTTTGGTACTTGTGATTTGTTTAATATTCAATGGAAGTTAATTTGTTTTTGTCAAAAAATTATATAAAAAATTCGGCAATCCAAACCGGTAATATAATCTAATACTCCTGAATATTCGGTTTATATGAGTTTTTTGGTTCATTTTTAAGTGTTAAAATTAGTAACAAAAAATTAAAAAAAAATTTCAAAAAAATGGATTTCTTTTGGTCAATTCGGTTATTTTAAAATTTTTTGAAAAACTGATCGGTTAGTATTAACGAATTGAATCGAAAACGATTATATATTTAAAATTATACCGATCGGTTTATCATTTAAAACCAAATTAAAACTAAAAATCAAATAAATTGGTTTGATCGGTTCGGTTATTTAGGTTCTCGACGAAAACTCAATCCTAGACATTAATTTTTTTAATTTTTAAAATTATAAACAAGACAAGCCTAAAACATTAGGGTATATGATAAATATAAAAATAATAGTAGAATTTTCAACAATTATAAAATTTAAAATTGCTTTATAAAATAGTAAATGTTATTAGTGATAATTTTAATGAAGGGAAAGGTATTAAAAATAAGCATGTTATCAAAATTCGCTTAGTATTAAAAGGATATAAAGCAAAAAACCTTATGATTTTTTATTGGACACAATTCTGTTTACAAAATAAAAACAGATAATTTGTCAGTCTTATCCAAAAAATATGGCAAAATGGTAAATAAGAAAGAAGGAAAGGGTGAAGAATGAAAGAAAGAGAAACACGAGAGAGCTAACTCACGAAGTCTGCGTTGTCCAGATTCCGCCGGAAACACATCTAAACACACTCCATTTTTTATTTTTCAAATTAAAACATATGTTTTCTTTTGTTTTCATATATGATTAGATTTATATCACACGGCAAAAAATATTTGTAAATTATTTAAAATTATTTATTAGTAAATATAAATTAAATATTTATATAGTTTTAATATTTATTTAAAATTATTTTTAATATTAATTTTTGTAGATATAAATTAAAAATAAAAATAATTAATTTTTACGAATTTAATAGTATTTTTTGTTAATTTAATAAAATATATTAATTTTGTAATCAAATTAATAATAATGATATATATTATAATTATTTTACTAAATTAAACTTATTTATATATTTATTTGAAATTTATTTTAATAATGATAGTTCAACATGACATTTTTGTTAATAATACGTTAGAATACAGTTATTTTTTGAAAATGTTTTTCGAATAATAAATTGGGAAAATATCTAAAATAACACATTTATAAGTTTTTATTTTAAAATAGTATCATTAGTGTAAATTTTTAATAATAGCATAAATTTAATATTAAAATGTATTAAAACTATATTTTAATATAAAAAACTTAAACTCTAAATTAGAAAAAATGAATCCAAATATAATATTTTAAGTTTATGTATAATTTATTTAAAATAAATAAATATTTTTACATAAGTATTTGTGTTATTTTTGGGAGTTTAATTTTGGAATGTTATATTTGGAAGAAAACTTTAAAAATTAGTATTTTATTGTATTTCTCTAATAAATTAGGAAATTTCAAACTGCATTTACTTTTAACTATTGAAAAATCTAATTATATCAATATCTAGCATTTTTAGTAAGTATGAATATGAATTTTGAAACTTGAAACAAAATTCAACAAAATTTGAATTTTAAACGAAATACAACTGTACAAGTATTTTGTTGACAAGAAATAAATGATCAAAACAGAAACTAATTTAATATTTAGGAAATAAAAAAGTTTCCGTAATATTTCTCCTGGGCTTCTTTATTTAACAAATTGAGTCTGTTTTCAACCGATTCATATCTTTCCTATACAGCTTCAAAACTCTCTCTCTTTCTCAAAGATCAAACCTTCGATTTCATTCTCTGGATAAGAAGTTGTTTCGTTTTCATTCGACAATGGCGAAGAACGTTGGGATTTTGGCTATGGACATCTATTTTCCTCCTACCTGTGTTCAACAGGTACAAAAGCACAAAGTTTTTATTTTTCGAATTACATTATTACGTTTTATTTAGAGCTATTGCATTGCTGTTACTCTGTTTCTGTTGGAGCTTCTTTTCTTTCTTTTTTGCATTTCGTACACAGTTGAATCTCCCTTTCCGTTTGAATTCATAAAGTTTCAAACTTTAATGAAATTTTCCGAAAAGGGCTTGAAAATGTTAAGACATATTCTACAGAAAAATTAGGCAGACCGCAGACTTATGCTTATGTTTTGTCTATGGGTTTTGTAATGCGGCGGAGTTTGGTATGTGATGAAGTCATAAAATGCTAAAAGCTTCTGATTAAATTTCTCAAACTCGAGATCTCTGCGTCTAGGTCTGAGGTTTGGTGATGAAACTTGAGATTGGTTTGATATAAGAGTGTCTTTGTGATTGACTAAAAATGAAATTTGAAGTTTAAAAGGGTTTTGTAGGTATTTGATCCTGAGATTTCTTATCAAGTCTCAATTGGAAAAAGTTTGAACCTTTTTTACAGTTTTGTGGTTTGTTATTGAGATGACTTTTTTCATCTTTTTCAGTTCTCGATTTCAGGTTCTGATCTTTGAAAGTATGGTATTTGTGATTGATGAATTTGATCAATGACTATTTTTACTATATAGGAAGCTTTGGAAGCTCATGATGGAGCAAGCAAAGGAAAATACACGATTGGACTTGGTCAAGATTGTTTAGCTTTTTGCACAGAGCTTGAAGATGTAATCTCGATGAGGTAATTGTTTGCATATGTATATACTCATGCAAAGATGGATTCTATAGTTGATCTGTTTCTTGAATATGTTTCTTAGTTTCAATGCGGTGACATCTCTACTCCAGAAGTATAATATTGACCCGAGGCAAATTGGTCGTCTTGAAGTAGGAAGTGAGACTGTCATAGACAAAAGCAAATCCATCAAAACTTTCTTGATGCAGCTCTTTGAGGTATCTTACTTTCTTCAACCTCAATTGTGATTGCAAATCTGAGAATCACACAAGTTTCTTTCCGTAAAAAGTCAGTAAAAGTTTGTTTTGCTTTCGGGAATGAACAGAAGTGCGGAAACACTGATGTGGAAGGTGTTGACTCGACCAATGCTTGCTATGGTGGAACTGCTGCTTTGTTAAATTGTGTCAATTGGGTCGAGAGTAACTCGTGGGATGGTCGTTATGGCCTCGTCGTTTGTACTGACAGTGCGGTATAACATACACATAGACTTTTGTCTTTTTTGCCTAAGAGTCTTTGCATAAATCTTCACCTGTTTATATTTCAATGCTTACAGGTTTATGCAGAAGGACCCGCAAGACCCACTGGAGGAGCTGCAGCAATTGCTATGTTGATAGGACCAAATGCTCCTATTGTTTTCGAAAGTAAATTGAGAGGAAGCCACATGGCTCATGTCTATGACTTTTACAAGCCTAATCTTGCTAGCGAGTACCCGGTAATCTTCAATGCATAATCTCAAGTATTTGGCACAGAGAATCAAATTATTATTGGTTATCATTTCTATTGTTCTTGTAGGTTGTTGATGGTAAGCTTTCACAGACATGTTACCTTATGGCACTTGACTCTTGCTATAAACATTTAAGCAGCAAGTAAGTGTTGCTTTTTTTACTGTTACAAAACTCAGTTTCCTTCATCTGGTGTTCGGTGTAACTCATTTCAATTCTTTGGAATTTATTAGGTTTGAGAAAGTAGAGGGCAAAGAGTTCTCCATCAATGATGCTGATTACTTTGTTTTCCATTCTCCATACAACAAAGTATATTTTTTCATATTCCAACAACAGTTTTGTTCTACTTGAATTGTCACTTAGGAGTCTTCTCGCCTTTTGTTGTTGCAGCTTGTACAGAAAAGCTTTGCTCGTCTCTTGTACAACGACTTCTTGAGAAACGCAAGGTTCTTGCTTACGAAATGCGTCTTGAGAATTGAAAGTCTGTTACTTGTTTTTGAAAGTTACATATTCTTTCCCCTATTGCAGCTCCATTGACGAGGCTGCCAAAGAAAAGTTCACCCCTTATTCGACTTTGTCCCTCGATGAGAGTTACCAAAGCCGTGATCTTGAAAAGGTTTTCATAATTTCCCTTAACAATTGATACAGAGAGAAAACTGTGTTATAGTTCAAAACTTTTGTCTGGATTGCAGGTGTCACAACAACTCGCGAAACCGTTTTATGATGCTAAGGTGCAGCCAACGACTTTAATACCAAAAGAAGTCGGAAACATGTACACAGCTTCCCTTTATGCTGCATTTGCTTCCCTCATCCACAATAAACACAGTGATTTGGTAAAAAGAATAAGAAACAACATTCTCTCCTTCTGAAGAACACTAGTAAAATCCATTACATTTGTTTGAAGTTGTTGCATTTGTGTTTGGAATAGGCGGGAAAGCGGGTGGTTATGTTTTCATATGGAAGTGGTTCAACCGCAACAATGTTCTCACTGCATCTCTGCGAAAATCAGTCTCCTTTCACCTTGTCAAGCATTGCGTCTTTAATGGACATTGGCGGTAAACTGAAGGCTAGACATGAGGTAACAACAATCCTGTTTTTGGATTGAATTGGTTAACCCGGGATTGGACAAAACCGTGTTTCTATCCAAAAATCCAGAATCTTGAATCATTGATCTCTTCTTGGGCACTGTTTACTGCAGTATGCACCTGAGAAATTTGTGGAGACAATGAAGCTAATGGAACATAGGTACGGAGCAAAGGACTTTGTGACGAGCAAGGAAGGTATTATAGACCTTTTGGCACCAGGAACTTATTATTTGAAAGAGGTTGATTCTTTGTATCGGAGATTCTATGGCAAGAAAGGAGACGATGGTTCCATAGCCAATGGACATTGAATCTTGAAAGACAAAAAAGTAGTCATAAGATGGCTTCTTTCTCATTCTTCTGTTACTTTCCAACGTTTTAAACGTTTTGTAAGTTTCTTGTTAAAGATTGTGTATGCTCTGTTTTTATTTATTTATTATTGTGATGTGATCTCTCAAGCTATTTTGTCTCAAAGTAAACTAAAGTTTGTTCGTTTGGCTATTGCTATAGCGACTAGCCATAGCTAATATCATAAAATTAATTAAGTTTATAAGAGCATCCTAATAAATGGATAACATTTTTAATCGCTTTTGCTTGCTAGTGATTGACAAAAGAACAAGATCCAGTCATTCATGTGGGTTTATATTATACGATATTCTTGAATTTTTGTCTAATTATTTATCTTAAAACATACAGCTTACCATTTTTAAATTGAACAATAATTTAACAAAAAATTTCACATTCACTTATAATTTATAAATGTATCATGTTGATGTATTATACTATCATAAATAAATATTACGTAACACATAATTTAATACAATATTTACAAAATGACATTAGATAAATACTTAACAGTATAATATATGTTATTTCAACATAAAAATCAAATACAATATAAAATAAAATATTAAAATTTTAAAATAACTAGTCAAATAAAATATAAAAATTTTTGGATTAATTGAATATTTATCACATTTATAATTTTTTAACTTTTTAATAATATTATCTATTTAATATATAAATAATTTAAATTTATGTTTATAATCCGATTTCGTTGTATATTTTATTTGTATAATCAAATTTCAAAAAAAAAAATTTTAAATAGAAGATAAATTATGTACGTATCTAATGTGAGAAGGATTTTTCTTATATTAAAAAATGTTGATAGTTATAAATATTTATAACAGAGAAACTAAATCCTAAAAAGAAGGAAAAGTGACGAAGAAGTTGTGACTCCTTAAGAATATGAACTGTTATTGATTTATTCTACTGTTAATATGCCCCCTCAAGACGGATCAAGTGTAGCAAATCCCATCTTGACACAATTAGGATGGACTAGAGTTCACCAATGAGGCCTTGTCAAAGCGTCTGCAAGTTGATCAATAACAAAGATGTGAGATATTTGAAGTTGTTTGCTTTGAACCGCTTGTCAGATGAAGTGAAAGTCAACAATCACATGCTTCATTTTAGAATGAAAAATTGGGTTTTCACTTAAATAGGTAGTGCCAATTTTGTCACGGTATATTAGGAGATGCTTTAAAAGTGACACTATGTTCACGTAGAAGAGAGACGATCCATTGGACTTCCGAAGCCGCTGAAGCTATTGCCTTGTACTAAGCTTCAGTGGAGGGAGGGAGCTACTGTTTTATGTGTTTGTGAAAACCAAGAGACAAGGTGGCTGCCCACATAAACCAGTGACGCACTTGTGGATGTGTTATCACCTTTGTTCCTCGCCCAACCAACATATGAATAGGCTCAAACCGTGTCTGACATAGAGTTAGATGATAGAAATAAATCCAAGTTGTGAGAGCCACAGAGATAGCGTAACACACGTTTAGTTGCAGCCATGTGAGCCGTAATAGGCTTGTGCATAAATTGAGACAACCGATTGACAGAGAAGGCGATGTCAGGTTCTGTGAAAAGGAGATATTACAAAGATCCAATGATCACTCAAAACTCAGAAGGATCAGAGAGTGAGATTCCGTCGTTAATGGAGAGGGAGGTTACAGAGCACATTGGTGTTTGAATGGTTGTTGTTTGTATCATGTTTGTACGATGTAGAAGATCAGCATAGTACTTAGTTTGTGTTAGAAGCAAGCCGGAAGACGTGCGATGAACCTCAATGCCAAGAAAATAATTAAGATCGGCCATATTTTTTAGTGAAAAACAAGAGGATAGAAGGTCAACAAATTTTTGAATGTGAGTGTGACAGTTGTCAGTGATAACAATATCATCTATGTATACCAATATATAAATGACAACATATTGAGATTTTAGGATAAATAGTGACATATCGACTCTGGAGTTAGTAAAACCCGCCTAAAGGAGAAATTGTTGCAAAGTCGTGTACCAAGCTCGTGGAGCTTATTTGAGACCATAGATGGTTTGCAATTTGCAAACATGATTGGACCGATCAGAATCAACAAAACTCGGAAGTTGAAGCACATAGATTTCTTCGTCTAATTTTCCTTGCAAAAATGCATTGTTAACATCGAGTTGACGTAACTGCCAATTGTGAGAGATGGCTTGACCAAGAACTAGTCGAATGGTTACTAGTTTCACAACGGGACTATATGCCTAAAAAATAGTCTACACCGGGTCGTTGGTGGAATCCTTTGGCAACGAGACATGCCTTAAAGCATTGAACAGATCCATCATGATATTGTTTTACTCGAAAAACCGAGTGGCAGTCAACAAGATTGTAGCTTGGACTAGGTATGACAAGGGACCAAGTGTGATTGCGAATTTGAGCTTCCATTTCTTTGCACTACGCCTCCGAGAATCCTTAAAAGCTTGGACATGTGATTGTGGTTTAACATCAGATGGTGACATAGCAACGATGGACACAAGACATTACTTGTGGTTTGGCTTGATGATGTTGTTTTTGGATCGAGTGACCATGTTGATCAGAAGTTTGTTATTCATTGCACGCGATCTGTTCAAGATGAGTAACCAGAGAAGAAACATTGTTAGATGGATAGGCAGTAGGATGATTTAAACCTGGAGATTCAACCATTGATGTTTGGTGATTGATTGGCGGTGCTGTTGCTGGTGAGGAATCAATAGCATGGGTGGTAGTAGAATGGCGAGTATGAGTTGAGGGAAGGAGAAGAAATGTGACAGTGGGAAATGTGTTTGAAAGAGAGTCGGATGATGATTGACTCAAATGAGTAAGAGAATTATTGTTTTTGAAAAGAAAAAATAATTCAAAAAATTGAACATGGCAAAAAACATATAAACGAGAAGAGGTTATATCAAAACATAAATATCCATTTTGGATAAATGAAAGATAAATTATATATGTATAAACTAAAATCGTATAAAGAAGGAAAAGTGACATTAGAAAAAAAAAAGTTTGTGACATTTTAAAAATAAGAAGTATTATTTATTTATTCTACTGTTAATATCTAATTTATATTTTTAAATAAAAAGTTAGTTATAATATGTGAATAATTTTTTTTGTGGAAGGTATGAATCTAACTATCGTATTCTTTTTAAATGATACAAAGTGTAAACAATTCTGTTTTAGCAAGAGATCAAAGTAAAATCCAAAAGAAAAGAAAAACGATAGAAGAAAAAAAAACCTCCTGGACCTAGGAGTGAGCTTAGTTTCTATGGGGTAAAATTGTGAAAAAAGAACTAATACAAGGAGTTATAAGTAAAACAAGTAGCTACAATAGACCCAACACAGATGATCAAAGAAGGAAGCAGAGTAACATTCAACAACATACTTTGTCCCAAGAAACCAGCAACAGTGATCGTTGCATCAGCTATCACACGTGCTATTGTGCCAGCTTCTGTCGATAGTAATCCTCCGTTGTATGTCCCACGCGACAGCCTCGACGACATCACTCTCGATAGTAACGATAAGTTCACACCTGCAAGAAATCAGAAAAACATTGAATCAATCTTGAAAACGATTTCCGAGTTAAAACGAAGCTAAGATGTACCTTCAAGAACTTCAGCAGACACAAACATGATGAGACCAGAGCAAACGTATTGTGGCACAGTGTAAGGTATTACTACATGGAAGCTGAGAAGTATTCCAACACAGACCATAATCTCTGATGCCAATAGAATTTGCCTGTAATAGAATTCTTGAGGTTAAACCAAGCAAGAAGAAAGTTGAACTTTACAAGGATCTTTACCGATCTTCGAACATGTTGCTGATATAGCTTCCGACAATGAGGTTAACCGGTAAAACTGTTAGACCAAGACAGAACAAGAAGATGGAAACCGATGTCATGGACCAGCCGAAGTAGAATGTTGTAACCACACTTGACTCTGAGAGAAGAATCTCCATTGCGTACTTAAGCATGAAGTATATCAACAATTGAGCCTAATAATATCAATAAAACCACTTGTCATCTTTCACTTCTTTTGAGAAAAGACAAAACCGAACAATCGAATCGAGACGAAGTAACTTGAAACTTACCTTTACTGAAGGAGTGAGTAGTTTGTAAGCAGCAACAATGGAGTTAGCAGGTTTACGAGAATCTTCAGAAGATTCTTCGCTTCCATCATCTTCTTCATCTTGTTCTGTTTCTTCTGGTCCGAGTAAAAGCGGCTTTTTAAGACCTTTCTCCATATTTCCATCTTGATCAGCTTCATGACAAAAAGAAGTGTTCTAACTTCTAATCATATACGAACAACGAACAAGTAAATCAGACCTATTTCCATACCAGAATTAGATTCTTGTGAAGTATGAATCTCTTCAGGCTCACGTGTGGGTTCACGAAACGAAATAGCTAACCAGACTAAGTACATAAGCCAAGCAACAGCCATAAACCAACCAGGTAATGTATCTTGGTTAAAGGTAAGATTGTAGATCTTGAAATTGGTTTGCAACAAACCGGCAAGAGCAGGACCACTAGCCATTCCTAAAGCACTTGCACTAACAAAACCTGCTGAAGCCTGCATCCGGATTTTCAATGGCACACAATCACTTATATATCTCCTGTTCACTGCTCTAGCCGAACCAAATCTACAAAGTGGATAAAAATATGACAAATCAAGTTAATGTCTCATGTAAACCAAATGTATAACACATGTCTGAACAATGGAACTTACCCACAGAATAGCCGACCAATCAAGAGAAGAGCTAATGAGTTGAAGTCATAAGCTAAAGCATATAACAGATTACCGAAGAAAAGAACGATGCTACTGAATATAAGTGGTTTGAAGTATGATTTATTGGACCAGGCACTGAAGTAAACCGAAGAGAAGGGCTGAGCCACAGCCATAGCACCAATCACAACACCACAAACCGTAGCTGCTGCTCCAAGGCTTATTGAATAGTCATCTGCTGTTGGAACAATGATATATGTATTGACCATATAGAGAAATGTGTTGGCCAAGTTTAACAAGAGAGACATAAAATGATATCTCCCATCTTCTTGATCTGCTTGTTCGTCTTGAGGAATCATTAAGTCTTCATCTTGCAGGATTAGAGCATGTTGTGCCATGAAATTAAGAAAGTTTGTTGAATGTGTTAGCCTGTCTACTGCATTCTTAAGTGAATCCACCACAGGATCCTGCAAAAACAAAGACTGATGAACTAAGTTTCCACGTAGAACATTAAAGCTCATCATGTCACATAAAATAACCTGAAGAGGAAGAACAGGCTGATCGTAAATCGATAAATAGCTTCCTTGATTGTTTTGAAGCTCATGAAGGTTTCGAGATATGGCTCCAACAACAGCTCCAAGACCCTATATAACCATAACATTAAGCTTCAAAGATTAGGCTTTGCCTCAAGAGATTCTAAGACCTTACCACATGTCTAAACACTTGCTGGAGTTGAGAGTAAGGATGATCAGCACGACTCTTGACATAATAGTTTGTGAATCTATAACCAAATCTCTTATCAAATTTCTTCAGTATCTTGCGGAGACCAATAGCATTCATATCAATGAATAACAGAAGCTTGAGAAGATCTTGTCCCACAGATCTATAAGCTTCTCTAAGATTAGATATCTGAGATAATTCAGGCTCATCTTCAAATGCATCATGCCATTCCCTTAGCTTCTGTAACCTACTTGAAAGCAAACCTTGTTGCTCCAACATGAAAAGAGAGATTTTCTCGATCTGCAATCGAAGATGGTTTGGATACGTTTTCACTTAAGAAGTGGAATTTTGTGAAGGAGACTGAAAAAAGAAACCTGATGATCCAACATTCTTGAGAAATCTTTAAGAACATGGCGACGATCTAAACTTCCTACTTCGATTTGTCGACTGTATTGCTTCACTTTCTTCTTCATCAATTTGTAACTTATGTAATATCTAATCGAAACAAAGAACATCAATCACATTGAACTTAACAAAATCAATCAAATCTTGAATAAAGGAAACATACTCTTGCCATTCTAGAATGCTACGTTCCTTGAGCTTTTTTCCAAAGGCCACCATTTTCTACAATGAAACAAGAATCAGAGACAGAGACAGCACACAAAAGAAAACTAGTTTACATTACTACAAAACTACTTTCTTTACAATTGTATCAATGAATTTTGTAGGATTAAATTACAGTCAAAAAGAATATTAATTTGATTGTTGATTCGGTCAATCAGATTGCTTTTTTATTTTATTTGTTTCTACTAACTAAGCAAAAGAAGAAATATTAAACAGTTTACTATAATTGAGAAGATTGACTATATAATGTAGAATATTTTTTTATAAGGAAATTTTTTTTACAAATTAAATGAAAAAATTCAATTTTTCAAATTAAAATCTAATTAAAAAACGCCTAATGACCAATTAAGCTTCCTCAGTTTTTTTTCCGCCAAACAAATAGAAAAATTGCTAATATATTATTTGATAAATATTTAAAAAAAATAATTTTACGTGTTATTAACACAATATCAACATATCACTTCCATAATAAATTTCAAATAAATATATAAATTGACTTAATTTACTATAATAATTACGATATATGACATTGTTACTAATTTAGTTAGAAAATCAATATATTTAATTAAACTAACCAAAAATATTATTAAATTCGTAAAAAACAATTATTTTTCTTTTCTTAATTTATATATACAAAAATTATTATTAAAAATAATTTTAAATAAAACTTAAAATTATATAAATATTTAATTTATATTTATTAATAAACAATATTATATAAATCTAGTTAAAATTTAAAAAATTATATAAATCTAGTTAAAATTTAAACAAGAAAAATCATTTTTAATTAACATATCAATTAACAGAGAGAATTAAAAACGGGACATTTGCAAAATTGACCTAAAATTTGTCTTCAATTGCAAGTTTGACAATTGAAATTTTTTTTTACAAAACTAACTTTCTATCTCTATTTTATCCTTCAACAATAACTTTATTTACAACTTTGCCATTAACTTAAAAAAAAAATAAAAACAACACAAAAACTATTATGAACAAATTTTTCAAAAATATTACGAAAATGTCATCTTCTTCATTGCACACAACCACCATTGTCGTGGTTGTTGGGAGCTCTTAATTCCATCGACACACCCACCTTTATACGTGTATTCCTTTATCAAATCTCATTCATCTCAACCTCTTTCATTTTCTCTCTTATTTTCTCTCTCATTTTCTTCCAATTTCTCTTTTCACACTACATTCAAAAGCTTCCAACTTTGTAAAAATTCATCATTATCCGTTAAAACAAGCTTCTGGGAGTTTATATCGGTCATCATTTAAGTCGCGTAGCTAAAAAGCCAAGATCGAAGGTTAGTTTTTGTGTTTTGCTTTCGGTTATTTTTTCAGTTCATACAGTTACGAGAAGTCTGCTTTGTAATAAATTTACAAAGCAGACTTCTCTAGCAGACTTCTCGAAGTCTTTTTTGTAAATATATTACAAAGTAGACTTCGAAAAGTCTACTTTGGTGAGAAAAACAGTTTATTCCTATCAAAGCAGACTTCTATTGAGAATATGACAGAGACTTGGAATTTTTTTGCGGATAATACAAGAGGAGGAAAAATGTTTGTAATTGATGATAATGATTACGTTGTTGATAAAGATGAGAATAAAGTTTACTCGAATGCTGAGGATTACATTCTTTACGGTAAAGTGAAAGATGAATAAATTCAGTTTTAGTATTGAGTATCTCAGAAAATTAAGTTACGATTAAGGACAAAGTACAAAGTCTGCCGAGAAGTCTACAAAGAAGCCTGCCGAGAAGTCTGCAAAGAAGTCTGCGAGATTTATACAACAAAGTTTGCCGATATAAGTGTGTAGTTTCTGAAACATGTAACCAATCAATTCAATTAATTTGAAGGCACAATGTTATCGATGTTGTGTTACAAAAATATCCAACACTACCCTGTTAACTTAGTATTTTGATGGAATTGTTTATACATATCTTTAGATTTTGCAAATCGATTTATTGTTTTTCATTTAGTTCTTGTTCTTTCTTGTTATTAGGAAGTATGCATTAAATATCTTAAATATGCACTAAGTCCTTAACTATGTATAAAAGTGTTTATGAAAATTTATAGTAATATTTGTGTTTTTAATGGTTGTCATTTTGTAATTTTATAAGTATGATTTGACTTGAGCTGATTGAAAGGTGATTGACATACAACTAATATTTTATTATAATTTTGAAAAAGTTGATTGAAAACGGAGTGACAAGGTGAAGTGATGGGAGCTAGTGATAGGTACAATAAAGTTGACAAAAACTCATTTAAAATATGACCAAAAATACAAACGAAGTATGCAATTATTAATGAAGTCTGCAAGTGAAGTCTGCATTTGTAATGAAAACGTGTTTTGAAGTCTGCAACTGAAGTCTGCAACACGAAAATTTATTGATTCAAAAACCAAAGTCAAATTCAAAACGTAAGAAAAAAACTCAAAAACATCCACAAAAACTGTAAAACCACCATAAATTTCAAGGGAAATTTCAAACATCTATTGAAAATCTTTAAAAAACCATCTAAAATTTTAAAAACCATTAAAAATCACTTTAAAAACTACTAAAACAACAATATTACTTTTTGTGATTTTTTTTCCAGATTTACAAAAAAAAAAAAGAGAAATAAGATAAGAATATAAGAACTCTGCAACTGAAGTCTGCAACTGAAGTCTGCAACTGAAATCTGCAACTGAAGTCTGAAACTGAAATCTGTAAACCTGTAATGAAGTCTGCAACACGAAAATCCATTAATTCAAAAACCAATGTCAAATTTAAAACGTAAGAAGAAAACTTAAAAACAACAACAAAAAACTGTAAAACCACCATAAATCTCAAACATCAATTGAAAATCTTAAAAAAACCATATAAAAATTTAAAAACTATTAAAAATCACTTTAAAAATCTAGTAAAACAACAAAATTAATTTTTGTAAATTTTTTTCTAGATCTAAAACAATAGAAAATAAAAAATAAGATAAGTATATAAGAAAAAAATTAAGAAAACAACAAAAAACAACAAAATCTCCAAAACCATGAAAAACGTAACAACTAGTAAAAATAACAAACTTACATCTTTAGATCTTGTGACTTCCTTTTCCAGATCTACAATAATACAAGATGAGAAATGAGATAAGAATATTGGAAAAAACTTAAGAAAACAACAAAAATCACAAAAACTACGAAAAACTTAAAAACTAATAAAAACAACAAGCTTACGTTTTTAGATCTCTTCACTTCTTTTCTAGATCTACAACACTATAAGACGAGAAACAGTGTTATAAAAATAATAAAAGATCTAAACAATAAAAATATTCTAAAATCACAAACCCAAAACCATATAAACAAAAAAAAACTTACCTTTTTCATATCTCATTATTTTTTTTCAGATCTACAAAATAACAAGATGACAAAGAACATGAGAAGAGAAGAAGAAAAGAAAAGAGGGGAGGTAAAAAAAGAAGAAGAAAAAATTTACCTTGTAGTCATTTTTGGAGGATGGAGGCTCCCACATTTTTTTTTAAAATGAAATTATGATAAAATTTTAGGGTTACCTTCTTTATATATGGAGAGTTAAATTTGGTTAGGTTAAAAACTGTCAATTCCCGGTTTTCACAGACTTCTCGAAGTGTTCGAAGTTTATTCCGGCTGAAGCAGACTTCTTGGAGAAGTCTGCTTTAATATGAATAAATCTCGAAAACTTCTCGAGAAGTCTGCTTTGGTGAAAAAAACAGTTTATTCCGGCTGAAGCAGACTTCTCGAGAAGTCTGCTTCGTGTTTTTACATTACCCTAAACTCTAAATTGAAAAAAATCGGTTTAATTACATTTAATTTTCGGTTTGTGCAGACTTCTCGAGAAGTCTACTTTATTAAATCTACGACAACATCTCGAGAAGTCTGTGTAACCCTAAACCCTAAATAATAAAATTCACTAAATGTGCGAAATTTTTGTTAAAAATTGGATGAATATGTTGAAGATAGTTAAGTAAATGCAAAACTCAAATAATTTTCCTTTAAAAATTTGTAAATCTAAATTTTCAAATTTATCACATGATATTTCAAATTCTAGCATGAATTCTCTACACAAACATCAACTATTAACCCATAACACATAACAACAAAAACTAGCAAATATTTTATACCATTAGATCGAATCCAATTTCCTTATTTCTGAATTCATTATAACTTTTACGTGCTTTTGATATGTATATAAATTATGTTAATAACAATTTAAAAAAAAAAAATATTTCATGATTTTTATTTGATTTAGGTAACTTATTTACAAAGTAGACTTCGCGAAGTCTGCTTCAGCCGGAATAAACTGTTTTTCTCACCAAATCAGACTTCTCCGAGAAGTGTGCTTCAGCCGGAATAAACTGTTTTTTTCACTAAAGCAGACCTCTCGGAGAAGTCTGCTTTGATAACAAAAAAACACGTAGGGACTGAAACGTAATTGACATTTCGATATTATTTTTTAGATAAAAGGAGTGTTCAGTAATTTCTCCATCCTCATAGGTTAGTTTTGCAAAAATGTTTTCATGTGGATTAGACTTGCATTTGGAGTCGAGTTTTAGGTTATTTTTAGCAATTCCTCCATTAAAAATAGAGACATTTAACGTACCTCAAAAGTTGAATACAGAGAGAGAGAAAACAAAACGAAAGATAATGGCTGCGAATGAGTTCTCTGCGTATTTGTAACAGAAAGAGAGATTCGGATAGATTCATATTTGGGTCGGTCTCTTTTTATTTTATTTTATTTTTCTTACTTTCCTCTTTGAGATAATGAGTTCGACTTCTTTTTTAATAGTTTTGCTTATAAAGCATAAGATAATGAAATAATTTTCAAAAAAACAATCATCAATTTTCAATTTTCGAACATGAATTAAAAAAAATAATATATGCTTTTAAAAAATATATATAATATAAAATAATACTCTAAATCGCATTTTTTATAAATTTTTTTCTAAATTTAGCATAGTAAATTTAAATTTTCAAAAATATTACAAATTATTTTTAAAAATACATATTTACTAATAATAAATTATAAATATACTATGTCAGAGAAAAATCACAACACTTACATAAAAAACGTCTACTAGCGAAGAAATTACAAGATACCATGTCGAGAAGGTAAAGTGTAGTTCATAAGAATACGGAGCTTGGAAGGAAGAGCATCTTGCTTCGAACGATCATGCGGAGGCGGGGAGTCTTGCCGGTCCGTTGTGTGCAGCTAAATAGTTTTTCTCTCTCCTCTTCTTTCCTTTCCCTCCCATTTCTCTCTCACACACATACCGCGAGAGGCAAACCTACTTGTTAGGCATGGCCATTCGGATATTCGGTTTGCTTTTGGTCGGCTATTTTTGGTTTTAGTTTTTTGGTTGGTACGTAAGACTAAAGATCTATTTGGTTATTTTTATATTTTGGTTCGGTTTTGGTTCAATTATACCTCAGTTTCGGTCGGTTCGGTGATTAAATTTAAAAACCAAAATAAATGAAACAACCAAAAATAACCAAAAATCACCGAAAATAACTGAAAATAACCAAAAATAACTAAAACCAATGTTCAAAAATCGGTGTAGGCACCGCCTAGGCGTTCGGTTAGGTGTCTATATGCACATAACCGAAATGATTTTACTAAAATCGATCAAAATAACCGTTATTCCGATTTAAATGGTCCAAATCGGCCCAAATCGGCCCAAATCGTTCAACTCGCTCAATTTCCGATTTAGCTTTTGGTTATTTTGTTTTTTGGTTTTTTGAATACTACGCCGTTTATGTAAGAAAAAAATGTGAAAGTGGTGTAGGGTTAATTTATATTCACCACCACTTTGTTCTTTTCGTGAACTTTCTTTAAACCTTCTTCGCCACAATCTGAAATTCTTATGTAAACCAACTTGTTTCTTTCTGCAACTTTAGAAGTCATGACTTTTCTAAAATTTTATCTCTAATTTTTTTTTCTTATTTTAAGTTTTAGACTTTTAGTCAACATTCAATTTTTTGTTCTTTGTATCGATTTTCAGTTCACTTAGTTTTGAAATTATATGTTTTAGTTGTTTGTTTCAAAACAGGTTAATATTGTATCTCTGATCGTATTCATGTTTATGTTTGTTTTTAATCTGATTTTTGTTGTTTAAAGATCTTTATGGCTTCGGAACCAGTAGCTTCTCAAGCAATACCATCACTTAAGCGAAACTCTAATGATGTTGGATGGGAATATGGGATTTTGTGTGATCCAAAGAATAATGATATAGTTAAATGCAAGTTATGTTTGAAAGAGATGTCTGGAGGAGTGTATCGGATTAAAGAGCATATTGTGCACATCCCAGGAAATGTCACTGCATGTCCAAAGTCATTGAAAGATGATCAAATTAAATGCAGAAAAGCCATAATAGAAGCAAGGAAGAAAAAGGTGAACAAGAAACATGAAAGTGATATGTTAAGAGCTGAAGTGAATAGTACTCCTTGAGTAAAGGCTTATAAATGAAGCTAAATGCATGGTATCACGCAGCTTACGATAGATTGGATTACTTGAAAGCTTTATGGTAGCTGTGTCAGTCTTAAATGTTGTCACAACATAATAAATTGAGTTAGCTTAACGTGGGCGTTCGATTCGTATGATTCCAGATTCTAAATCAAAAGTTAATGACGATTTAGTACAAACATATCAAATTTATCGGCCAGTTAAATTGATATTTCTATACGAAAACTTGAAGATGAATTAGAAGAAAACCTTGGTACTCCAAAGCCAAGTAACTTTCAGGGTCCTATGGATAAGTTTACAATAGCACTACGTCCTGAAATTCTTCTTGGTACACAAACAAGATAACAAAACATCAATGATGCACTTTTTAAAGAAAAAACGCATCAAGTGCATCAATATTGTGCTAGATGGATGTATCAATCATGTATTCCTTTCAATGCCATTGATAATGATGCTTTGAAATTTTTTTGTGAGGCTCTTGGACGATTTGGACCAGGATGGATTCCTCCAACTCAATATCAACTAAGGGAACCACTATTAAAAGAGGAAGAAGAAAGAACTAAAGAGCAGTTAAAGAACCAAGAAGCAGAATAGGAACGGTATGGTTGTTCTATCATGACTGATGGATGGACTGATAGAAAAAAGAGGAGCATAATGAATTTGTGTGTCAATTCTAGAGAAGGAACATGTTTTTTATCCTCAAAAGATGCTTCCACAGAATCTCACACTGGGTTATACATTTTTGAATATGTTGATCGATGCATTGTAGATATTGGTCCTGAGAAAGTTGTTCAAGTAGTAACAAACAATGCTCTCAATAATGTGGCAGCAGCAAAGATGCTTAAAGAGAAGAGGCCAAATATTTTTGGACAGATTGGTGCTGCTCATACAATTGATCTAATGCTTGAAGCTATTTCTAAGTTGCCTAAGTTTGCAAAGATCATTGATCAAGCTAAAGAGCTTACGGTTTTCATATATGCTCATCATAAAACATTATCAGTGATGAGATTTCATACCCAAAAAAAAGGATATTGTGCGGCCAGGAGTGACAAGATTTGCTACAACTTTTTTGACACTACAAAGCTTATTGGATAAAAAACACAACTAAAGACGATGTCCACATGTGAAGAATGGGACAAATGCAAACATTCCAAGAGTGCAAAAGGGAAAACCAGCTTCTTAACTGTTATGAGCCCTGCATTTTGGAATGGCGTGACATTTGTTGGAACAATTTTTATGAACAAATTTGCATGTTCAATTGGGTAATATAGCCCAAATATTGATTGCAAAAATTGTTGGAATGTGAATGAGAAATGGGCATTGGGCTCATTAAAAAGCCATAAATTTGTTGGCTAAAATAATGAAGAGGGACAAAAGTCCCACATTGGAAACTTGAGGAAAAATCCTCTAGTATATAAATGGGAGAGCTTATGTAGTAGCTTAAAAGAGTTGGAGAGAAAAGGGACCAAGCCACGCGGTGCCCTAAACCATACCCACGGTTTTCTCTCCTAACCGTCCACGATTTTTTCGTCGGTTCGGTTTCCTCCCACGTTTTAGGGTTACGAAAACCGCTTCCTTAAGGCTATAAAAACAAGTCTTAATCCTCATTAACCTAGGAAGGCCGCCACTTTTTCGCATTCTCTCCAAAAAGTCGTTCCAGCGATCTTCCTCCTCCCTTCTCGGAGGGAGGGTATCTTAAGGGAGGACTGATCAATATGTGTGTAATGACAGTTCTCAAAAACAATGATGTTCCTACTTTTTCCAATGTTACAATGAATAAGAAACCAGTTGCTTATTTGGTTGAGTCTTTTAATTTATGGCATGAAAGATTAGGACATGTGAATTATAAATCGATGCAACGATTGATTAATTTGAACCTAATTCCAAAATGCAAAATAAGTAAAGACAAGTGTGAGATATGCGTCGAAGCAAAACTCACAAAAACTCTATCACCTCATGTTGAACGAACTACTGAACCTCTAGCATTAATACACACTGATTTATGCGATTTGAAAAGCATACAAACTAGAGATGGTAAAAAGTATTTTGTGACATTCATTGATGATTGTACAAAATATTGTTACGTATATTTGTTACGTAGTAATGATGAAGTCCTACAAAAATTTAAAGAGTACAAGCTCGAAGTTGAAAATCAACTTAAGAAAACTATTAAAATAGTTAGAAGTTATAGAGGATGCGAATATGATGGACCGTTTAATGCATTTTGTCAAGAAAATGGCATTATCCATCAAACAATAGCTCCCTACTCACCAGAATCTAACGGAGTTGTGGAACGAAAAAACCGAACTCTGAAAGAAATGATGAATGCAATGTTGCATGAATCTGGGTTACCCCAGAATCTATGGGGGAAGTTTTGCTCACCACAAATTATATCCTCAACAAAATACCACACAAAACAACCGGCAAAACACCGTATGAGTTGTGAAAAGGCATTGTACCTTTGTACAAATACTTGAAAGTGTGGGGGTGCCTAGCAAAAGTAGCAGTACCTCCTACTAAAAAGGTCAGAATTGGACCTAAAAGTGTGGATTGTATATTCATAGGATACACACACAATAGTAGTGCTTATCGGTTTCTGGTACATAAATCAGATATACCAGATCTCCATGTCAATACGATTATGGAATCAAAAAATGCAACATTTTTTGAAAACGTGTTTCTGTGTAAGGATAAACATCCAAAACGAGCACGTGAAGAGAGTGATGCAATTACCTCCACAAATGAGGCAAGCACATCTGGTACTTCAGTAACTGAAGTAGAAAATGTTGAAGATGAACCTAGACGAAGCAAAAGAGCTCGTAAGGAAAAATCTTTTGATGATGATTTCTTGATGGTCTTTCTCTTAGAGAATGAACCAAGAACATTCACCGAAGCCATGTCTACACCTGATGTGCGTTCTTGAAAGGAAGCTGTGAATAGTGAGATCGACTCCATTATGCAAAACAATACATGGGAGATAACCGATCTACCACAAGACTCTAAGGCATTAGGGTGTAAATGGATTTTCAAAACAAAATTGAAAACCGATGGCTCAATAGAGAAGTACAAGGCTAGACTTGTGGTACAAAGATTCCGACAAAAAGAAGGTTTGGATTTCTTTGACACTTATTCTCCAATAACGAGAATAACTTCAATAAGAATGCTGATAAGCATCGCAACATTGAGGGACTTGGAAGTACATCAAATGGATGTAAAAACTACTTTTCTAAATGGTGATTTAGAAGAAGAGATTTATATGAAACAACCTGAAGGGTTTGTCGTCCCTGGTCAAGAATACAAAGTGTGTAGACTTGTAAAGTCATTGTACGGACTCAAACAAGCTCCTAAACAATGGCATGAAAAATTTGACAATGTAATGATGTCAAATGGTTTCAGCATAAATGAATGTGATAAGTGTATCTATGTCAAAAATACGCCAAATGGGTATATTTTGTTATGCTTATACGTGGATGATATGCTTATCATTGGTAGCAATAAAGACATGATCAATCAAACTAAGAGTTTGCTTAGTGGAAAGTTTGACATGAAAGATATGGGATTAGCGGATGTCATTCTAGGAATCAAGATAACTAGATATTCTGAAGGAATCATCCTATCCCAAACTCATTATGCTGAGAAGATTCTTGAGCGGTTTAAGAACTACTCAAATGGAAGTGCAAAAACTCTTGTCGACCTTCAACTTCACTTGACCAAAAATTCAGGTGAAACGGTGTCACAACTAGAGTATGCACGCGTGATCGGAAGCTTGATGCACTTAACAAACTGTACTAAACCCGATCTGGCGCACTCGGTAAATGTACTAAGTCGCTACACGAGTAATTCAGGACATAATCATTGGAAAGCTATAACTAGAGTATTAAACTACATTCGTTATACGAAAGATTATGGGTTGTACTACGGTAGAGAACCCGTAGTTTTGGAAGGATACAGTGATGCGAACTGGATATCCGACTCCAAAAACTCGAAATCCCCGAGTGGATATATCTTTACACTTGGTGGTGCAGCAGTGTCCTGGAAATCTTCCAAACAAACTCTGTTGGCTAGATCAACCATGGAATCTGAGTTCATAGCTTTAGACAAAGCTGCAGAAGAAGCAGAATGTCTTCGTAATTTTTTGGAAGATATCCCTATGTCGGAAAAACCAGTGCTAGCAATACGTATACATTATGATAGTCAATCGGCTATTGCTCGAGCACTGAACAATCTGTATAATGGTAAATCGCGTCATATACAAAGATGACATAAAACCATTAGGCACTTGATCTCAAGTGGTGTAATCACGGTAGATTACATTAAGTCGGTTGATAACCTAGCCGATCCGTTTACTAAAGGTTTAGCTCGAGATCAAGTCGTACAATCATCAAGAGGAATGGGTTTAAAGCCTATGACTAAAGATGAAGTTTGATGGAAACCCCACCTACGTGACTGAAGATCCCAAGATGTAGGTTCAAAGGGACAACTAAATCAAACAGAATCTGAAAAAAAACACTTTGAGACTTACGTCTATACCCAGTTCCTAGGATGATAAACAGTGTTGTTACCTGTATGTGTAGGATAAGCATTGCTTTTAATGATTTGAGACCATAGTTTTGACATATAAGTGGAGTATTACAGGATGCTCCTTAAAACAAAGCTAATGGCGAATCACCTTATGAGTGTGAAATGGGGCCGTTTCTAGGAGAATGAAGGAAATGCTATATTCTCCAAGTTCACTCATGATTAACCAGGCAAGTCCACGGCCACAATGGACACAATAGAGAATATAGTTCTACGAGAAATGAAACTGTGTTATACATGTTGTCTCGGTTTACATCAAAGCTCGGGTGGTTCAAGACATCATGTTCACCTCCTGGTCGAGTAAACCCGACAGATATTAACAATGAGTGGTTCAAAGCTGAAACATGCTACCAACTCAGATACAGTGAATTTTCGTTTATACTCTCAAAAGTCATTTTGTCTAGTTTATAGAATACGTCTAGATAGTAGAGTCCATCGAGTCTATCGAGTCTGCATTGTATAGAGTCATTTCTATTCATGTGGGGGATTGTTGGAACAATTTTTATGAACAAATTTGTATGTTCAATTGGGTAATATAGCCCAAATATTGATTGCAAAAATTGTTGGAATGTGAATGAGAAATGGGCATTGAGCTCATTAAAAAGCCATAAATTTGTTGGTTAAAATAATGAGGAGGGACAAAAGTCCCACATTGGAAACTTGGGAAAAAATCCTCTAGTATATAAATGGGAGAGCTTATGTAGTAGCTTAAAAGAGCTGGAGAGAAAAGGGACCAAGCCACACGCGCGCCGCCGCCGGGCCGGGCTCGGGCTCGGGCTCGGGGCTCGGGGCTCGGGGCTCGGGGCTTGGGTCTCGGGTCTAGGGTCTGGGGTCTGGGGTCTGGGATTTTGGGTCTTGGGTCTTGGGTCTTGGGTCTTGGGTCTTGGGTCTTGGGTCTTGGGTCTTGGGTCTTGGGTCTTGGGTCTGGGGTCTTGGGTCTTGGGTCTTGGGTCTTGGGTCTTGGGTCTTGGCAAAGGGCCGTAGGCCCAATAAAGTTCTTTTTGGACCAAATTTTGATGACGTTTTTGGCCCAAAACCGAATCAAAACCCTAAACCATACCCACGGTTTTCTCTCCTAACCGTCCACGATTTTTTCGTCCTACGTTTTAGGGTTACGAAAACCGCTCCCTTAAGGCTATAAAAACAAGCCTTAATCCTCATTAACCTAGGAAGGCTGCCACCTTTTCGCATTCTCTCCAAAAAGTCGTTCCAGCGATCTTCCTCCTCCCTTCTTCATGCACTGTAAGTTTTTCTCGAGAGTATAGCGTAGATTATTGTTCGTAGATTCTACAGTTGGGTGTTGCGATTGTAGTCTCATCGTGGTTGTATCCTGGGATTCAAAATCTCATCAAACCACCACACTGCGAGAGATTTATTAAATTAAGGAAAGAGATCAAATCTCGTCTCCACGAATTCGTCTTCTTCTTAATTCGGTTTTCAATCGTTTGATCCGTAAATCGTTTTTTCATATCGTGATTTTCATATCGTAATTTTCATATCCGGTTTTTCACGTTCTAACAACATTTTTATTGAGGGTTTTTGGACCTTTGGTGAAACTTCTTAGGATTGCTGATGGTGAGAACAAACCTTTGATGGGTTTTATTTTTTGAGAGCTTTTAGAAGCAAGGAGTAAGATTAAGTTAGCTTCTAATGACGTGGAGAGAAATTAAAAACCTATCTTTGACATCATTGATGAAAAAATGAAAAGTAGGTTGGATTCTCCTTTGCACTTGATCGCTTATATATTGAATCCATTTTATTTTTATAAAGATACAACCATGGAACATGATCAGATGTTAATTGATGGATTTATGAATTGCATGGAGACTTTTTACCATGGTGATTATGAAAAACAAGATAAAGTTATAAATGATGAGTTTAATATCTACAAGAGGAAGTCTGGAGCTTTTGGGAGAGAAATAGCTATGAGAGAATGTGAAAAGAATGATCACAAATTTGATCCAAGTATTTCTTTGATCTTAATAACCTTAATGGTTCTTTGATCAGCCATGTGTCTTGATATGTAATATTTTTAGGGAATTGGTGGTCAATATATGGTTGCCATGTTCCTATTTTACAAAAGTTAGCTGCAAGAATTCTCTCTTTAACATCGAATTCATCTGGTTGTGAACGAAATTAGAGTGCATTTGAAGGGGTAAGGTTTTTTTTACTCTGAATTTTGTCTACTAATTATTAGGTTTTGAATCTTTCACTTATTTGTTATTGTAGATCCATACTAAAAAAAGAAATAGACTAGATGTTAATCGACTTAATAGTCTAGTTTATGTATAATTTAATGCTAAATTGTTCAACAAGCGACGAAAGATCAAAGAAAAAAATATTGATGTGATTTTTGATGATGGAGATGAAAGCTATGTTGAAGAATAGTTAGTGGAATCATTTCAAAGTGATAAAGAACCTAATGGTGATCCTATTTATCAAGCTCGAAATGATGAAATTAGAGAAGATATTGACGATGAAAATGATATTACCACTGACATTGAATTTGAATGTGATAATGAACCGGTGATGAATTTGGATGTACTTGAAGAAAAAGTAATATTAATTTGATTGTTGATTCGGTAAACCAGATTGCATTTTTATTTTATTTTTTTCTACTGAAGATTTCAAATTTAACCAATGAAATAAAGGAAAACTAAGCAAAAAAAAGAAAAACTAAACAGTTTACTATAATTGAGAAGATTGACTATATAATGTAGAATAATTTTTTATAAAGAATTTTTTTAAAAAAATTAAATGAAAAAATTCAATTTTTCAAATTAAAATCTAATTAAAAAACGCCTAATGACCAATTAAGCTTCCTCAGTTTTTTTCCGCCAAACAAATAGGAAAATTCGTAATATATTATTTGATAAATATTTTTAAAAAAAATAACATTACGTGTTATTAACAGAATATCAACGTATCATTACCATAATAAATTTCAAATAAATATATAAATTGACTTAATTTACTATAATAATTATGATATATGTCATTATTACTAATTTAGTTAGAAAATCAATATATTTAATTAAACTAACCAAAAGTAATATCAAAATTCGTAAAAAAAACAATTAGTTTTCTTTTTTTAATTTATATATACAAAAATTATTATTAAAAATAATTTTAAATAAAATTTAAAATTATACAAATATTTAATTTATATTTATTAATAAAAAATATTATATAAATCTAGTTAAAATTTAAACAATTATATAAATCTAGTTAAAATTTAAACAAGAAAAGGTATTTTTAATGAACAGATTAATTAACAGAGAGAATTAAAAACAGAGACATTTAACGTACCTCAAAAGTTGAATACAAAGAGAGAAAACAAAACAAAAGATAATGGCTGCGAATGAGTTCTCTGCGTATTTATAACAGAAAAAAAGATTCGGATAGATTCATATTTGGGTCGGTCTCTTTTTATTTTATTTTATTTTATTTTTCTTACTTTCGTGTTTGAGATAATGAGTTCGACTTCTTTTTTAATAGTTTTGCTTATAAAGCATAAGATAATGAAATAATTTTCAAAAAAACAATCATCAATTTTCAATTTTCGAACATGAATTAAAAAAATAATCTATGTTTTTAAAAAATATATATAATATAAAATAATACTCTAAATCGTATTTTTTTATAAAATTTTTTCCAAATTTAACATAATAAATTTAAATTTTCAAAAATATTACACATTATTTTTAAAAAATATATATTTAATAATAATAAATTATAAATATATTATATAGAGAAAAATCACAACACTTACATAAAAAAAGACCGATCTATTTGTTCATCAAAACTATCATATAGAATTATATATACCTCTAACTAAAGATTCAATGTTAATAGCTAGGAGAAAATAGTTGTAATCTAATATCCCATAAATCAAAAGTTTGAATCAATTTCCCCCACAAATATTGTTTTTTTCGATTCACGGCATAAACCCACATTCCGAACCATATAACCGAAACAGTAAACCCGAAGTGCAACCCGTGACCCGCGTATTAACCAAACTCTACCCAGATCGGATTATCATAAACAAAAATTCCAATTTGGAAGAACCCTAAAATTGATTCCAAAATCGATTCAGGGATGATGAACCCAGACTCCATCATTGCCTTGTAAATGCTACCTAACGTTCCTCTTCCCAATGTTTCAGCCGAAGCTTTCAGTAGATCGTCCATGGTGTATCTCACCACCATGATATCTGATTCACCTCTTCCCAATAAAACCAAAGTTCCCACCGATTCTTTTTCCCTTCCTCTCTCCAATGAGAATTGTTTGTTTTTCCAATCACTGATGACTCATGTTTCCGCAGCCGTTGCTCCTTTTGACTTTGCCACAGCTTTGCTTCTTCTCTCTTCCCTTAGATTTGATATGTCTCGGTAGCAGACATATAAGAAGCACTGTCACAAAAATATTACAATTCCGCCACCAATGCTCCGGACAATGATTCCAATGAGCTTTGTTTTGTTCATCGTTTTGGCTATAGGCATTGCCGAGGGCATCGGGATTGCTAGAAAGACTCGATTTCTTCTCTTCGATTTTTAGGGTTTCAACTGAGAAATTGAGAATTTTGTTTTGGGTGTTTACGGATTTAGGATACTTCGCGAAGAAGAGAAATAGATTTTGTGGGTCTGGGTTATGGTTTATTATTATGTTCCTATTTGGGTTTTCGGGTTCTGAATGGTTAAAATCGGGGTTTTTCTCGGTTTAAATTTTGTTTTCGAAACAGTAAACCATTGTTAACCGAAAATATGTGTTTTTTTATGTTTTTAACTTTCAATTTGGGGGTAAATATGTTTAGGTCTTTGGACTCGGACATTTATTAGTTTTCAACTTTTTATGAGTTGAGATTTAAATTTATCTCTTAGTTAGGGGTATATATATAGTAGTCTATCTCATCTTTCAGCATCTGAGTCATCATACGTTATGATTTATTCCAACAGCTCAACATATCAGTCATCATAACACTAACAATCTCCCTCTTGATGACTGAGTTGTAGAGTTCAAACTCAACTCTATATGATAGTTTTGAAGGGTAAATAGATAGTTAGGCTAAAAAAAGGTCTACTAGCGAAGAAATTATAAGTTACCGTGTGGAGAAAGGTGAGGTGTAGTTCACAAGAATACGGTGCTTGGAAGGAAGAGCATCTTGTTTCGAACGATCAGGCGGAGGCGGGGAGTCTTGCCGGTCCGCCGTGTGCAGCTAAGTAGTTTTTCTCTCTCCTCTTCTTTCCTTTCCCTCCCATCTCTCTCTCTCACACACACACAGCGAGAGGCAAACCTTAATGGGGAGAGAAAAGAGCATGTATTATGACTAAAAACTTTGTATCTAACACACCAATTTCAACAAGTCTTTGATCTAAAACAATCACCACAAAGAAATGACACTTGAGCTGTGCAACACGACATGCTGGCACGTTCATGTATTATCAGAATTTGAAGTGCCTTGAGGCTCCTTAAGGTCACCCCCTCTGATTCATTTGCAGCGTTTTCCTGATTTCCCAGAGAAACTTGTTCAAAATCTTCATTCTTGAAGACTCTACCAGTTGAAAAGATCCTTAAAAAGTTGTGAAATAAAAAGCATCGTGATTGAACCATAAATGATATATTCAGCATGAAAAACAAAAGTCCGTGCCAATAATGGAATCACCGTCCAGTTAACAATTATATGTTCAGGCAAAACAATAACTGAGCTTCGGCAATGGTTCAAGCAGAGATCTTTGTCCTTGTCATATGTCAATTATCATTGTTTTGAATCAAGAATTGTGCAACTCATTGTACACAAATTTATAGATGTATAACCTAAAATCTCCACGAAATGTGATTCATTACTAAATCTTGCTTTAAATAGATGTGAAATATAATATTATTGTATAAAAATCTCTAGTAGGTAGTAATGTAAACTCATATTTATATACCACAAAGAGGACACTAAAGATCATATCAGATATGAGTCTTACGATTCATGACCACTGAGTTTAAACACCCAAGATTAAAAACTCATGTTTGTTTAAACACGCAATCTATCTCCATCTGTGTTTCGAAATCTCCTTATTTTTATAGGATATTTATACTTTAGGTCCAAAATCCACTGATTTTTACTAATGCCCACACAGTGTCACATATAAACGGTGCGTTTCTTGACAGGCACGGCGTGTAAGGGTTTGGTCTTACGTAATGTGAGACCGAAGCTCTCGTCCATGTCCAAGTCTTCAGAAACGACGCCATTTGGAAGCTTCCAGTCAAAAGAATAGAGAAGAGAAGCAAGCATGAGAGGCACTGTCGTCGTAGCCAAAGGCAATCCCGGACATATTCTCCGTCCTGCTCCAAACGGTGTCAGCTCATAATCTCTACCTTTCACATCAGTCTCTTTCCCCAAAAACCTCTCTGGCTCGAACCTTGTAGGATTCTCCCACACATTCGGGTCTCGTCCTATGGCCCACACATTCACCAATACCTGAGTGTCTTTAGGCACCATGAACCCAAGAACCTCCACGTCAGCTTCAGCTTTTCGTGGGACGAGCAGCGGAGCAGGGGGATGTAACCGGAAAGTTTCTTTAACGACTGCCTGTAAATAGGGTAATTCTGAGATATCAGATTCCTCAACAACCCCTTTTTGACCAATCACACGATCCATCTCGGCCTGAACTTTCGCCATTGTTGTAGAGCTTCGAAGTAACTCTGCCATTGCCCATTCCACAGTACTAGAAGTTGTATCCGTTCCCGCTGCAAATAGGTCCTGATATGATCCATTATCGTTTACATCTTGGTTTTTATTTTAATTCATATGATTCTAATGTGTGCAATATGGTAAGACTTACCAAGAGAAAGTGGTCGATATCAGAAGTGTTGAGCTCTGCTTCATCTCCTTCGGTGAGATCGAGAAGCACATCCACAAAATCGCTGTCTGAGTCAGCTTTAATGTTATTCCGCGATAACTTTTCGGCTTTTCTAGCATCAATGAACCCACGGAAAACCCTAAACAAATTCTCCGAGCAAACCTTCATCTTCTTAGCATTACCTTGGGGATCAAGAAACGTCGTAAATGGAAAGAAGTCAGCAAGGTTTGGATTCCCGACAGCTTCCATGACACCAGTAACAGTGTCCTGAAACCCGTAGGACTTTTTCGAGTCGAAGCTACCGAGATCGGCCGAAAACAGAATTTTCGATATGATATTAAGAGATGTGATGAAGGCTGCACGAGAAATATCAACAACTTCTTCTATCTCGCTGCTCTTACTCATGAAGCTCACAAGTTCCTTCACCTTGTTCAGTCTCAAGGCTTTCGTGGCTTCGATACGCTGCGGCGAGAAGAGCTGAGTCGCCGACAGTTTTCTCAATAGTCTTGTAAAAACAAAAACATAGACAAAGATAACCACTAGTCAACAAATCTTGCGGAATGGCATAAAGCGAAAAGGATTGAATTGCGTAGTTAGAAACAATGGAACAAGTTCATCCAGAAATGAAGCAGACTAACAAGCAATATTAACTTTACCTCCAACGAGCCGACGACGTCGGAAGCCAAACAACGGAAACCTTTTGGTGATCGATGGATCGTATCGAGGTAGTGGATTTACGGCCAGACAAGACTTGGTCGTGTGTTCTTAAGACCTCTCTTGCAGCTTCTGGTGACGTTATGACCACTGTATGTAAGCATCCAAGCTTAAGACTCATGACTGGTCCAAATGTTTTTGAGAGGTTGGCGAATGAACGGTGTGGATTTTTATCGACGAGATGAATGTTTCCAATAATGGGTAGCCGCGGAGGTCCCGGAGGAAGAGATCTCCGTCTGGATTTTGTGGTACAGAAAATAAAAGAACATGATAAGATAAAACAAAAGAGGAGGAACAGAGCTTGTCCTGTTATGACAACCATTTTGTTTCCAAAAGCTGTGTTTGTTGACGTGGAATACTAAGTAAGCTTCAAGCTTTTTAATAGGCAAATGGGAAAAGATACTGTTTGATATATGACTATTTATTGTCCAGAAAATCCAAATCCACTATAGAAGGTAAGGGACCTGCACTTAGAAGGTGGGTCACCACTTGTCTTAAAATGCAAAAACAGATCGGCTTTCATTGTTGTAGATTTCACATCAGTTTTAGGTTTTTCTTTTTCAAAAATTGTTTTTATCCAATTATGATTTTGTACATTATAATTAAATTTATATTTAAAAAAATATTCACAAATTAAATTTTTATATGTAAATTAAAGAAAAAATAATTATTTTTTACGAATTTAATAGTATTTTTTGGTTAGTTTAATAAAATATATTATTTTTTAACCAAATTAGTAATAATGACATATATTATAATTATTCTAGTAAAATAAATTTATTTATATATTTATTTGAAACTTATTATGGTAATAACACGTTAGCACAATATTTATATTAATAACACGTTAGAATAATTTTTTTTAAATAATATATTAGTGATTTCACTGATATTAGTTTTTTATTTTTAGTTTGACTATTTATAAAAACTAAAATTTCTACTTTTTAGATCTCAGGAATTGTCCAAAATACTATTTTTAATCATCAACATGATTTATGTAAGAGATAAATAAAGTTTTTAGAGTTTTTTAGAGTTTTTGGGTAATTTTAGCTAATTAGTTTTACATTATTTATATCAATATCTCTACTAAGCAATTATGCTTATAAGAAATAACAATTCCAGATTAATAAGTTTTATATATTATTTTACAAAATTAAATATTTAAATATAAAATCTTAAAAATATATATTTTATAAGTCAAATTTAAACAAAATATGTATATACAAAAATCGAAACTAAAAAAAGTAGCAATTAAATTTTAAAAGCTAAACTCTATAACAAAATCAAAACACAAAACATACAAAAATTAAAAATTACAAATACTCAAAGTCTAATTTATATCACTATTAATGGAGAGATATTTGCCAGTTCAACACGACTCACGCCTGCTATGGTCGTATCACCAACGGTGTAGACCGCGACCACGTTTACAGCAATCCGATCAAATGCAGTGGGCCTTAGAGAAAGGAAAGATGTTTTCATTGGCAGTTTCCCAGTGCAGTGGGTCAAATGCAGTGGGCGTTCAAAGTTTCCTGTTTTCGTACAAATTTTAAATTCACAATGTTCATATGTACAAATTTTAAATTCACAACGTTTATATGTGCTCCCAAATCAAATTAAAACTCTAGAAAAATATATTTCTGTTCTCAATTTCAATTAAAATGCTGGAAAAATATGTTTCTGCTTTTAATTCTAATTAAAACGTCGGAAAAATATGTTTATATTCTCAAATTCAATTAAAACGTTGGAAATATATGTTTTTGCTCTCAAGTTTAATTAAAACGCTCGAACTATATGTTTGTGCTCTCAAATCCAATGAAAACACTGACAAAATATTTTTCTACTCTAAAGTCCAATTAAAACGCTAGAAAAAATATGTTTCTGTTCTCAATTTAAATTAAAACGTTGGAAAAATATTTTTCTACTCTGAATTCCAATTAAAACGTTGGAAAATATTTTTCTACTTTCAAGTTTAAGTAAAACGTTGGAAAAATATTTTCTTACTCTTAATTCCAATTAAAAAATGCTAGAAAGAATATTTTTCTACTATCAAGTCTAATTAAAACGCTAGAAAGAATATTTTTTTACACTCAATTCCAATTAAAACGCTGGAAAAATATTTTTCTACCCTCAAGTTCAATTAAAATGTTTGAAAAAATATTTTTCTACTTTCAAATCCAATTAAAACGCTGGAAATATATGTTTCTGCTCTCAAGTCCAATTAAAACATTGGAAAAATATTTTTCTACTCCCAAGTCCAATTAAAACGGTGGAAAAATATTTTTTTACTCACAAGTCCAATTAAAACGCTGAAAAAAATATGTTTATACTCTCAAATCCAATTAAAACGCTGGAAATATATATTTCTGCTCTCAAATCTAATTAAAACGCTCGAACTATATGTTTGTGCTCTCAAGTCCAATTAAAACACTGAAAAAATATTTTTCTACTCTCAAATCCAATTAAAACGCTGAAAAAATATTTTTGTGCTCTCAAATCCAATTAAACCACTGAAAAAATATTTTTCTGATCTAAAGTCCAATTAAAACGCAAGAAAATATTTTTTAACTCTCAAGTCCAATTAAAATTCTGGAAAAATATTTTTCTGCTCCCAAATCCAATTAAAATGGTGGAAAAATATTTCTCTAATCTCAATTCCAATTAAAATTGTGGAAAAATATTTTTCTCCTCCCAAATCCAATTAAAATGGTGAAAAAATATTTTTATATTCTCAAGTCCAATTAAAACGCTGAAAAAATATTTTTCTACTCTCAAGTCCATTTAAAACACTGGAAAAATATTTTTCTACTCTGAATTCCAATTAAAACGTTGGAAAAATATTTTTTTTACTTTCAAGTCCAATTAAAACGTTGGAAAAACATTTTTCTACTTTCAAGTCCAATTAAAACTTTGGAAAAATATTTCTCTAATCTCAATTCCAATTAAAATTCAACAAAAATATTTTTCTACTTTCAAATCCAATTAAAACGCTGGAAATATATGTTTCTCCTCTCAAGTTTAATTAAAACGCACAAAATATATGTTTGTGCTCTCAAGTCCAATTAAAATACTGAAAAAATATTTTTCTACTCTCAAATCCAATTAAAACGCTAGAAAAAAATATGCTTTTGTTCTCAATTTCAATTAAAATGTTGGAAAATTTTTTTTTCTACTCTAAATTCCAATTAAAACGTTGGAAAAATATTTTTCTACTTTCAAATCCAATTAAAACATTGAAAAAATATTTTCTTACTCTTAATTCCAATTAAAAAACGCTAAAAAGAATATTTTTCTACTATCAATTCCAATTAAAATGCTAGAAAGAATATTTTTTACTCTCAATTCCAATTATAACGCTGGAAAAATATTTTTCTACTCTCAAGTCCAATTAAAACGTTCGAAAAAATATTTTTCTACTTTCAAATCCAATTAAAACGCTGGAAATATGTGTTTTTGCTCTGAAATCCAATTAAAACATTGGAAAATATTTTTCTACCCCCAAGTCCAATTAAAACGATGGAAAAATATTTTTCTACTCACAAGTCAAATTAAAATGCTCAAAAAATATGTTTATACTCTCATATCCAATTAAAACGCTGGAAATATATGTTTCTGCTCTCAAGTCTAATTAAAACGCTCAAACTATATGTTTGTGCTCTCAAGTCCAATTAAAACACTGAAAAAATATTTTTCTACTCTCAAGTCCAATTAAAACGCTAGAAAAAATATGTTTATGTTCTCAATTTCAATTAAAACGTTGGAAAAATATGTTTGTGCTCTCAAATCTAATTAAAACGTCGGAAATATATGTTTATACTCTCAAATCTAATTAAAATGCTGTAAATATATGTTTCTGCTCTCAAGTCTAATTAAAACGCTCGAACTATATGTTTGTGCTCTCAAGTCCAATTAAAACACCGAAAAAATAATTTTCTACTCTCAAATCCAATTAAAACGCTGAAAAAATATTTTTGTGTTCTCAAATCCAATTAAACCACTGAAAAAATACTTTTCCTGATCAAAAGTCCAATTAAAACGCAAGAAAATATTTTTTAACTCTCAAGTCCAATTAAAATTCTGGAAAAATATTTTTCTGCTCCCAAATCCAATTAAAATGGTGGAAAAATATCTTTCTATTCTCAATTCCAAATAAAATTGTGGAAAATATTTTTCTGCTCCCAAATCCAATTAAAATGGTTTAAAATATTTTTCTGCTCCCAAATCAAATTAAAACGCTGGGAAAATATTTTTTTACTCTCAAGTCCAATTAAAACGCTGGAAAAATATGTTTATACTCTCCAGTCCAATTAAAACGCTGGAAAATATTTTGCTACTCTGAATTCCAATTAAAACGTTGGAAAAATATTTTTGTACTTTCAAGTCCAATTAAAACGTTGGAAAAATATTTTCCTACTCTTAATTCCAATTAAAAAATGCTAGAAAGAATATTTTTCTACTATCAAGTCCAATTAAAACGCTAGAAATAATATTTTTCTACTCTCAATTCCAATTAAAACGCTGGAAAAATATTTTTCTACTCTTAAGTCCAATTAAAGCGTTCGAAAAAATATTTTTCTAATTTCAAATCCAATTAAAACGCTGAAAATATATGTTTTTGCTCTCAAGTCCAATTAAAACATTGAAAAAATATTTTTGTACTCCCAAGTCCAATTAAAATGGTTGAAAATATTTTTCTACTCACAAGTACAATTAAAACGCTGAAAAAATATCTTTATACTATCAAATCAAATTAAAACGCTGGAAATATATGTTTCTACTCACAAGTCCACTTAAAACACTGAAAAATATGTTTATACTCTCAAATCCAATTAAAACGCTCGAAATATATGTTTATGCTCTCAAGTTTAATTAAAACGCTCGAACTATATGTTTGTGCTCTCAAGTCCAATTAAAACACTGAAAAAATATTTTTCTACTCTCAAATCCAATTAAAATGCTAGAAAAAATATGCTTTTGTTCTCAATTTCAATTAAAACGTTGGAAAAATATGTTTTTACTCTAAATTCCAATTAAAACGTTGGAAAAATATTTTTCTACTTTCAAGTCCAAGTAAAACATTGGAAAAAAAAATATTTTACTCTTAATTCCAATTAAAAACGCTAAAAGAATATTTTTCTACTATCAAGTCCAATTAAAACGCTAGAAAGAATATTTTTTTACTCTCAATTCTAGTTAAAGCGCTGGAAAAATATTTTTCTACTCTCAAGTCCAATTAAAACGTTTGAAAAAATATTTTTCTACTTTCAAATCCAATTAAAACGCTGGAAATATATGTTTTTGCTCTCAAGTCCAATGAAAACATAGTAATATTTTTCTACTCCCAAGTCCAATTAAAACGGTGGAAAAATATTTTTCTACTCACAAGTCCAATTAAAACGCTGAAAAAGTATGTTTATACTCTCAAATCTAATTAATACGCTGGAAATATATGTTTCTGCTCTCAAGTCTAATTAAAACACTCGAACTATATTTTTGCGCTATCAAGTCCAATTAAAACACTGAAAAAATATTTTTCTACTCTCAAATCCAATTAAAACGCTAAAAAAAAATGTTTCTGTTCTCAATTTCAATTAAAACATTGGAAAAATATGTTTGTGCTCTCAAATCTAATTAAAACGTCGGAAAAATATGTTTATACTCTCAAATCTAATTAAAACATTGTAAATATATGTTTCTGCACTCAAGTCTAATTAAAACGCTTGAACTATATGTTTGTGCTCTCAAGTCCAATTAAAACACTGAAAAAATATTTTTCTACTCTCAAATCCAATTAAAACGCTGAAAAAATATTTTTGTGCTCTCAAATCCAATTAAACCGCTGAAAAATATTTTTCTGATCTAAAGTCCAATTAAAACGAAAAAAAATATTTTTTAACTCTCAAGTCCAATTAAAATTCTGGAAAAATATTTTTCTGCTCCCAAATCCAATTAAAATGGTGGAAAAATATTTTTCTATTCTCAAATCCAATTAAAACGCTGGAAAAATATTTTTTTACTCTCAAGTCCAATTAAAACGCTGAAAAAATATTTTTCTACTCTCAAGTCCAATTAAAACATTGGAAAAATATTTTTCTACTTTCAAGTCCAATTAAAACGTTGGAAAAATATTTTTCTACTCTTAATTCCAATTAAAAAATGCTAGAAAGAATATTTTTCTACTATCAAGTCCAATTAAAACGCTAGAAATAATATTTTTCTACTCTCAATTCCAATTCGAACGCTAGAAAAATATTTTTCTACTCTTAAGTTCAATTAAAATGTTCAAAAAAATATTTTTCTACTTTCAAATCTAATTAAAACGCTGAAAATATATGTTTTTTCTCTCAAGTCCAGTTAAAACATTGGAAAAATATTTTTGTACTCCCAAATCCAATTAAAACGGTGGAAAAATATTTTTCTACTCACAACGATAATTAAAACGCTGAAAAAATATGTTTATACTATCAAATCGAATTAAAACGCTGGAAATATATGTTTCTACTCACAAGTCCAATTATAACGTTGAAAAAAATATGTTTATAATCTCAAATCTAATTAAAATGCTGGAAATATATGTTTCTGCTCTCAAGTCTAATTAAAACGCTCGAACTATATGTTTGTGCTCTCAAGTCCAATTAAAACGCTCGAACTATATGTTTGTGCTCTCAAGTCCAATTAAAACACTGAAAAAATATTTTTCTACTCTCAAGTCCAATTAAAACTCTAGAAAAAATATGTTTTTGTTCTCAATTTTAATTAAAACATTGGAAAAGTATGTTTGTGCTCTCAAATCTAATTAAAACGTCAGAAAAATATGTTTATACTCTCAAATCCAATTAAAACGCTGTAAATATATGTTTCTGCTCTCAAATCTAATTAAAACGCTCGAACTATATGTTTGTGTTCTCAAGTCCAATTAATACACTGAAAAAATATTTTTGTACTCTCAAATTCCAATTAAAACGCTGAAAAAATATGTTTGTGCTCTCAAATCCAATTAAACCGCTGAAAAATATTTTTCTGATCTAAAGTCCAATTAAAACGCAAGAAAAATATTTTTTAACTCTCAAGTCCAATTAAAATTCTGGAAAAATATTTTTCTGCTCCCAAATCCAATTAATATGGTGGAAAAATATTTTTCTACTCTTAAGTCCAATCAAAATTGTGGAAAATATGTTTCTGCTCCCAAATCCAATTAAAATGGTGGGAAAATATTTTTCTATTCTCAAGTCTTATTAAAACGCTGAGAAAATATTTTTTTACTCTCAAGTCCAATCAAAACGATGGAAAAATATTTTTCTACTCTCAAGTCCAATAAAAACGTTGGAAAAATATTTTTCTACTCTTAATTCCAATTAAAAAACGCTAGAAAGAATATTTTCCTACTATCAAGTCCAATTAAAATGGTAGAAAGAATATTTTTCTACTTTCAAGTCCAATTAAAAGGCTGGAAAAATATTTTTCTACTATCAAGTCCAATTAAAACGTTCAAAAAAATATTTTTCTACTTAAAACGCTGAAAATATATGTTTTTGCTCTCAAGTCCAACTAAAATATTGAAAAAATATTTTTCTACTCCCAAATCCAATTAAAACGCTGGAAAATTATTTTTCTACTCACAAGTACAATTAAAACGCTGAAAAAATATTTTTTACTCTAAAGTCCAATTAAAACGCTGGAAAAAATATTTTTCTACTCTCAACTCCAATTAAAATGCTGGAAAAATATATATCTACTTTCAAGTATAATTAAAACATTGGAAAATATTCTTTTACTCTCAAGTCCAATTAAAACGCTGAAAACTTTTTTTTCTACTCTCAAGTCCAATTAAAACGCTGAAAAAATATTTTTCTACTTTCAAGTATAATTAAAACGTTGGAAAATATTCTCTTACTCTTAAGTCCAATTAAAACGCTGGAAAATTTTTTTTCTACTTTCAAGTCCAATTAAAACGCTGAAAAATATTTTTCTATCGTCAAATCCAATTAAAACGCTGGAAATATATGTTTCTGCTCCCAACTCCAATTAAAACACTGGAAAAATATTTTTTTACTCTCAATTCCAATTAAAACGCTAAAAAAATATTTTTCTACTCACAAGTTCAATTAAAACGTTGAAAAATTATTTTTCTACTCACAAGTCCAATTAAAATGCTGGAAAAATATTTTTCTACTCTCAAGTCCAATTAAAACGCTGAAAAATTATTTTTTACTCTCAAGTCCAATTAAAACGTTGGAAATATATGTTTATGCTCTCAAGTCTAATTAAAACGCTGGAAAAAATATTTTTATGCTCTAGAAATATAATTTTGTACTTTGTAAAAATAGCATCGATGAACTTTTTAGACGAAGGACAAGGATTTTAGAGATAACTTTGTAAAAAAATATTACAAAGTGTAATCGGTCGAAAATCCTTCATAGATACTATGCATTCCATCTTTGGAATAACACATAGATTTATATGATTGAACTCTTTGATCATTGTCCTGAATGGAAGAATCTCTCAATTCAACAAAAAATTCAATTATTTCAACTACATTAAATAAGATTGCATTTCCAACAATATTCTAGTATTGCTCAAAAAAAGTGCCGAAAATCTATCTCCTCCAAGAGTTTTATTAGATCCTATTGTGGAAAGAGCTTGAAAAACCTCATCTTTTGATACGAGTTTCGTTAGTTCCACATTCATATCAAAAGAAACAACATTCTTAACACTATGAAATACTGAATCCATTTCACCAGGTAATGATATCTCAAATAACTTTCAGAAGTATGTATGGACTTCTTGACCAATTGCTTCGTTACCAACAACATCTTTCCCATTTGAATTTTTGATAATGACAAAATTATTTCTTGATCGTCGATTTTTAGTAACTGCGTGAAAATATCGAATATTTCTATCTCCTTCTTTCGGCCACTGATTTATACTCTTAATTTTCTAGTATTTTTTCACTTCGACATACGCCTCCAATACTTCTTTCTTCATTAAGCAAATTCTATCCGAATCAAAATGAGAATTTATTTTGGCCTGGTCTATAGATGACGTAAGCTCCTTTATACGTTTGCTAGAATTTAGTAAAGAAGTCTTCTTCCAAAAAGATATCTTTTTCCGACAAGATCTTAATTTAGACAACAAATATGAATGGTCGGTATAAAAATCATTATTATTCCGACTATTTCTCACAATGGATGGAAAATCTTTATAGTAAATCCAACGAGGGTCATAGCAAAACAACCTCTTCCCAAATTCAGATTTGTGTCTAATTTTAACTTAAAACTGTTGTTATATCTAATTTTTTATTTAAAAAACAATTTCTTATGTATTTATATGTTTTATTATTCTGACTATTTCTTATAATGGATGGAAAATTTTCATGGTGAATCCAACGAGGGTCGTAGCGAACAGAGCCGGCCCTGAATTTAACAGGATTGCAAGCTAAAAAAAATGGGTCGTTTTAATTTTTAAATTTTTTTGTTGTTATAAAGACTCGAACCGAAAAACTCAAGGAAACAGTTTATTTTTATTTATCATTTGTGCTAGAAATACTTTTGAAATAAAGGCTGATATTTTTATATTAATAGTGAGAGCCGCAAGCACGGGCTTGCTTTGCTTGGGTCCAGGCCCGGCCCTGATAACGAAACAACCTCTTCCCAAATTCAGATTTGTGTCTAATTTTAAGTTAAAACTGTTGTTATATCTAATTTTTGATTTAAAAAACAATTTATTATGTATTTATATGTTTTATTATGTATTTTGTCACTTTTGGTACTATCATACATAGAATATCGTGCATATATATTATATACATAAAGTTACATTAAATATTCATTTCATCAAGTTTTACAAATTATTTTAGTACAATATATATATATATATATAATATCAATAATATTTCACTTTATTCATTCGATATCACATATGAGGCATTTGTAAGGTCATCACTCTCATTATACTTGGATGATCTTCAATATCATCATGTAGAATTTCAAATTATCAATTTTGTATTTATCTTTCAGAAAGAATTTGATTTAGTTCTATATGAATTAGTACAAATATGGATATACTTATAGGAAAATTTTCAACGAAATTCCCATCAAAAATTTATCAATGATTTTGAAACAAAGTCATTTACGATGAATTAGCAACAAAATCATTTACACATTTTTACCTATCAATAATTCATCGTTAAGTTGTAGTAAAAATATTGTATTGCAAATGTCTTACAATACCATCGAATGATATTTTTTCGTTAAATCTACGTTAAAACCATTAAAATTTGTTTCGAATTATTGACAAATATTTGCGGTTCAATCTTACGATAGAATTACGTCAAATGATTGCTACCAAAGTTTTTATAAATGTGTTGCAAATTAACATCGGAATAAATTTGATGCAAATTTTCGATGATTTTGGATGACCATCGAAAATTTATTAATAATTTTGCAACAAAGCCACTTATGAAAAATTAAGAATTACTTTTTAATAATTAAGAATAACTTTTTGTTCTGAAAATGAGTAAAACAAAATATACAGAAGCACATTTATCAATTATTCATCATTAAGCTGTAAAAAAAATACTCTTTTTCTAAATGCTTTTCAAAATATTTTTGAATTACCACCGATACAAAATTTTTTTATAAAACCATCCAACAATGCTTGAATCTTACAATAAAATTATAGAATTATATGGCCATCTGGCCGATGTATACATATAAATTTTATTTTTAGGTATTCGTCTTAATTTGAAGATTAAAAAAAATAATACTAAATGAACCTTTCAAAATAATTCGCAGTTAAGTTTTGGTCCTACTATTTGTTGTAAAAGTCTTAATTTCATATTTTTCCACAATTTAATTTAATCCATCGCTATTCTCACGTAGTTGTCGATTATTCTAGAGAAAACGACCTCGTATAACAGTTCTAGTCATCCATGATCAAAGAAAGTGATACTATATACCTAATATATTATTTGAGAAATTTTTTAACAAAATAATCTTATCTGACATATTAATAACAAAAATATCATGCTGACGTGTCAACACAACATTGAGTTTCAGTTTAAATATAGAAAAGGGTTTAACTTAGTAGAATAATTATAATACATGCCATTAATATTAATTTGGTTAGAGAATAAATATAATTTATTCAACTATCCAAAAAATACTACTAAATTTATAAAAACAATAATTTTTATTTCTTTAAATTTTTTATATGTTAATTTATAAATAATTTTAAATAAATATAAATAGATTTAAGTTACTACCGTAATCCATAATACATTATTTGAGAAACATTTTAATAAAATAATTTTACTTTGACGTGTTATTAACAGAAATACCATGTTAATGTGTCATCACTAAAGTAAATTTCAAACAAATATATAAATGAGTTTAACTTATTAGAATAATTACAAGTATATCATTGTTATTAATTTGATTATATAATTAATATATTTTATTAAACTAACAAAAAAATACTATTAAATTCGTAAAAAATAATTATTTTTCTTTTCTTACTTTGTATATACAAAAATTAATATTAAAAATAATTTTAAATAGAAGTTAAAATTATATAAATATTTAATTTATATTTACTAATAATATATAATTTGCGAATATTTTTCCCCACGCATGGCATGGGTATGAATCTAGTTTTAATTGTTAGAGAATGTTGACGAGTGTTTTTTATCTTGGTCATTTTTCTACCTATAATTATCTACTAACGATTATTAATACTAATAAAGATTAGTTTAAATCTAAATATATAATTACTCGAAAGAAGAAAAAAACATATTCAAATAGTTTATAGTTTACAAATTTTTACGTAATGTTAAATCACTATCAATGTGTTTTTAAATAATATTTATTTTATTAAATATTCGTAATATATATATATACAAATGCAAAATTTTAAATTGTTAAATATAATATATAGTTGATTATTTGTTTATGTTTCTTTACCAGCCTTCTCACTCCCCATTGGTCAAATTCTATATTTATCTCACTTTTCAATATTGGGCCTTTCATTGCGATCAAGACCTAATCACCGTACTTGATAAGGGTTGCAGCAACCACACACACAAAAAAGAACAAAACTAAAAGATAAATCCGTTTCACTATAAGCCAAAAAGGAGAACCTCTCTCAATGTGGTGTACCAAAACCAAATCAGCAATGTGGCCAAAAGGGACTGATAACCGTGCAAACTCCAACTTCTCCTACAGAATGTTTTCCATGGGTGTGAATGGAATACTCCTGGGCATATATAACCTGTATGCTATAAAACCCGAAACAACAAGAGAAATCATGGACATCACAATTGTAGAGATGTTGGTTCCATTGCTAGAGCCCTTGACCGTTGAAGCGCTGAGACCCAAAGAAGACTCCGAGGATATATCTAGCAGGATCCAGTCGCAACTGATGGTATAGTGCCCTCATCCTAATTATTGGTCAAAAAAAAATTGCAACGCATGCTGTAGCGTCTGACCAATGCGTTTGCAGCAGATACATGTGACAACTAAACGAACAATAATCTACCGTAGGTATAACCGTAAGTTCTTGCGGTTGACAAATGAACATAATCGATCTAATTGTTATATTATTTTGATTACAATTTTTTTAAACATGTATACGCCGATCAATATTGTAGTAATACAAGTGGTTCTCTATATATCATCGAATACAGCAATGATGAGCTCATCATGACCCAAATCTATCCTCAACTTCCACAAGCCATCCAATGTTTTTCCATGTTTTGCTACTTAGATTTTGTCAATTCGATATTTAGTATTTAAATATGGAATGAGTTACTATAAAAATTGAGAATCTAATAAAATACTTGAATAGCTACAATTTATGTCATTTTATATGTTGTTTTTTTGTGATAAAATATAAATATAAATATTGTTTGTTTGGTCGCCGCAGGCGGCTGCGGCTGCGGTCAATCTTGCAGCTGTGGCTGCGACAGATATTGTTCGTTTATCTGCCGCCGGTTGCGGTTACGGTTGATCGTAGATTTTTAGTCGCACCGCTGTTTTAATCAGCGGTCGAAAAAATTGCATCGTAGGACTCAGCGTCTGATCGTTAAAAAACTCTAAGTCATACAAATTGCATCATGCCAAAAAATTAAAAGTATGAAAGCAAATAAAGTATAATGGAAAAGAACCACAAAGCTTCAAAACCCCCAACTTTGCTTGATAAAACCTCTTTATCCGAAAATCAGAAATCTAAATCAACACTTGAAGTATTGTCAGGGGTGAAGTGACTTACAAGAGGAACAGAAAGAACAAAATCACAATGAGCCAAAGAATTGAGATGCATTTTCTAAAACGACTATGACACGTAACAAGAAAACAACACGTCAATAGTTATACTAACTCCTTTACAAGCAAGGAAAGAAGATCGAGAAAACTCCATTTAAATTTATTCTAATGTTATAATCACCATTAGATTTATATTCATGCTTTAGTTCGGGAAAAATATTTACAAATTATATAATATTATTTATTATTAAATATAAATTAAGTATTTATATAATTTTATTTTTATTTAAAATTATTTTTAATACTAATTTTTGTATATGTAAATTAAGAAAAAAATAATTATTTTTTATAAATTTAATAATATTTTTGATTAGTTTAATAAAATATACTGATTTTTAACCAAATTAATAACAATGACATATATAGTAATTATTCTATTAATTTAAGTCTATTTATATATTTATTTAAAATTCATTGTGCTAATAACATATCACCATTATATTTCTGTTAATAAAAGCATTTCGAAGGAACCCACAATCTTAATTCATACCAAAAAAGAAAAATCTCATACATTGTAATCAAATTAGGTGAGGCAAACCGGATGGGATTTGTTAATAAATTTCAATGATTTCAATTTTAAAATTTAATCTTAAAAATATATAGATTTGATTTTAATTCAATCCAATACAATTCTTGTATAAGAAAAAATATACTAACAAATTACGCAAATTGATTTCCTTTTTCTTTTGACCTTTTATTTTTGATGCTTCTTTTAGATGGAAAAATGATTGACAAAATTCCTCTTCCTAATTTACTATGTGGTAAGTTACAAAAAAACACTTGTTTTTCTTTTTACGTGTTTTTTTCTGTATTTATAGTTAAAGTAAAATGAAATCCACGTATTCTTTTATTAACTACCACAATATTTTATATATATATATATTAATAGTTAGGTTAACTTAAGTAACTATCTTATACATATAATATAAAATTTCATTGATGTAAAATTTTGTGTGTATTATTAAAGCAAAGTATAAGAATTATCAATACACCCGTATTTTAACGTTTTTAAACGAAACTGATCTATCACAGTGTCGTCTTTTATATTAGAATTATGAACATTAAAACAAACTTGATTTTTATAATTAAACCGAAAGACACATAAGTCACATATAAAAATATAAATATTTTTACATTCTCTCCCTTGTGTTGACTTAAAACTTTAATATGCACATAACACCAACTTCATTTCAATTTTAACTATCAAAATAAAATTAGAATTGATCGAATCATGGCGGTCATCCATCACTCTTCCATGTATCACAAAACAATCTCATTTCCATATATAGTTTCTTTGTATTGAGAACAACCTTACTTCTCAATCTAATGATATGTTATTTAAGAATCATAAGTGTATACACATATTTTAGTGATAACATATTTGTTAAAACGAAAAACATAACTTTAAATAAATTCATAGCATCACACACATAATGAACATATCACAATCATAATAGCAAGAATTTTTCTATAACACACATACGCTTTACATGACCAATAAACATCTTGGATGGTAGTACTTTAGTTAACGGATCCGCTACCATCATATCAGATCTTACATGCTCAAAGGACATTTACGTTTCTGTACCTTTTTTGATAGACAAGTACTTTAATTTCATGTGCTTAGCACATTTCGAATACTTGTCATTTTTTGAAAAGAAGACAGTTGCAAAATTATCATAAATAAATTCTCAACTGCCTCGCTATATTATCGACAATTCGAAGTCCCGAAATAAAGTTCCACAGTCATAATGCGTGAATTATGGCCTCAAAACATGACACAAATTTGGCCTTCACACTGGAAATAGCAATTACATATTATTTTCCACTTTTCCTTGATACTGCTCCCCTAGCTAATAGGGAAAAATAGCCAAACATCAGTTTTTTACTGTCAATGCATCCGACATAATCAGAATCTGAATATCCAATGATCTTAAGGTGATCATATTTCTTGTATGTAAGCATGTGCTATTTGGTGCCTTGTAAGTACATGAGAAGTTTCTTTGCAGCTCTCCAATGGTCCATTTTAGGATTACTTTGATATTGACCCAACATACCAACCACAAAGCTGATATCTGGCCGAGTACATGTTTGAACATAGTTCAAACTCCCAACCACTAATGCATATGGAATGCTTTCTATTTCTTTACGCTCCAATTCATTTCTAGGGCTGCATTCTACTAAATTGTCCCCTTTCTGAATTAGAACTATCCATACGGAGCATTTATCCATTTATATCTCTCTAAAATCTTGTTGATATATCCCTTTCTAAGACAATCTTGACAATATTTGTGTTTTATCTTGAAATATTTCTATTCCGATCACATATGATGCCTCACTCATATTTTTCATTTCAAATTTCTTTGAGAGATACTTCTTTATATCAACATGCCCATGTTGTTTGCAAAAAACAAAATATCAACAACATATAAGACCAAAATCACAAACTTGCTCTCACTGACTTTAGTGTAGAGACATCGATCAATGATGACCTAGCATTACCCGTCTCCACTATTCTTGTACTATGATTAGGATAATAAAATATATACCCTTTTGATTTTTCAGGATAACCAATGAAAAATCCACTCATGATCCTAAAGTTAAGTTTCATTTCAAGTAGGTTATATAACCTTACTTCTGCTGGAAAATCCTAGACACGTAGATGCCTTAAACTAGGTTTTTTTTCCGTCCACAGCTCATAAAGAGTCTTAGGAACAGCATTGCTAGGAACCTAGTTCAACACATACGTTGTAGTTTTTAATGCATATACCCACAACGAAATGGGTAAAGAGCAATTACTCAACATGCTCCTAACCATATCCATTAAAGTACGCTTCCACCTCTCAGCTACACCATTCTGCTGAGGAGTACCACATATTGTATATTGTGCACAAATGCCTTTACTTTCAAGTAACTTTGCAAATGGACCTCGACATTGTCCATTTTCATTGAATTTTCCATAAAACTCACCACCTCTATGAGATCTCACAACTTCTAATTTTTTTTATCTAACTGTTTTTTCACTTCGTCAATGAACACCTCTAGGACATTCACAGATTTGGACTTTTCATGGAGCAGATATGTGTATGCATAATGTGAGTAATCATCAATGAAAATGATAAAATACTTTTCACCGCTCCAAGAAGGAGCATCTAAAGAGACACAAATATTGGTATGTATTAACTCAAGAAGTTGAGTGTTTCTTGTGGATGTTTTCTTTGTTATATGTTTAGTGTGCTTTTCTTTAATGCAGTCTATACATACATTTAGATCAGTAGAATCCAATGAAGAAATAATTTCATTCTTTACGAAACTCATAATTCTTTCTTTGGAAATATGACCTAATCGTTGATGCCACAATAAAACAGAATTTTCATTTGATGCACTACGTTTAATGCCTCGACTTTCAATATTAAATAGGCATTCGAAAAACTTTGCATAATGACTAAACTTATAAAGAGAATCAAACAAAGTACCACTAGCATAGAACTGATCATTTCGGTACAGTGAGAAAACACCATGTCCAACATTAAAAACAAATCATAAATTATCTAGTCTACTTAGAGAAACAAGATATCTATAAACATTCATGTACACAGAGACACTATTCAAGATCTATATGACACCTAGTATCTAAAAATCATTATGTAAGTCTCAATACCGTCAATTCGTACTTTAATCATGTTTCCTGTGAACAAGTATCATTCAGATCCTCTTATGGGTTGGATCGAACGGAATCCCTATTTCATATATGACACACGAGTAGTATTTAAATTCTAAATTAAAAAACTATTTAAATATAATAGTTTAAATTTATATATAATTTATTTAATATAAATAAATATTTGCACATAATTATAATTATGTTAGTTTTAGAATTCAAATTTTTTTAGCATTAGATTTAAAGTTTTAGTATTAGATTAAAATTTTTTTTAAAAAAAATACTATTTTAAAATATTATATAATACGTATAATAATCAAATTAATGGAAGAAAAGATTCGGACATTTTTAAGGTAGCAAGAAATGGAATTATTCTTTGATTCCCTCCAATCCTTTTTTATTTCTTTATTTAAGAAAAAGCTCGGACGAAAATGGCGATCTTTGGTAACCATAGAAAATCTCTTTTAAACAAAAGAAAAGAGAGCCACGTGATTCGTTCTACGCTTGACTCCTCTGATCATTGATTGCAAAATTCAATTTCCTGAAAAGCTTTTTTTTTTTGTTTTGTTTTAGGGTTATTACGTATTGTGTATTTGGGTAATCTCGAAGCACCACGATATTGATTTTAACTGCATCAATCAGAGAATCGCTTATTTGATTTTGCTCGCCAACGGATTTTCTAATCACCTTGATTCTTCGTTGTTCGGTCCATTTTCAGCTGCTGTAGGTATGATTTCTCTCGATTCTAGCTTCGTTTCTTGAGTAGGAAAAAATGTCTTAGGTGTTTTACCTCAGCTCGTGATTGCTTTGAAATTGGATGTTACCTGCTTTTGAAATTTCAATTTATTGTGAATTTTTCTATTGATAGGTCAGAGAGTTTTTTTTCTAATATGTACAATTGAATTTACGATTATCTAATCATGTAATGGTTTTTTTTCACCCATTTCAAGATTGTATAGCGTAAGAGTCACAGGGTTGTCTATTATGGTTTGTTCTTTGGCTTACCTTGCTTTCTTATTTATATTTGCATTTAATCTTGATTTAGTTGTGTTTTCTTAGTGATTCTTGTTAATTAGTTTTATGCATCTGTGTGAAATTCTTATTTGAACGAAGTTAGGGGACAAGTAGTTATTTATTCGGTTCTTGTTCTTGATTGAAGTGTTTTCACCATTTCTTGCGATGGTATATAGGAGTTGCTACATATTATAAAGATAAAAAAATGCGAGGAATTGACTAACTTCAGGTTTGTTGAAAGTCGATGAAATTTAAGTAATAATACGGTTTCTAGTTCTTTTCTCCTTGATGAGTGAGTACAAAGGCTAGTAGTAGTTCTGGTATCAGTTACGAATTTTTGGAATTCAGGGATCAAGGGTTCGTACCTATCAGACAGCAGTATAGATTCTCGTGAGAGTGAAATTTGATACCATATGTCATTTGTTGTAAGATTTGGCACTTGTGTGATTCAGGATGTCATTGAATTTTGGAGTCGCAAGCTGCTCTTTGCTCTACATTCGATGCATTAAAACTTAGTTCATGGATACTGTTACATTACTGGATCACACTGTGCTGAATATATTCGTTTTCTTTTTTTCTTGTTTCCTTAGGCACAAGTTATCTGCTGAACTAGGAACCAGAAGCTCAAAGTTTTTTATTAACCACGTCTACCCAAATTTTGAACTGGCATCGAGCAATTATTGGAACCACATGCTATGGGCTCTGACAAGCATTCTGCTCGTTTATTAAATACCCTCAAAATGGAGAGGGTCAGAACGATTCTAACCCATACTTACCCATATCCGCATGAGCATTCCCGTCATGCTATCATTGCTGTGTTTTTCGGTTGCTTATTCTTTATTTCATCGGATAACATGCATACCCTCATAGAAAAGTTTTCAGTCAAGTGGTGGTCTATGTATGCATGCTTGCTCGGATTTTTCTATTTCTTTTCTTCTCCATTTATTGGGAAGACAATCAGACCAAATTATTCAAATTTCAGTCGGTGGTAAGCAATTGTTCATTCTCTTCCAAAAATATGTATTATCAATATTCGCTCTTATACATTCTAAGTTCTTTGCTTTTTTTTTTTATCTGTAGGTACATTGCCTGGATTTTAGTTGCAGCTTTGTATCATCTTCCTAATTTTCAGTCAATGGGCTTGGATTTAAGGATGAATTTGTCCTTGTTTTTGACAATTTACATATCATCAATAGTCTTCCTTGTTGTCTTCCACATCATTTTTCTTGGCCTTTGGTATGTTGGTCTTGTTTCTCGCGTGGCTGGAAGACGCCCAGAGATCTTAACCATTCTTCAAAACTGTGCTGTAAGTTCACCAGTCTCCCACATTAAACTTAAAGCCACTTATATGCTTAAGATATTCTTTTTCATATAAAATATTATTTTCTGCATGTCTTTTATCCACACAGGTTCTTAGCATGGCCTGCTGTATCTTTTACAGCCATTGTGGTAATCGAGCTATTCTGAGAGAGAAACCTCTCGGAAGACAGCATTCTAGCTGGTTTTCGTTCTGGAAAAGAGAACACAGGCACAATATCTGGCTTTCAAAATTCATTCGTATGAATGAGTTGAAAGAACAAGTATGCTCATCGTGGTTTGCTCCAGTTGGATCTGCAAGTGATTATCCACTGTTATCCAAATGGTTCATTTACGGAGAGGTATATCTTCTTTACACTGTTCTAGTGAGTTGTTAATATGCTTTATTTGTTCAGCTTTTAAGTTTTATTTTGTTCCCACCTTGTTATCTGAAGATTGCATGCAATGGATCGTGTCCTGATTCATCTGACGAAATTTCTCCCATATACTCCTTGTGGGCGACATTCATTGGTCTTTACATTGCCAACTATGTAGTAGAGAGATCAACAGGGTAAGTAACATCTATAGCATAATTTTGACTTTCATTGGTCTGTACATTGCCAACTATGTAGTGGAGAGATCAACAGGGTAAGTAGCATCTATAGCATAGTTTTTTCAAAATTAATATTGCAACTGAGAATCAACAGTACATCTACTCTGGTCTTACATTCAAATTGCATATTTGTATCTTAAATTTTTGCTGTATGTTTAGGTGGGCTCTGACACACCCTCTGTCAGTTGATAAATATGAAAAGCTGAAGAATGAGCAAATGAAACCTAATTTCTTAGATATGGTTCCCTGGTATTCGGGGTACGTCAGTGCAAAACTAATATTTCCCATTTCTGCTTACCATTGTTTTTATTGAGTTGAGTAAATAATGAAAGCTGGACACGTGACTTGACTAGGTGCTGACCTATCTAATTATATATTTCAGAACATCGGCTGATTTGTTTAAAACTGTGTTTGACCTCCTCGTATCAGTGACGGTATTTGTTGGCCGCTTTGACATGCGGATGCTTCAGGTATACCTTTTTAATTTACGAGATGATATGAACAGGTAGTTCTTCTTTCTGCAGATGATAGACATTTATAATAATTGTATTTAGATTTTTGCGTCTTTCCTCTTTGCCAAATCTTTAGGCTGCAATGATCAAATCTTCTGATGGAACTGAGGGGAAGGAACTTTTATATGATCACCTTGCTGATAAGAAAGAATTTTGGTTTGATTTCATGGCGGATACCGGGGATGGTGGGAATTCATCATATACTGTTGCGAAACTTCTTGCTCAGCCTTCTATCAAAGTTTCAGTAGCTGATGAGTTTAAATATCTACCACGGGGTAATGTACTGCTTATTGGAGGAGATCTTGCGTAAGTGCTTTCCTTATTATGTGTAAATATTTACATATTTTCTAACTTTTTTCAGTTCTAACCATGGATGTCTTTCTCCAGGTATCCTAATCCGTCAGCTTTTACGTATGAAAAACGTCTCTTTTGTCCTTTTGAGTATGCACTGCAGCCTCCTCGTTGGTATAAAAATGACTCTATTGCTCTTGAAAAGCCTGAATTACCCGAGGGAGTGTCTGATATCAAAAGTTATGATGGTCCGCAATGTTTTCTCATCCCTGGAAACCATGGTGAGTTTCAGCTCTCAGCTTCATTGATTTTGCAAAGAATTTATTTCACTTTACTGTATGTATACCTGGTTTCTTTTACCATCTCTTCTAACTGTAGAATTATTATTTATTATTTCATAGACTGGTTCGACGGACTCAATACTTTCATGAGATATATATGCCACAAGAGTTGGTTAGGCGGCTGGTTAATGCCTCAAAAGAAAAGTTATTTTGCCCTGAAGCTACCTAAAGGATGGTGGGTGTTTGGTTTGGATCTTGCCCTTCATGGTGATATTGATGTTGACCAATTCAAATTTTTTTCCGAAACGGTGAAGGAGAAGGTAGTCTGTGTATCATTTCTCTTTCCCATGCTTTATACATATATTTGTAGTAAATAGTTTTCGTCACCTAGTCAGAGATCTACCATTAACTTGCTAATAACCTATTATAGACGGTATTACTCTGGTATAGATTTGTGATGTCTTTGATTTTTGAATTGCTCCTAACAAGCGGTTTAGGCTATATTTTAGTGGGTTCTTTTTTTTTTCATTTTACTCAATTTTCAGGTTTTCAATTTGTTGCTTTAGTAGAATTAATATCTTCTTATGTAGGTTGGGGAGAATGATGCAGTGGTCATTATCACGCATGAACCAAACTGGCTTCTTGATTGGTACTGGAGCTGCGATACAGGGAAGAACGTAAGACATCTGATATGTGACGTTTTGAAATTCAGGTGCAAACTTAGATTGGCAGGGGATTTGCATCACTATATGCGACATTCATCTACTCAATCAGACGGACCTGCCCATGTCCAACATCTTCTTGTTAATGGCTGTGGAGGAGCTTTTCTGCATCCCACCCATGTGTTCAGCAACTTTTCAAAGTTCTATGGGGCCTCCTATGGAAGCAAGGCTGCTTATCCCTCTTTTGATGATTCAAGCAAGGTAAGTACACTATCACCAACTTGCCTTGTTTTCATTGCATTCTGATAATATGTGTGTTTTCTTCTGTTTGCAGATTGCTTTGGGAAATATTTTGAAGTTCCGGAAAAAGAACTGGCAGTTTGATTTCATTGGGGGCATTATATACTTTATCCTGGTTTTTTCATTGTTTCCTCAGGTGCGTATTAAGCTTTTCCTATTTATATAGTGATGTAGTGCACAGCATTCAGTATTGGACAGGGAAGCTGAGATTGGTGTTTTATTTGGTATAGTAGATTTTTTGTTCCCTGAGGTTTGCATATTTGTAGTTTTGCTTTTTCCTTTCTTGAGAACCATCTTATAGGCTCACTGTTCACAAGAAAATTGTAATCTCATTCCACTTGTTGCTCGTTGGTTTCAGTGTAAACTAGGTCACATTTTACGAGGTGATTCATTTACTGGTCACCTGGAGAGTTTCTTAGGCACTGTTTGGAGCGCCTTTGAGTATGTGATGGAACAATCTTATGTGTCTTTTACCGGTGTCTTGATGTTGCTGATAACTGCAATTACATTTGTCCCCTCAAAAATATCTCGGAAGAAACGAGTGGTAATTGGAGTTCTTCATGTTGCTGCTCACCTGATGGCAGCTATGATTCTCATGTTGATGTTGGAACTGGGCATAGAAATCTGTATTCAGCATAATCTCCTTGCAAATTCTGGTCAGTAATCATTCCATATAGCTTGTTTGGGATGACCACCTTGTCTCATCACAATGTCACTGACGCCAGCAGGAAATACTGGCTCGGCGAAATTTCTGTGATTTAGCCTTTGATTTATGTTTTGACTCTTGACACTTTTGTTTACACAGGGTATCATACATTGTATCAGTGGTACAAATCAGTGGAAGACGAGCATTTCCCAGACCCTACTGGTCTTCGAGTCCGTATCGAACAGTGGACATTTGGCCTTTATCCCGCATGCATCAAGTATCTTATGTCAGCCTTTGATGTTCCTGAGGTAATTATTGTACCTGTGTTTTGTCTGTTTCAATAAACCGAAATCCAATTTTAGAATACCAACCTGAGTGCTTTAACATTAGGTGATGGCGGTTACCCGGACCAACATTTGCAAAGAAGGAATGGAATCACTTTCCCGAAGCGGAGCTGTTATCTATTATGCTTCTGTCTTCCTTTACTTTTGGGTCTTCTCAACACCTATCGTGTCTTTGGTATTTGGAAGCTACTTGTATATCTGCATCAACTGGCTCCACATACACTTTGATGAAGCTTTCTCTTCGCTCCGCATTGCCAATTACAAATCTTTCACCCGTTTCCACATCAAAGAAGATGGAGACATTGAAGTTTTCACTCTCGCAGTTGATAAGGTAAAAAAAAACTGATATGTATATTTACAACGGTAGTTGGTTACCACGAAACTGATAGTGCTGATGCTACAAATGATCTCATGAACCAAATGAGACTTCATGAACCTATCTTTACGGAATATTTCATTTTTTTTTTTGGTTGCGAAACTTATGGTTAAGTAAGTTCAACTAAAGGTATGTATATGATATGAGTTTAGGTGCCAAAAGACTGGAAGCTGGACAAAGATTGGGATTCAGAGCCGAGACAGAGTGGGCAGATGAGCCATGAGAGAAAGTTTCCAAGTAAATGGTGTGCATCAACAGTGCAACAAGACCCTGTTAATACCGTAAAGATAGTGGATCGTTTCGTTGTTCATAGATCACAAAATGAAAACGGAGAATGTTAGAGATGGATCAGTTCTTCATTGATCCTTTACTGTATCTCCCTCGTGTATATAAAAGATAGTAGAATGAAACATAGCCTCTCTGCTTCTTGTTTGAGATGAATGAAGATTGATATTTGCCTTTTGGATAGGTTCTAAATTCAAGTTTTTTGTATACTTGTATTAGTCACAGTTAAATCAGATCAATATATATATATATAAAGAAATGGTCTTTTATTGTATTTGGAGTTTTAAGTTACAAAATAGATTGGCACAACATTCTCTAATAAGCTAAGTAGCATTGGCCCTCTCTTTCTAACTCTATCTCTCTCTCTCTCTCTCAACAATACAACAATTTTATACCCTTAATCTTAAGAAATCAAGGAAAAAATATAGTGGATGAATCGATCAAAGCTAGAAAAGGTACAAAATGTCTCTCAACCTCTGGTTTTAGGCATTTTATGAAGAAGGGGCGTATTCTTGGATTGTTGTTGCTAACGTATCCCTATCTTCGGCCGTCTTTGTTCTTATCAGAAAGGTTCTCGGTATTACATTCTCATTGTTGGAATCCTCCTGTTGCATGTAAACAAAATCAGAGAAACTACAAACCCACCATGAAAACGCTAAAGAAAAGCTTCAGCGGTTTTTATTTTTACCGAGGAGTGAAATATTGCAACAAGGGAGTTCTTCTGTGAAGTCGTCTTGATTCCAGCATACAGTAGTGCATTCAGAAGAAGTTTACCGACCTGACAAGAAGAAAAGCTTTTAATGTTGAGCATCTTTAGACCAGGTTGAATGTCAAGTGTGTGTGTGTGTGTGTGTGAAATCATACATCGTTTCGGACAAGAATTGTGGGTTTTGATTCTTTTGTCCCCTTGTCGACACCTTCTTTGCATTTTATGTAGAGATTCCCACTTCCTTTATCTTTCCAAATACCTTTATCTGTTGGGTCATTTGACTGCATAATATCAGAGATGCAAAGGTTAAAACACATCCCTACAGTCATCAGCAATAAGAGAACATCTTTTATAAGATCTTTAATGCCCCTACTTGGACTCGAACCAAGATGCTACAGCACTGCTCTCTAAGAGCAGTGTGTCTACCAATTTCACCATAGCGACAACTTTTTCAAAACAATACTAACAAATTTTATTCAATTATGTACGTAGAGACTAGAGAGAGAGAAAAGAAAAGTCTTTTACAAGCATATGACACCTAAGAGGACATTGAGGATGAAAATTGATTAGGAAAGAACATTTTCATCACTACAACCTTATGGATTCATACGTGATAGCTATATCCTCGTTATGGTTAATACTACAGCACTAAAGTTATATTTAGGTCTGGGCTTTCGGTTTTTTCGGGTTAGTCGGGTCGGATTTTCGAGTTTCGGTTTTTTCGGTTTTGAAAAAGGTCGACTGAAAAAAAAATAATAATCAGTTCGGTTCGGTTATTTTTTCGGTTTAATCGGTTCGGTTTTTAGCATAAAAAACCGTTCCGAATTAAACCGAATTAAAAATTGATTTTCGGTTTAGTTACATAAAATTTAGATTTAATCGGTTTATTGGTTTGTATTTTGGTTTTTTCGGTTAATTTCGGATTATTCAATTACTTAGTGTAATTCGATTTATTCGGTTTATTGATTTATATTTTTGGTTTTTCGGGTTTTCATACCGAACCAAACCGAACCGTAAACCGATCAAAATTATTCTTATATCCTATCAGTTTAGTACATATAATAAAATCAAAACCAAAAACCGAAAATTCCGGTTTGACCGGTTTGGTTTATCCGGTTTGGGCTGAATGACCAGGCCTAGTTATATTTATGAACAACAGTAAAGTATATGGTACAATATAGTGTGTGCTGCTGCCTGCTACTATAAAAAGGGAGGAATATTGTAGATCTAGCGAAAGGATAACATTCAGAGTTTTCAGATAGCAAATACCTTGACATAAAGTTTGCATTTGACTTCATGAACCACAGTAACACCCTTCTCTTCAGTCTTTTTGACCGATGGGCTGCTCGGTTGAGGTTGTTCATCTTCTGCCAAGTCAAAAGAAACCAATGTTTACAAGTTCATTAAGCCTCAAGATTTGTAATAGATAGTATCCTCTAGGTACGTTGAACTTCAGAATAGATAAGCAGATCAAGATCATAGTTTGAAAAAGATTTGAAGTGGCAATTCCTAACAAAACCTTTCAAAGAAAAACGAAACAGGAAGAGACCAGAATACTGATCAACCCACCATCATCTGCATTATCTTGGGAATCCCGCTTTGCTGGTATGGACACTGGAGTTACTGATACGCAAACAAAGGAAGTAGAGGTTAGATCTCTGAGATAAACTATTGTCTTAAAGGGACAAAGCTGATCAGTGACAAGTCCAATGAATGGACTCTGCTAATGGAAAAGTAGATACCTCCAGATGAAAAAGGGTTTTCAGTATTAGAAAATGAGAAAGGAAGTTGGCTATTAGAGATCCCTCCTGTTTGACTGCTGGAAAATAGGCTAGGTGGGCTGCTTTTGGTCAAAACAAACTGACCACTGCTAAAAGATCCAGTCTGGCTATTGGATGTGCTAGAGAGTGCTCCAGGTTGGCTTGAAAACAAACCGGACTGACTACTTGAAAAATTGGAAGATTGATTATTTGAGAAGAGCTCAGGTTGACTGTCTGAAGCAAATGGGCTATTATTATTTGAAATTGATTTTATATCGCCATTCTTGACTTCAGCCGCTAATTTCTTCTCTGCTCCACGAGATTCAGGGGATACATTTCCCCCCTTTCCCTTATTTTCTTTTAGCCAGTTGACCACATCTTTAAACTGTTCCTGCACAACAAGTAGGAAAACTTATGAGCTAGTGAACTAAACAAAAGGTTCATCAAAAAAACAAGCAAGCTAGCCAAACATTAGCTACTTTATCCTTTCAATATAAAAGGACAGTGAAACTAAAGACATGATAGACAATCAGCATTCTTGATGAGTCAATAAATGGCTAAAACATCCTAAAGAAAGGTTAGAATTTCATTTTGAGAAAAGGGAGTCTCTAAATTCAAGAAAACACAAGTACTTTGTCAAAGGTTAAGAGGAAAAGTCATGTTTGGAGAATTTACCAAAATGTTTGAAGCATGGCTAATGTAATCATTCAACCCATCTTCCCAAAGTTCATCAGGGTGATTCTTCAGCTGTATTTGCACCCAACTGTTTTTACATTGAGGCATAAGCAATTTTTTATTGAAAGGTATATACAAAACAAAGGTAAATATGATTAATTAACTATAAAAAAGAGACCTAGCAAGTGTAGAGATGATTTTGTTTGTTCACCTTACAAATTGATTATTAAGAGCTCTCACATGCTTCCTAGCTAACTCAGCTCTCTGTTTATCCAATGACACTGATGTTAATGGACTCTGCTGCATCGGAGTCACATTCTTCTGGGTACCAAATAGGGTTCCTTCCATTGGTTTTGCATTCTTAAACTGTAAAATTCCATTTAAAATTAATTTCAAGTAAAGCAAAACAAAAGCAACTATGCAGTATGTGAATATCAGTCCATAGATTCAATTCTATCAAATTGCTGATTAGGCCGAAAAAACTTAGCTCAAAAACTGAAAAACTAACCCAATTATGGATCAAAAGCAAACACCTTGAGCTAAATCCTATTGTTGCATACCATTATGGACAATGCCCATAACTTCTTACATTAAAAAAATGCCGACTTTATTCATCAATCACCAAAATCTATAGAAAACTTGCTAGAACGTCAATAATCATCAATCACCCACTAGGAGATACCAAAAATGCCTCTTCTTGTCTTCTACCTCGAAACATAGAATCCACTCAATACCGAATTCTTCACGAGATTAAATCGACAAAACCGTAACAGAGAATCGGAAAACACTCACGGAAGAATCATTCGCTTCGGAAACAGCGGCGCGTTTTATTCTCCTCATGATTCAAAGTCGCAGCTTTACTCGGTGGAAGGAGAATCGGAAAGAATACTGCGAGGCAGCTCCTAAAAGGAGGGAAATTTTCTTTTAGGGTTTATTGTGGTTTTCTTCAAATTTAAAAAGGGGAAAAAATAGGAAGAGAAGGAAAAAGAATTTCAGTTGAAAAAGATGATTCTTTTTTTTCAAAGTGGGAACTTCATCATCTCAAATAGTGAAAAACGGCTATTTGCCTATTTAAATATAGATTTATGTTGTAGTATGTACAAAAGTGTGCATGTATATTACTTTTGAATTTTATATCTAAACCATTGCAAATCAATACATTTTAGAGTATAAATTTTGACTAATTTTTTTATGACAAAAAAAGAATTTTGACTAATTTTTTTAAATTTTAAAAATATTAAATTGGATTTAACAAAAACTTGGATATCTTTAGTTGATGAGTAATTTGTTACATCTACTACTATCAAGATATCAAGATCAAAAAGTTCAATTCGCCATTAGGAATATATAAATTTTTGACCCGTATTAATCCAATCCACTAAATTTACAACATAAAATAATTAATTCGCATTTGTGCCATTTGAGGTTATGAATATTCACAAATAATGCAAAAATATTTAAATAATAATAATAAGAGCTTAAATTATATATATTTACAAAAACTGTTTATTGTATAAAAGTTAATAAAATAAACATAAACACATAATTTTCATTATAAACTCAACTTTTTGTTAATTAATTAATAGATATTATATTATATTTTGAATTTTATTAATAATTAACTCTTATTAAAATTTTAAAAAATTGTGGATAATCCTTAAACCCGCACAAAAACATTTTAACATGCATCCGTCTTGTAGTTTAAAATATCCGTCGTCAAAATCCATTTTTATGCAGATAAATTTTTCAACCTGCATCTATCATACGGCGTGTCAAATGAAATGGAATCTATGGATTGTTATCCATATCAATTTGGTTATGTGTGGAACCAAGTTAAGATGATATGGATTAATAATTTGTTATTGTGCCAAAGATCTGTTTTCCTATGAACCAAACAATCAACTTATAGTTATATTATTCGTTGAACTTTATATTTATCGTAACATAGGTTTAGGGTTTGATAGCATGGTATGATATCTATTCATGAGTAACGAGAATTGCACGTTGTTTGTTGAACAACATGTTCCGGGCTGGCAATCTATTTTCTCATCAAAACTATCGTATAGTACCAAATACCTCTACAACTAATATCACGGTTTGTATATCCACGTTAGAGAAGTTGAAAATATATTTCGCCCTCAATTGAAAGTTCGAAACATATTTCCTGCTCAATTGAAAGTTCGAGACATAATTAGATATGGTCGTGGTTAAATGCAGTTTATGGGATTCGTTAACCTTAATTAAACCAATTAAACCAATAATTATCTAAATCAAAACTTAATAACCCGCGATTATAATAAACCAAACCTTCCCACGAAAAATCCCCAAAATCCCAAATCGACCCAAAACCCTAATCCCCAAATCGGCACCCGCGACAAACCCTAATCCTCACAAACTGAAATTGGCTTCGAGGAAGACAACCGGCGTCACGAGAAGGCTTGAAAGCAGTAGCAATGGCGTTAATGGTGCATGGTGATGGAGAAGATCTTCCCGATATCGACGAAGAAGCAATGGACCGAGATGACTTCGAAATCGAGCAACTTGTTACGGATTTTATGGATGAAGCTTCTAACCGCCATGACCAAGACCAAGAAAGCAAGAGTGAGGAGGAAGATCAAACATTTTATGGACGAAGTTCCCGAGAAAGACCGTACACACATAAGCTGTGTCGATGGGAGATTGTATCAAGATCAAACATTTTTAAATGAAGTTGCATTCAAAGACTCTATCCTTGATTATGCCCTTGGCCGGAATTTGAAGCAATATAGGTACGACAAATAAAAAATAGGGTATAAATGTGTTGGTAGTGAAGGTTGTCCATGGAAAATATACTGCTCTATGCATTCGAATTCGGACATGTGGAAAGTTAGGAGCTTTATTGATCATCATACATGTGTTCCGAATGGTGAATGTAAAATCTTGAAAGTCCCTATGATTGCTAGACTTTTTGTAGATAAAATCCGAGATGAGGCAGATTACTTATTGCCGATGAAGATAGACGAGACTATTAAAGAGAAATGGAAGATTACGATTTCTATGCCTCAATGTCAAGCAGCTAGGAATAAGGCCTTGAAGTGGATTGATAAAGAATACGGGATGCAATTTTCACGCCTTCGAGACTATGTTGCAGAGATACTTCATTCAAATCATAATTCAGTTGTGGAGATTGACACTATCACAAATGATGAAGGTGAAGATGTCTTAAATAGATTTTATGTTTGCTTTGACTCTATTAGAAAAAGTTGGAAAGAAAGTTGTAGGCGTTTGATAGAAGTTGATGGTTGTTTCCTTAAAGGCAAAATGAAAGGTCAAGTATTAGTTGCTTTGGAGAGAGATGTCGATAATGCTATTTATCCAATAGCATCGGGAGTTGTACAAGTAGAAAATAAAGATAATTGGTTGTAGTTTGTGAGAAAACTCAAATCTGACTTGGATCGTGTGGATGGTGATGGTTATATTATGGTGTCGGATCGACAAAAAGTAATGGTATTTCAATTTTTTTAATTCTTATTTCGTTTTTTGAATTTTGAAATAGTTTGTTTAATTTTATTTGTAAATGTAGGGGTTAATTGCAGCTGTTGCATTAGAACTGCCGGGATGGCGCACCGTATGTGTGTTAGACAAATATATGGGAATTTAAAGAACCATGAGAGTAAAAAATAGATGAAACCCTTTATTTGGAATTTGGCATGGAGTAACGACGAATCAGAGTACCATGAAAACTTAGATAGACTCTTCAACTATGACAAGGTGTCTACGATGATGTGCTGAAGTCTAATCCGAGATCTTGGTGTAGGGCTTTCTACAAGTTAGATAACTACTGCGAAGATGTAGAAAATAACTCCATTGAATCATTCAACAGTTCAATTGTGAAAGGCAAGAGAGAAACATTTTGTACCTATGTTAGAGACAATAAGAAGACTTGTCATGGCTCGTATTGCCACACGGTCTGCAAAATCGAATGCACACACATGTCTGATTTATTAGGTTGTCTTTGTCTTATACTTAATTAATGTTTACTAATGTTTGAATGTTTGTGTTAGGAATATGTACACCATATGTTGCTCAATTTCTTGTAGCCGAGCATAAACGAGCTTTAGAATGTAGAGTGACAAAAAGCAAAAATGCTATGTACGAAGCAATGGTGAGTGGTTTTTCTTATCGTATCAATTTGGAAAGACGTACTTGCAGCTGTAGGAAGTGGGACATTTGCGGAATTTTGTGCGAGCATGCATATGGAGTGATCCTTGCGAAGAAACTACAGCTTGAAGACTACGTTTGCCATTGGTTCTGGACTACTACGTGAAGAAGAAACTACGACGAAGGTCTAGTTCCTATGAGAGATGCCCAATTTTGGCCTTCAACAATGGCTCCTAATGTATGTGTTCCTCCTGAACCGCCTCAACCGGGAAGGAAAAAATGTCTAAAAAAGACATAAAAAGGAAGAAAGGTCGAAATGAGTCTCCGACTAAAAGCAGCCAAAACAGTTGAAATGGATCATGTATTGTGGTATATGTGGTGAACCTAACCACAATTCTAGGTGGCATTCAAAGGCAAGTACACATGTTGGTGTTTCTTGTTTCGGTTTACATTTGTTTACCTTGTTGAGTGAATGATGTATATATTGTTCATAATGCAGCCTTTGCAAGGAGAATCTTTCCAGGACATCCTAACACAAGTTCCTACTTCTGAACCAGTAGCTTCTCAAACAGATGCATTGTGCTAATGGACTTTGAATTTTCTCTTTTGTGTTTATTTTGAGGGGAAGTTTTAAGCTGATATTAGGCCAATATTAGGTAAAGATTGTGACATTTTTTGGTTTTGCCAATGACATATTTTTGGAGGTTTGGATTTATTTTCCAAACTGTTTAGTTGTATGGTTGAACATGAATTTTCTAATGAATTGACTTCTCTTTATTTATATCAAAATATTAAACATTAACACAATTCATGAACATAAAAATAACTACCATTGAACATTACAAAACAGTTTGAACATTACAATAACTCCCATTGAACATCACAAGTCAAGTAAGCATTACATAATATGTATTACAACACATAAACTACAATACATGAATTACAATTGACAATGTAGAGTCATTATAGATCCAAACATAATGACAAAACATCTAATGCCTATAAAGATCATTGTCTTCTTCATACTACATTTGGCTTCAATCAACCTTTCTTCAACCATGTCAAATATTTCCTTCTCAAACTTCTCACGCAACTATTTTTCAACTTCAATTCTCTCTATTGTCACCGCTTGCTCAAGACTTAAAATTCTCAATTGTAATGACTCAGTTTCATTGACCAATGCCTCATCAAGCCATTTGAAACAATGCTTGTCATTCGTGAGCTGCATTTCAAATTATAAACAACCAACCCCATCGAACAGCAACATAGAGCAACATAAACCAACATCGAACAAAAACATAGAACAAAAGAGCAAAACAAAGAACAACCACCATACCTTGTTCGAAGTAGCAAAAGCACACCGCATGTACCTTCGATGGGGGTTGGTTTCCAATTTAGAAGTTTTGGCAATGATTTGAGCACCATACCAACATGATTTTGGGAGGCCATAAGAGCTTCCTTGTCGACACCCGCTTGATGTTCCACTAAAATCTCCAGAAATTTTACTCATCCTAATCGATTTCGAGTCTCGATTCAAGAATCAACAGTTTCAATTAGGGATTTTCGAGTCTCTTTTCAATTTCTTTCTTCCTTTCTCATTTTAGGGTTTTTTAGCTTCAATTGAGGATTTTCGATTTTGGGATTCCTTTGTTGTTTTAGGGTTGAATCGGGATGGGATTTTAGGGTCGGATCTTGGTTTTTGGAATATGAGTGGATATTCACCGGTTCCTGTCGTAAATCAAGTAACCCAACTACTCGGGGGAAATTGATTTCGAACTTTCAATTAAAAGGAAAATATGTTTTTCACTTCTCGAACGTGGATATACAAACTGTAGTATTAATTATAGAGGTATTTAGTATTATACGATAGTTTTGAAGAGAAATAAATCATCAGTCTACATGTTCCATGAGTAGAAACTTACTCAACAATTGAGAGTGTTTCATACTAAATTGGTGAATTTTTTCCCTATTCTTTTATGTGTTTCATTGTTTTGAGTTTTTGTGTTTTTTTTTGTAAGAAGCCAAAATAAGATCCATTTCATAGTACTTTTTTATTTAAAGAATAAAAAAAATTAGTGTATTAAGTGTACTTTTTCAAAAAAAAAAGGATTTTATAGTTAAATTTATCATCCTCAATATATTTATAGTGGTCTACACCAGTGCATACATCTAATTATTTAGACTCTACACTTCTATATATATATTTATACGTCTGAAACTTTGTTTATGGGTTCCACGTTAGGGTGAATATGAATTTCATCTTAGTTTATGGACAAATTTTACACAATGAGTATTTCTATTGTGGTGAAAAACCACATTTGTTTCTTGTTTTCTCAAATAATTTTTTGCCAAATGATGTTTTTTATGTTAAATGTTTTTTTTTCTCAAACAACACATATTGATTATAGACCAACTCTCACACTAGACTTTAAAATTGGAAGAAACAAAACATGACTTACATAAAACTTTATAATACGAATCAATTCCCTTATGCCACACTACATATATAGTTTTCATTGAGATACATTTCATGAATCTAAATCTTTAACAAAATGTCAAAATTTTAACCCCTTCTTCAGCTATAATTCAACATGAAGCTAAGTCATAGACGAATTCATCCACCAAGGAAGTGAAGAAACCATTAGCCAAATCTTCAACCACAGACACTCTCTCATCTCTGTTGATGCAATCCCATTTCATTACTTTCACATAAACCTCTCTCTTCTCTCTCACTTTCCAACTCATAAACATCTCTTCTTGTCTTCCCATCACCCATTCTTCTACTTTCTTTACCATTAATGACTCCTCTTTAGCCCCAATAGTATCTTCTTGAAGATAATCTAACAATAGATTATCTGCTACTTTGCAAGATAGTAGATTGTTTGTTTCGCCCATTTTTGCCTTCACAAGAGCTAACAAGCGGTTTGCTTGGTTTTCTGATTTGTCCTCTTCGGTTTCCAATGTGTGATATGAGTAGTCATGTCTCTCTACATATTTCTCCATGTGTTTCTCCAAATCTAATGGCTCAATCCGTGCCAAACCATTTAGTCTTTTGGATTTTCTTGCAATTTTTTCATGTGAATCTGTGAATATTATCTTATAACATTAGTTATAATCGGATCAAATACGCATGTTTTAAGTAAAAAAAATGAATTGTTGTTAAAAGGATAATTATATAAAATAGCACTTTTTCAAGTTTTTGTTCCAAATATATCACTAATCATTTAAATTGAGTAATAATCTAAAATAGCACTATTTTAAGTTTATCTTACAAATTATCACAATAAAAATAAAATTCTAAAAATAACACAAATTATTATGTGAAAATAATTATTTACCTTAAATAAAATATATATATTTATATATAATTAAAACATAATATTTAGGTTCACTTTTTCCAATTTAGGGTTTAATTTTTTTTTATTAGGATGAAGTTTTTAATTATTTTAGTATTAAACTTGTGCTATTTTTGAAAAGTTAAATGATTAGTGCTATATTTGGAACAAAAACTTGAAATAGTGCTATTTTATTCAATTGTCTTTTAAATTTTCAAACGGCAAAAAATTCAATTGTCTTTTAAATTTTCAAACGGCAAAAAAAATTATTTAAATTTTCAAAATAGCAAAAAATTTAATATTAAAATAATTAAAAATCTTTTCTTAATAAAAAAATTTAAACCCGAAATTGGAAAATATGACTTCAAACATTATGTTTTAATTTTATATATAATTTATCTAAAGTAAGTAATTATTTTCACATAATAATTTGTACTATTTTAGGAATTTTATTTTTAATGTGTTAGATTTATAAGATAAACTTAAAAGGTGGTAGTTTAGAAATTTTATTTTTAATGTGTTAGATTTGTATGATACATTTTAAAAATATTATTTTAATATATTACTATTTTAAAAAAATATTAAATTTATAAAAATATGAACTGCAAACGCATAATTGCTTTGCTTAAATTTAGATCCAAACATTATATTAATTATAAAATCACATTTCAAATAATATATATCTATTTTGTTCAAAATTGATGAATGGTGAAAGAAAATTACCATTTTGATTGATTGCATCATCTTCATCATCATTTTCATTGTCTTCAAAAGGACAATCCAAAATTGATACTGGACTGAGTTGTTCTTTTTCTTCATTCACAAATTCCTAAAGTTTGCAATAACAAATCTTATATATATTAAAACAGAAGCGAGTAAAATTTGAAGAGGTGTCATCATCACATTTACTCTCAGCAGTTTTACTATTTAATTTAAATCAAAAATTTAAATTAATTATTCTATTCGACGACCATCGTAATTAGATAACCTAATTATTTAGTTTAATAGTATATGAATTTCCAAACAGTCAAAATATGTTGTGAATCTAAAATTTGAAATTTGAAATTCTCATTTATTATTTGAAAAATAAACTAAATTATTTCGTATAATTATGACTGATTAAAATATAAAAATTATATCAATCTATTAAATATTTATATATATTCGAAAATTCAATATTCTCACAATAAAAAATTTAAGCTACAAAAAATAAAAATTATATCTCATATTTATTATTTTTTAATATCCCTATTAATAGCTCATATCTTATATATATATATTGAAGAATAAATATTGGGATATTAATAAAATTTCATTTAATTAATAAAATTTAAATATTAAATTTTTTTTCTGTGCTATGCACAGGTATTCTTCTAGTTAATATAAAATCCACTTCAAATGTGATCACAATATATTACAAAAATAATAACTAAACTAAAAACGGTCTCAGCAAAAAACTATATAATAGAAATCATAATGACATTAATAAGTTGACAAAAGTCAACCGATCCAATAACATCACATATCCACCTATCTGTCTCTTTGCTCCTACTAAATTATTTATGAACGTATCATCCTCACCTTTATTTCATTGAGATTATATTTAGATTTGTCCCCAATTTTAAAAATATTTTTAGATCATCAAATCCAATCATAAAAACATTATTTCGTAAATTTCGATCTTTAAAAACTAAATTTGAATATATGCATATCTAATTAAAAAAGAGAAATTTGTTAAAATAGCACATTTTTACATTTGTTTCAAAATAGCAATGTTAGTTTAAACTTTTAATAATAATAAAAATTTAATATTAAAATATATTAAAAATTTATTAATATAAATTTTAAATTCTAAATTAAAAAATCTCAAATATAATATTTTAGTTTTATTTGTAATTTATTTAGAATAAATAACTATTTTCACATAATAATTTATGTTATTTTGGAATTTTAATTTTAATGTGTTATATTTAGAATAATTTTTTTAAAATGCTATTTTAGAATATTATTTTTTGAATAATACTATAAAATAACATATTTTAAAATATAAAATATAAAAATGATCAACACTAAAACCCTTAGCCTTCCAAACTAACGATTCATGTTAAGTTTTTTTTTTAAATCTAAAAACAACAAAAATAATTATATAAAATTCTTATTTAATCTAAATGAATTATATATAAATTTAAAAAATTATATTAGAGTTTATTTTTTTAATTTAAAATTTAATTTTTTTAATTAAAATATAATTTTAATACATTTTAATATTAAATTTGTGTTATTATTATAAATTTAAATTAATAATATTATTTTTAGAATAAAAACTAAAAAAAATAATATTTTAGAGAATTATTTTTAGTTTTTTTTAAAAATGTATAATTTCTAAAGAAATATGTACGAAAATAATTTTTACTGTAAATAATTGTGTATGTGAAGTACCAAGAAACAGAAAATACACTCGCGGGATCATGTGCCGTATAATTCGGATTAGAAGCTACGTAGAAGAATCTCAACCATTCAAATCTAAATCCTATACAACACGTGACTCGCATGCTTTTCCCGACAAGTTTCAATATCTGACCCTTTTTTAATTTTTTAATTTAATTCAAATGCTTTCACTTTCTGAAAGTTATAGTAAAGAAGAAAGTGAGGTTTTAACTAACTAACCTTTCTGTTACACAGGCTGTTACGGTTGATAGATGATCCATCACAGTCATGTGCGTTTAAATTCTCATCACCGTCTTCCACGGCGTCGTTTTCGTTCGAGTCTTGTTCCGATGATTCAATGCTCGATGAAGAAGACTGTACAATCTCCGACGATGAGTTTGTGAAAACCTCGCTACCGGAACTCGAAAAGTCAGGGGGGATAAAATCCATCACCGTAGCGGGAGAGATTGAGAATGATGTTTCGTTGACGGGGGTGGAGATTTGAGAAATTAGATCGGACGGTTGATGATTTAAACTCTCTTCTTCTGGGAAATACGCGGCGGATCTCCACCATTGGATCTCTTCGTCTTCGTTTCCGACGATGGTTACTTCACGAAGAGATTGAATTACCTGTTTCCTCCAAAAGCTTCTGCTTAAAAGCCATTTAGAGAAGCTTCTAGAGAAAACGCCTTGTTTATCTCCAGAGGGAGATTTAACAGTGGTGGAAGAAGGAACAACGGCGTTAAGAAACGCCATAGAAGCTTTATGAACGGCGTGAGTGATCGCCGTTCCGCAAGTTGTATGAGTTTTCCTAATGAAACGTTGCGGATTGTGATTATGAATCAATCCTGACCGTTTGATTTCAGCGTCAAGGAGAAGACGAACGGTGGAAGATGAAGGTGGAGTTTGACGACGTGGGAATGATTTGAAACCGTTGGATGAACAAGAACTGAGATCATCAAGTAAGTAATCTCTTAACATCAATGGCTTTAACTTTAAACGTCTTTTACTTGTGGAAAGTTGTTGATCAGAAGAATTAATAGATGCCATTGAAATGTAAGTAAGTGATGAGTTTGAGAAAATAGTTGATAATTTATAGTGAAGATTGAAAAAGAAAGAAGCTTCTATGTGAATTTGAATTTGAAGTTTCGTTTATTAGTTTATTGGTTAAGATTTGAAATCAGAATCTAATAAATAATTAGAGAAGGAGAGGAGAGAGACCAGAAGTTGACCTTGTAATAAAGTAGAAGACGAGATTGTTACGGCTAAAATACAGTTTTTGCCTCTCACGTACATACTACTTTCTAGTATTAGATTTACAAAAATTATTGTTTATTTTTATAATAATATATATAATTTTTAGATCTTTATTAGCAGATTCCAACTATTACATTGAAATTATAAAACAAATATGATTTCTTTGCTCAAAATTAATTTTGATATAAGTCATATTTGTTTGTCATACATAAAAAAAAGATGCGGTAAATTGTTGTTCGTTTAGTTACGGTAAACGCAACGGTCACTACAAAAAAACAGCCGTTTTGCGACCACGGAAGTGGTCGCAAAGTAGTCGCAAAACTGTATTTTGCGACTACTTTGCGACTACGTGATGTGGTCGCAAAATAATAGTCGCAAAAAAATTAGTCGCAAATCAGTCGCAATTTTGCGACTGATTTGCGACCATGGTCATAGTGGGTATTTTGCGACTAATTTGCGACCACAACCGTGGTCGCTTTTTTGCGACTAATTTGCCACTGAATTTCCGTAACAAATTTTGCTACTGTTTTGCGACTACTGTTGTGGTTGCTAAATTTGTAGTCGCAAAACAGTTGCAAATTTTTGTGACTGATTTGCGACTACGGTAGAACCGCAGTTGCAAATCAGTCACTATTTTTTGTGACTGTTTTGCGAATACAGGTGAACCGTAGTCGCAAATCAGTCACAAAAAAACAGTGACTGTTTTGCGACTACAGGAGAAACGCAGTGCAAAACAGTCACAAATATTTGTGACTGATTTGCGACTACAGGTGAAACGTAGTCGCAAATCAGTCACAAAAATTTGTGACTAATTTGCGACTACACGTAGCTCGCAGTTGCAAAGGAGTCGCAAATCGATGGCAAAAATTACGACTGATTTAAGACTAATTTGCGACTACACCGTAATTAGATTTAAAAAAAAAATATTAATATATTTTTTATTTTTATTATTGAAATAATATAATTAATAATTTAAATATATATATATATATATATATATATTTACTACTAAAATAATTTCGTATATTAGTGAAATATAATATTAATATTTTTTAAATTATTTTTAAAAAATGTAAAATAATATTTAAAAATTTAAATTTCAATAATAATTTAGAAAATTAATTTCAATAGTAAAAATAATTATTTGAAATTAGAAATATTAATAAAATAATTTAGATTAACTATTAATATAATTGGTTTAAAATATTATTATAATATTTATTAGAATATTTATTAATTTTTATTAATAAATTAAAAAAATTTATAATAATAAATGAAAAAAATATGTAAACTAAATATTGAATTAAAAAATATACAAATTTAAAATTTAACATTTATTATAAAAAAATTTTAAATACATAAAAACAAATTCTAATTGTCCGGTGGCGGAAATTGGAAATCTGATGGCGAAAATGGGGTGGTTGGCGGAGCCGTCGATGGTTCCCCTGTACAATCGTTATCCCGCAATAAGGAGGTGAATGCGGGATCCGTCCGTTGGATATATCCGAGGAGCATCTCCAAGCTCGAGATCTTCTTCTGGTTTTCTCTGTTCAGCTCTGCAATCTTCTCATATTTTTCCTTCATCTCCGCGTTTTGTGCTTTAATCAACGCGTTTTGTTCTTGAAGAATAACGTACTCGGGTGAATAGGTTTGTACCCCACTACTTCTAACTGTAGACTGTACGCGGTTGAGGCTACCGAGTCCATAAAGACGGCCTCGTTCATCAGGAACAGATGACTATAAAATTACGAAAACGTAAATTATATAATAAAAGTAATTATTTTGTAATTAGGAAAATATGTAAAAAGGAAAAAGTTTGAAAATTTTTTTTTACCTGTAAGAAGATCTCATTCTTCTGTGCTTGAGTCAGCTCAATTGGACGGGAGGTTCCATCGGATGTTTCTGTTGGATCGACCTCCACGATCGCCATCTTCTCTTGGATGTTTCGTTCGTATGCTTCACAGATTTTTTTTGCTTTCAAATCTATATACGAACCATCCGGTCTTGTGTGAGTCTTTATAAAGACCTTACCTATTGAGACTGGTCGTCCCAAATTATGTTCCTTCACAGATATTAAAATATTATTTAATTATGAGAAAACATAATAATATGAAAAAAAAATTTTACTTACCATTTCTTGCTGGACCTGAATGTAGGATTTTTGGCCCGATAAATGTTTATGCGGGCCAAGACCATCCCGAGCGGAGTTGCGGTTATGAGAGGATTTCGTACTCCTCTCGGTAGATGTTTCGGTTGCCCAATGTGCTGTCATAATATTGTATAAACTTGGGGAAATCCATCTGGGACGTTTTCCGGTTGTATGAACCGTGCTCACCATCCCTTTCATCCGCCTTACGCAGACGGCCTCGAACTCTTTTCTTACCACCAAGGTGATCAGAGGATCCCAGGTGTACGATTTCTTGAAATTGAGTTCAAAAATATTAGTATATATTTTTTATATTTTATTAAATATTTACACAATATAAAAAAAAATACTTACCGCAAATTCTATAAAATATTTCTCCTGCCTCTCAGGAGGTACGACGGTCCAACTGTAGTACGGACCGTCAAACTTATTTTTCAAAAATTTTGCGATTTGACGAGTAATAGACCCGTTATCGTGGTCAAACCTAATATTTATTACAAAAGTATAAAATTATATTAATATAATTTAAATTTTAATAAATATTTATTAAAAAATTAGCTATTAATAAACATGCTTACCACGTTGTATTCGGAGCCGCATCTGGAGAAAGCACAATCAAATACTGTTCGCGACCCGGAGTTTGTAACAAACTATCAAGAGTGATAGTTTGTTCATCCGTTCCCGTTTCGCAATCGGGAATTTGTTCGTCCTCATGTTCATCCGATTCCTGAAACCGTGGAGGTGTTTGGGTTTCAGGAACGGAATGAGGAACAAAATTGTATTGCGGAGGGAGCCGCGATGCCGTTCTATTAGCGGATGGTGAAGGGTTCGAGGAGGCCGAAGAGGTTCCTCGGCCGGAAGACGATCCGAAAGATCGTCTTCCACGACCTCTCAACGACCTACCACCACTTGCCATTTATAGAAATAGTGTTTTTCTAAAGTGTTTAGGAAGTGTTTTTGAGAGAGTTTTGTAAAGTAGTTTGAGAGATTTGTGAAAAATGAGGGAAAACCATCGGGCCGTTAAACGTTGTGTCATACATCGCAATTTTTCCGACCGTAGATTAAAACAGTGGTGTATTTTCAACTATTACATTGAAACTATAAAACAAATATGATTTCGTTGTTCAAAATCAATTTTGACATAAGTGTTATTCGTTTGGTTGTCGTATACGGTTGTGGATGCGGTCAACACTACAGTTGCGGCTACAACAGATGTTGTTCGTTTGTCTACTGTTGGTGATTGCGATTACGGTTGATCGTAAATTTTTAATCGCACCGCTGTTTTAATCAACGGTCAAAAAAATTACGAAGCATGACACAACGTTTAACCGTTACATCCGCCGCTGGTACCTGCGACAACTAAACGAACAACAATCTACTATAACCGTAAATTATTACAATTACCAAATGAATATGACCATGGTGGTTAGACAATAAAGATACAAGTGTAGTCGTTTTGAATTAACTTGGATTTAAATCTTTCACTTTTGATGTAAGCATAAATCAAACTTAACTTTATATTTTAAAACACACTTGACCAACCTCCAATGTTATGTTATAGTTATTAATTATTTTTAAAAATAAGATAATAAGAAAATTATATCTTATATTATTAATTTTTATTTAATTAAAATTTAGTATTAACCTAAAAATTGATATACTAATTATGTGAACTAAGCTATTTGGTTAAAAATTTATAAAAGTAGAAATGTCTGATAAATTTTTATAAAATTTTAGTTTTAATTTGTTAAATTTTTAGTAACATAAAAAAAATTGAAAATAGAAAAATTAATCATTTATAAAAAGTCAGATTGTATTATTGATTAATTTATAAGAAAATATAAATAAAATATTTATTTTTAATTCTTGTAAAAATTGACATCTAAAATTGAAATTATGAGAAACTGACACATAAAATTAAAAATTAAAAAGAAAATAACACATAACCTTGAAATTAATGAGAAAATGACACATAAATTACTTCTAATTGCACTTCTCATCATTTAATTTTAAATGCAAAATATAATTAGTAAAACTATCTTATGTGTTAATTTCTCATTACCTACAAGCTTATGTCTCAATTTCTCATTAATTTTAATTTTATGTGTCATTTTTTCATAAATTTTAATTTTATTTTTTAATTTCTTCAATAATTAAGAGTAAACATTTTTTTCTTTTATTTTTCATAATTCTTTAATATTAAATGCAAAGTACAGTTAGTAAAATTATCTTATGTGTTAATTTCTCATTAATTTCAATTTCAATTTTAAATTTATGTATCGGTTTTTCACTAATATATTATAGTGTATCCAAAATTTTAAATTTTGTTATAAAATTTCCGATTGATATACAAAAAAGATTTTATCTCTAATTTCTAATGTACGATAAATTATATTTGTTAGTTTTATACTTATCAAACAATCTATTTTAGATATTCACTTTTCATTCAAATGATATTCGATTATAACATATAAATATATTTAATTATAATGTTTATAACGATGATCACATCATGTAATCAAATTAATTATTCCGATGAATGTTTTCGCAGAAAAAGTGAATTAAAAGCTACTTTGGTTAAAACCGAGTTTCAACACAAACAACAAAAAGCTCGATGGAAAACACGAAAGAAACCGAAGAACTTAGTATGAACTCTTAGCCGAAACTCTTTCATTCCACCACCATCTTCAAAGAACACAGTAGACGACAAAGCTGAGCCAAAAGAAAATAACAATGGTTCACGATTTTCACAAAGGTACCTAAATTATATTTTGTTGCATTTCTTAAAATGTTTGACTCATGTATTGATCTTTTGTCGCAAAATAAGAAAAAATCTAAGGCTTTGAAAGAAATGGATTTTTTTAAACAATATCATTCTCTATGAAGTATGTGATTTTTCACAAAACATAAACTTTGGAGAACAGTTAAATTTATCTAAGATATAAGTAATGTTTGTTTGTCAACATTAGCTTTTTGTGATTGAGACAAATTATTGTTCGTTTATCTGTCGTATTTATCTGTGGGTTAATCGTAACGGTCAGACGCTGCGTTATGCATCACAATTTTTTTAACCGTTGATTAAACAGCGATACGATTAAAAATCTACGATAAACCACAACTACCGAACAATATATACCGCAACCACAATGTTGACCACAACTATAACTGTAGTTTTGATCATAGCCGTAGTGTTAAGTGCAACTGTATTTACAATATTGACTCCAACCGCAACCATATTCACTAACGATGACCAAACAAACTAGATTATAATCCCTTTGTCTAAATTTCCGGAATTATGTACAACAATAGTGAGATAAAGAGTGTGAGAAAAAAGATAGAAAAAACCGACTACTCTCAAAATCTAAATCTAAAAGTTGTTAAGCTATCCACATCACCTTATTAACTTGTTATTATGAGCTGTTATGTCATCAAAATTATACTAAACTTCAAAACAAACCTTATTTTTAACACATGTAAGAAAACTTTAGTTTCATCTTTATCCTAATGAATCTATTCATTTCATTTGTATGTGGTATGAAAAGTTAATTGAGTCTTCTTGCCTCTTTTTCTTCCTATTAAAATCTATACTAAATAAAATATTTTATTGGAAGCTTTCTAAACTGTATCGTAACACAAAATGGTAAAGAAGGTTAATTAGTTAGAATTATCGAACAAAAAAATATGTTATTTATAAAAAGAATCAAAGAATAAGAACTAAATAGAATCAAAGTATTATTTTGTAATAATGATGAAACCGTGACAAAAGGTTAAGGCTTTATGAAAAATAATAAAAACATTTACAGTAGAAAGAGAGGGTAAAAGTTGTATATCTACGTTGCATTATCGGATAAAATAATTTATATATTTTAATAATATAACCTAAAATTACATAATAGGATTTTATCATATATATAAAAAGAGTATATAAATTTTACATGGAATATTATCGTTTACTTCTTACCAAACACTCTGTTGAGAATGTACAATCTAAATTAATAATTTTTTCACATAGAAAACCATACTTAAAAGTATTTTGCTAAATTATTCAAAAACTTAATAAATATAATCGTTTTATATGAACTACTAATTATCTAGTTTTCAAATACATATAAAAATCACTACTACAAAAATTACAGCTTTTACTAATATAATTTAAAATATTTATTGACATAAATAAGTAGGCCTGGATTTTCGGTATAAACCAAATAACCCGAACTGGCCGAACCGAGAATTTCGGTTTTTGTTTTTTTTTTTAAATATATTCACTAAACCGATTGGATGTATATTTAATTTTATTCGGTTTATAATTCGCTTCGGTTCGAGAATATAAAACCGATCGGTTTTTACAAATCAAAAATCACAACCCTTATATAAATGAAAATCCTAATTTTTTGGGCACAAATTTCTTTTTTTCCCTGCGGCCATCCTTTCTTCCGACGGCTATCTTTCTTCTCTTCTCCTTTTTCTTCTTCTTCTTCTTCTCATCTGATAATAGGATGAGTTCTTTCGTCTTTTTAGGTTTCCCTCCGATCGTTGTGAACGTCTGCAGTTTTTGATACTGAGTTCCATCGTTTGACCCAGGTACAACGCTAAGCATAGGCATTGGCGCAGTACCAAGCTAGGGCTCTAGAGGCATGACTCAGATTCGTTCGAGTTTATTAATTGATGTCTTAATTTTCTTTAGTTTCAGAATTTGTCTTTTTAGACCTAAAGTTATAGTGTTTTGGTTCTTTTTGGTATTGCGATCTGAATCTTATACATACATGGGTGAGTGACTCGATGCCTAAGCTTGAGGTTAAACATCTTGTTGCTTGAAACATTTGTCTTTTAACAACACAACATACAGATCTAATTAAAAAGCAAATTCACTTATTTTCAGATCCAGCACTTGATCCTCCAAACAAATAACCAAGAGAATATCCAAAATTAGACCGAATTAAATCGAAATAGACCGAAAAACCGAATGAACCGAATTAGACCGAAAATCCAATGAACCGAATTATACCAAAATTTTTATGATATTAAACTGATAATAAATTTTGAGTTCGGTTTACTTCGGAAGATTTGTTTTCACTAATAACCGAACCGATTAAACCGACAGATTAATCGAACCGAATTTTATTTTTTTCTATTTCGGTCAACTTTTTTCGAAATCGAATAAACCGAAATGCAAATGAACCGATCCGAATAAACCGAAAACGAAAACCCAGACCTATAAATAAGTAAGATAAGTGTCATATATAACTTGTGTGTTCTGTTTGATGGTTTTTAGTTATATTTAAAACTAGATAACTACACACATCTATATAAATAATTTTTATGAAATAATTAAGTGAGATATGTGTCCATTTTTTATTTGTGGCATTAGGTAACTTTTTAGAATGAATGAGATTAAACTTCGAGTAGTTTTCCTGAAACAACTTCAGTTCATGCAGTTATGGAGTGAATCCTAGCCAATCTTCTCAATTAAGCACCACTAGGTTTTGATCTACACGATGCGCGAAATAATATTAATATATTATAATTAATTATTTATTTAGTTAATATAAATAAGAGATATATATAATTTATCTTATATTTAAAATAATTTCTAAAAAAAATAATATTGATCATGTAAATAAAATAAATAATGAAATCGGATTATACAAATAGATTTAAACCGTTTCTATCTTGGATAAAAATTATAAATATGATAAATATTCAATTAAATTAAAATTTTATTTTATTTTTTATTTGACTAATTTTTTAAAATCTATAATATTTTATTTTATATTGTATTTGTAATTTATGTCAAAATATATTTTATATCAAAATAATAGAGATTTACATATATTATACTCTCTAATAGTAATTTTTCATAAATACTATAATAAATTATGTATTATATAATATTTTTCTTAAATGTTCTAATAGTGTGATACTTCATCGTGACATATTTGTAAATCACACGTCAACTTAAAATTAATTTGTTAAAATATTTCTGATTTGTAACAACTATGGTCATGTTCGTTTGTCAGCCGTACAAACCTACGGATGCAGCTGCGACAGATTATTGTTCATTTAGTTGCCACAATGGTCAGACGATGCGTCGTGCGTCGCAATTTTTTCGACCGCTAATTAATACAACGATACGAAATCTGTGATCAATCGCAACCACCATTGCCGGCGATAGACAAACGAACAACATATACCGCAACCATAGTGTTGACCGCAACCGCATACAACGACCAAACGAATAATAGTTAGGTCGAATTTGTTATAAAATTGGAGTAAAAAATGAATTTTTCATTGTTTCCGTTTTTTAAATGATATAATTGTTTTTGGTGGAATATTTTCCATGTTTGTAATATAACTGTTCTGATTTGAAGTTTGAAACTGACAAATTTTGGAAACTGACAAAGCTTTAGATACTTTTCCGACAACATGTGAAAAATATGTAACATTAAAATGTTGCAAGGATTTAAACTCCTTTCTTAAAAGAAAAAAAAACGTTCTTCACATGAATTCTGTACTTTAATGCAAACTGAATCTGCTCTCATCATTTGTCTCAGCTACAGGTGAATAATGTTTGGCTTTAGAGATGATATTACAGATTGAAGGAGAGGGATCAATCCCTGAATCAATCATCTTCTCAACCAAATCCTCAGCTTCTTTCAGTTTTCTTTCTTTACAAAGAGCTTCAATCAAATAACTATAGCTAGCAACATTTGGAGTCAACTCTTTCTCTTCCATCTCTCTCAGCAACCTCAGTGCTCTATAACTACTACTTTCCTTGCAATACCCAAGAATCATTGTATTGTAAATCACCTCATTCGGTTCTAACTTCTTCTCGAACATCGACCTAAAAACCCTCCATGCTTCACTCATTTGACTTTTGATGCAAAACCCGTGAATCAACACACTATAAGTATGAACATCTGGGACTAATCCTAAACTCTCCATCGACGATCGAAGCTGAATTGCTTTCTCCATGTTATCCGAACGAGCAAATGTGTCAATAAGAATTGTGTATGTTACTTTCGACGGTTTAATCCCTCTCTCTTCCATCTCCTTAACTATCTTAGCTGCTCCTGAAGTGTCTCCTTTGTTACAGAACCCTGAAACTAGTGTATTATACGTGACTAGAGATGGAGAAAGACCTCTTGACTTCAAATCTCTGTATAAACTCAATCCCTTGCCTAATTTTCCCACATTACAAAACCCATCAATCAAAGTGTTGTAAGTGATCAGATTTGGGTTTATTCCGTCACTCTTCATTTGATCAATCAGCTTATTCGCTTCACATGCCTTCATCTCTCTACATAACCCACCGATTAAGGTATTATATGTAACAATGTTACAAGAAACTCCTCTGTCACGCATTTCGTCGAACACTTTGAATGCATCTTTGGTTCTTCCGTCTTTACAGAGCCGATCCATCACACAGTTATAAGTGTAAAGATTTGGGAAAACTCCATCCACCTGCATTTGTTCGTACATCTCAAATCCTTGATTCTTAAACCCGTTTTTGAATAACCCATGAATCAAAACAGTGTAAGTAAGCTCATTAGCGACCAATCCGATTTTCCCCATTTCGGAAAACAAATCTTTAGCCTTTTCGATTTCCCCTTTCTTGCAACACCCATCGATTAAAGTAGTGTAGATAACGACGTTTGGAGAAAACCCATTCTCTCTTAACTCAACAAGAAGATTGAAGCTTTTCTCAATTTCCCCAGCTTCGCAACAGCCTTTAATCACAATCCCAAAACTGTACACATCCAAATCAACTTTGCTCTTATACTCGTTGAAGAAAACCCACCATTCGTTGAATGAACATGATCCAACAACGAAACTCAAGAGATTATTGAAGCAATTCGATCGTGGAGCAAAACCCTTATCGACCATTTTGTTGAAATAAGAGATCGCTGATTCTAGAGATTGAGATCGTACATAAGAGTTGATGATTACCTCGTAGAGTCGAAACTTGGTTTTCGAACTTTCTGAGTCTGTCAAATACTGTAACAGAGAGGCAGAAGTGAAGAATTGGGAATGGATTCTCCCAGAAATAACTTGAAGTAGAAGCGATTGAGCGTGAGAGAATAAGTTCCCAGAGAGAAAGAGGCGAAGAAGAATTGATAATGACTCCTGTGTGTGTTGAAATCCATGAAATTTCGAAGAATTCAAGAGAGAAAAAGCCTTAAATGGAGGAACTTTGATCAAATTCGCCAACAGAAGGAGTGTTTTCTCCGCCATGGTATATACGTCTAAACACTGAAACATTCAAGCGCCTTGTATATCTTAAAAGTCAAAATTTTGCAATACCTCCGAAATTCATGTGATGTAAAACATACACCAATGCCTTTGTTGATAACTTGATAATAACCGTTGTTGATGATTTGAATTTGCAGATACATTCTGTTCAATTTTCTTCCAGAATAGGTTCTTTGTTCTGTTGGAGGTGGACTAGGCCCTCCGGGTGAGCACGACTTCGGTCCAATGTGGGTCCAACCCAGTATGGGTCCAACCCAGTATGACTAAGGTCTATTGTCTATAAGAGTAGGTGTGTTTTTATCGAAGAGCCGCCGTACAAATCAAAGACCCGTCCGATCTTATCGAGTATCGAATACGGCGGCGAGCCTGCCGATGTCAGCATTAAATGATATTTATGAACATTTATGGCTAATAATAATTATAATATATAAAATGAATATAAAAAAAAGCCTCGCATTATAATTAAGGGGGATATATTTTAATAGAAAATGAATGTAAAAGAAAAGCCTCGCAATATAATTAAGGGGGACATATTTTAATAGTTCGGATTTGTAATGAATATTAACTGTTTGTAATCGATTTCAATAAATCAATATTCGTAATCTTTTATTCTCTTAAGTCTTTTGCTTAATTCTCTATTCCATCTCCACAAATATCAAAATTGATCTTTTGTATTCCTATCCCGGAATCTAGGAGCCAACATGTTAGTACTCTGAAAAGAAAGATAGAAAAGGGCGCAGAACATTTTTAAAATTTGAAGAGAAAGGAGAAGATACATCTCCAACCTCAGATCTCTAATGCAGACGCAGAGGTCATCAACATCATCCTTGTCCACTGTCCAGCTCCAAGGCAAGCTATAAAATCACTTCTATGATACGCACGCCCTAATGATCCAGTAGTTAAACTAGTTATCTAACGTAGTAGTACGAAAGAACAACAACTAAACTTTGTGGTCTCTGTGCTCAAGGATCAGTATATCCAGAAACAAATCAATGCAACAGAAGATTGCTCTTGTCTTGTAAAAAAAGACCAAGTAAGCTCATTCACTTGAAACTAGACGCTCTTCTCTTCCCTTTGGTGGTTTTTTGTGTTTAAATGTGCACTGGTCGATCCGTTTGAATGATAACTGAGAGTGACGACACTGAAGCAGAGAATTCAGGACGATACTGAGCTGTTGGGAAGTTTTGTTACCAACCAATGACAGCCTCAAGGATAGACCAATGCTAATTGCATAACCAAAACATGTGGCCTAATTGGTAAGCTAATACAAAGTCTCTTGTGTTCATCTGCAGCACTTTAAATTTGAGATTAACTGAAAAGTCTTGTCGAAACTGAACCAGTTCTCTGCAACCATAAGCTTCTGAAATCAAATTTTTCTCATTGATAGCTTACATTGACAAATGCAAATGCGCAGATTCTTGATTAGTCATGTTCGTTTGTTGCAGCTGCGAAACAAACAATATATGATGTAATTACAGCAGTTATGGTGAACAAACGAATAACATATGATACAACCGTAATAGCCAACGGCGAACAAACGAACAAAACTAATATATCCGGTTTGAGTCATGAATGAATACTTGCGAGACTTTGGTGGTTTTGACCATTTGTCAATCCTCTTTGGTAAACACTTTTTTCGCCCTTTACACTTATGTGCACAAATTAACTAGCTTTAGCTTCTTTGTAAACACCTCTATAGTCAATTGATTCTAAACAACAAGTAGAAACTTGGTACATTATTATTCATGAATATGGCAGTTCACTGAAAAGAACTTTGACTATCTTTTAACTAAGAAACAAAAATTACGTGAAGATCATTACAAGTAGAGACTATAGAACTAAAAGAACGTAAAGATTACTAATTTAGTCAATCAAAACCATTCCTTTGTACTATACTTTTACAGATAGTGAAGATCCTACTTCAAATCAGCCTGGTTTATCCGAAATCCAAAATCGCGAGAAACACATCTGACCACAGGAGCGAAACAAGCCAGAATAGTTACAGTTCCACCGAGAAAAAGATTCAAGATGCAACATCCGAGATCAGGAACAATTCATGATGGTATGATCTGTGTGTCTACTACCCCAAATAAATGAACCTTGTTCTGCTAATTTGTGAAACATTCAGAGCCTTTGTTCCGATGACCAAACATTGCTCCAATTGCCGATGATCAGTCAGTTTCCTAAATATACAACAAAACACTTAACCCGGTTTCATTTTCCGAGTTCAAGCCATTGGCCATTATGGTTGCCAGAGTTATTCTCCTCCATCGGCTCTGACTTAACATCAGAACCTTGTTCTTCCTCTCGGTTACCCGCTTCTCGTCTCTCCTCATCCTCTTCCTCTGCAGCACCCAATTCTTCAGCTCTTCTAGCTCGCTTCATCCCAATCGAAACTCCAAACAACCTTGGTGTTAAATCCTCATCGAGCCTCAGACCAATCCTTGTTTCTATTCTAGAAGCCATAGCCATGGCTTCATTCATCCCTTGTCTCTCTGGTAAAAGATCCAACGGGTTCCCTTCTGGTAACAAATTCGCACAATCCTCTTGACCCGTTGTGAAATTCGACATCAATGTGTAGATATTCGAATACAACCCTTTAAGCTTTGTCAGCTCCTGACTCAACTGTACATTCTCTTTTCTCAACCGCTCGTTCTCCTCAATCAGTTCCGGTTCAGTGGTGCAGCTCGTCGTCCTCTGCAAAACAACACCAACCGCCCCTCCTCCTCCTCCTCCTCCTCCTGTAGCCGCAGGCGAAGAATTAGACGAAATCACCTGTTCTTCTCCAGAATTCGACGGAGACACAGCATGAGCTACAACTGGAACCGCTGCAACCGTAACAGCTGAAGCCGCTACTGCCGCCGCAGCCGCAGCTGCTATAGCAGGCTGAGAAATTTTCCGTCTTTGAATATCCCGAAGTAGAATCTTCTCACCTCTCCGGAAACATTCATTAGAAAACTCCCACCGATCCGGAACTACTTTTCGAAATCCCTAAACCAAATCAGAGCTTGAGAAACTCACAACGAATTTGAATATCGAGATTTGATTCAAACTAAACTGAGAGCAAAACTCACGTAAGTATTGAGCTGACGAACAAAACTTGAGAAATTGTTGTGCTTGAAGTATTTCGGAAGAAGATCTCTGGCGAACTCAGCTGGTCTCCACACGATGAATGTTGAACCATCATCGTTCCACGAAATCAATTCGTCATAAACCGGATCATCCACTAGCTGATACGTTTTCGTCAAGAACGGTGTCGGAATCGACCTCTGTGAATCTCCCCCTCCACCACCACCCCCACCACCACCGCCACATCCACTGCTTCCTCCACTGTTCCCGGCGCTACAACCGCCACCACCGGCTACCGTCAGAGTTTCACCGGTTTGTTCCCCCGGCATGAGTTTTAGATCAACACAGACCTCAAAAACCTGAACTTTTTGTTTCCCAATATCCAAAACAGAGATTAGATTTCATATACAGAGGAATCAAATCAAATACGAAAAATTAAAATGATGGATTTTACCAATGGAAATAAGTTTTTTTTTTGTTATTGTTGTTGCTTGAACAAACTTCGAATCATGCGATCGGAATCACAGAAACTTGGCACGAAAGAGAAAGGAGATGTCTTTAAGTTTCATATTCTTCATCTCACAGACCCATTAAACCAAATCCAAAACACCAAAAAATTTCTGTCTTTAACGCAAACTTTTCACCCTTTTCTTTACTAACCAACAAAGAGATTCCCACAATCCAGAAGGAACCAATGATGAACACACGTTGATCACAAAGCTAGAGAGAGAGAAGGAGATTGCGATGGAGTTGTGTTTGAGGTTCTAGAAGGTTCTGGCAAATACGGATTGATAAGAAAGAGAAAACATAGAGAGAGGAGAGATGAGAAACAGATCGGAAGTTCCAGAAGGAAAAAAAATATGGTTTTAGTATAAAAAAAAACAAATAGAGAAGAAAAAAGTGAGTTGGAGGAAGAAAAGGGTATAGTGGGGAAAAAAGTGAGGGGTCCATAAGAAGGAAAGAGTAGAGGAATGTGCGAGAAGAGCGTATGTGTCTTCCTCTCCTTTTACAGAAGTTTTTCTTTTTTTTCTTTACGCCATTTTTTTTGATAAAATATTTCAACTAACAAAAACATATTTTAAGATATCTTAAAAAATTATTTAAAATAATGAAATTAGTTTTATTTTTTAAACTATCACTAGTTTTTTTAAATACCATAAAATTAAGAATAAGTTAAAAAAATTTATAATTTAAATAACTAAATTTGGATTAATAATTGATTTCAAATGTAAATCTCATTAACAAAAATTATTTTATAAAAATAACACATGAGAATAGATATACAAAAATATTTTTTTGACATAAAAATAATTTATAAATATCAATTATATTTCAGTCATTTATTTTGAATGTAATTTTAATGATGAAGTATGATTTATAAAATAAGATACAAAGCAAATATTTTGAGAAGAAAACTCTAATTGATATAAAATATAAATCAGATTTTTTAGAATTATATTTTATAAAAATAAATATAAATAAATTTTTCAAAAATAATTTATAAAAAAATACAAAATAAAATTTTCGAAAAATGTGTTCCGGAAAAACAAATTTGTTGGCAATCCTTATCATATTATATAATATAACTAAAGTTTTCTTTTCGATTGTAAAAAAGATAAAAACAAGATTTCATGGAAATCTATTTTATAAAAAATATATATATATAAAACTGATTTTTTGAAAATTTTATTTTGTAAAAAAAATACAAACCAAATTTTATGTGAAATCTGCTTAATTTGCAACTATTTATATTTAAATTAATAATTAATTTAAATCCAAAATTAGATCGTAATTATAACATCAAAAAATTTATATACATAGTCAAATAAATAAAATTATATTAAATTCATATATAATATTGATAGTTTATATGTAATTGGTCTCGTATATGTTATGATTTTTGTTGTTTTTGTTATTATGTAATATAAATTTCACTAATCTATTTTTTCGAGACAAAGTGATTGTGAATAATAGAAAAACTGCCGATTCTACCATAAAATTATGATTTTGGGATTATATATAAACAAACTATCACGTCATACCGATATCTACATGAAATATCTCTAATTTTGAATTTAACTTACAAATTTTAAAATCATGATTAATTCCATCAAACGAACGATTTTTGTGTATTTTTCGGTCACACGTGTTAATGTAGCGACTATTTTTTCTTTTTCATCACCTTGTAGCCAGAAATTCGTCGGACGAGAAGCAAACTTTCGGTTTAAATCTATTATTTTCTTCTTCTTTATTATGTGAGATGGACTAATCCTAAGTGCAAAGTCTCTGCCTCGATATTATTAAGTACAAAAAATAACACAAATTTTTAGGTGAAAATAATTATTTTTTATAAATAATTTAAAACAAAATTAAAACATTGTATTTGAATTTTTATTTTTCAAATTAGAATTTTAAATTATTTTAATATTAAATTTTATATTATTAGTGAAAATTAAAATTAATAATACTAAATTTGGAATAAAAATTTAAAATGGTGGAAAAGTTAAGAGTCATACTTTTTGTCGAATAAATGTTAAGTTTTGTACATGATCGTTTTGACATATCCTATCATATCCAAATTTTACTAAACATAAAAACGGATTGATTCCAATAACATGTCGAATATAGGTAATTCTAATTTTAAATTAAAAAGATTGTACGACTAAAAATAATTTTTAAATCGAACCAAAGATGAACATGATTCACGATTTGAAATGTCTCTAATTTGTAATGAATTATGCAAATGAATTATATAATTTGTAATAAAATTTATTCCTCAAATATAGTAAAATCATGGATTCGAAAATTATCGAAAAGTTAAAAATTATAGAAAAACTCAAAACAATGATTCAAACTATCTAAACAAAATCTATAGAAATAAAATCAACAAAAATCAAAATCATGTATCTAAACAAAGTTCACCTAAATAAGAAAACAAAAACAACCAAAAACCTAATAAAATCGATCAAAAATAAAAACATCAAAAATGAAATATCTAAATTTAATCAAAATACACTGAAAATAAAAATACCCAAACTTTGATCTAAAAACCACGAAAAATACTGAAAATTGATACAATATCTTCCGACAACGGACATGGGTTCAATGGTGCTACGGTCTGCAGTGACGTTGGGTTCGATGGAGGCGCTAGATTCGACAGAAGTGATGTTTGACGGAGGCGCTGGGTTCGATAGAGGTGATGTTCGACGGTGGCGTTGGGTTCGACATAGGCGATGGATTCCATAGGGTGTTGGGTTCGACGGAGACGTTTGGTTCGTTAGACGACGGTGCACTAGAACAGAGGCGGTGAAAAATCCACGGCGCTGGCTCCTTCTTAGATCGCATAATAGAGTGGAGAGGTAGTATCGAATGAGGTGGCGGCGGTATGCGAGCAGAGCCGGCCCTGAATTTAAGAGGACCGCAAGCAAAAAAAAAATGGACCGTTTTATAATACAAAAAAATTGGGTCGTTCTAATTTTTAAATTTTTTTGTTGTTATAAGGACTCAAACCGAAGAACTCAAAGAAGCAGTTTACTTTTATTTACCATTTGTGCTAAGAATACTTTTGAAATAAGTGCTGATTTTTTTATATTAATAGTGAGGGCCGCAAGCACGGGCTTGCTTTGCTTGGGCCCAGACCCGACCCTGTATGCGAGTGAGGTGGGAGTGGATTTCAAAGGCAAAAATGAATGATAAAGGTTTCTTTTTTGGGGTGGGGGGGGGCAAAATTATGATAAGATTTTAAGTTAGTTTTTTTATATATGAGGAGTAAAATTGGTTAGATTAAAAAAGTAGAATTTATGCAACTTTTTAAATAAATCTACTTTAAATTTAAGTTTTGGTTTAGTCAAATTTATGGTTTGTGCATTTTTTTTAGGAAATTTGCTTTACATTTCATTTTTCCGTTTAGTTCACTTTTTGATTTGTGTAGATTTCTTTGAATCTAAGCTTTCACTGAAAACCTTTTTTTTATAAATATATGAAATACTAAACTTTAAATCAATTGAAAATAGTTTAACTTGGTCCAAAAAATACAAGTGCGTGCAAAAGGGTACATGTCTCTCTCCACTTTCGGTTAATTTGTCATTTGTGGCTAATTTTACTCTAAGTGTGCATTCAAGTAGGAGGAGAATACACCTCGATTGGTCGCAGGCGTACGTATCAAGCAGGTGGGATTACCAACGAGCAGCAAACTCCTTGCGACTCTAATTGGGAAGAAGAAGAGTGATGTCGTGTGTGATGACGAGTAAATGATGGAGAACAAATTTCAAACGATAGGGTGAGTACTCGTTATGTTGAATGTTATTGTATGCTAGGTCAAAATATTATTATGTTGTTTAGGTGTTTTTGTCGGTTGTTTTTGAGGTTAGTGTGGAACTATGCCGGTGTAATATGGTTTGGAACTGATGTGTGTTTAGGATATTAGAATCTAATTCAAATCAATGGTTGTCTATTGGATCATTCATAAATGGTTGTTTTGAACGTTACCCAGGTTTGGTTGTGTGTATGTGTGTGGTTGGTCATTTTTTGATGCACGTACATTGAGATGCCACAGTTAGAACAAAAAAGGGATATTGTTAGCATAGAAGTGCGAAGGTGGATGTTACACAGCGTAAGTGTCCAAGTAAACGTTGCACAGATATTGCAATATGATTGGAGCTCATGAGCTGTGATGTGGCATTTCACAAATAGATGAGCAATATAGAATACTTTGCAAGACAAGAATCTAAGGTGAACGTTGCATAGGTGGTGCAACAACACACGGTGTCCGGTTGTACTTGTGGTGAAATCTGATTGGAGCTCATGAGATGTGACGTAGCGTATCACAAGTGAATGATCAGTGGAGAATATTATGCAATACAATAATCTACACAATAAAGAAATACATATTTGATGAATATTGAAGATTCACTAAATATGGAAGTAGGGAATATCTAAGCAGTCATATAAATAGTTGTATGATGAAAAATTTTAGAATTAGTTTTTTTGAGATTCAAAAAAGGAGTAACTTGTGGGTTATAGAACTTGGCGAGTGAACAAAGATTGTGTGCAACATTCCTTGCACAAGTGAATTCCGATAGATTAAGAATTGGTTAGATTCGAATCAGGTATGACATCGCGTAAAACTGATTAAACTTGTAAAAGAATTTATTTAAGTGATTTCTAATAAATTTGCGTGAGTTTTCAAACGTAAACTTATGTTAACTATTATTCATATTGTACTTCTTTCCTGTATGATGTTATTCATTCATATGAGCTATGAAATGCTTAATTATAATATCATGACTTCTATTTCTTTTGCTATTTGATAAATTTGATCTCTAATCTAATGGAGTGATCGGTTTTTGCCGCATAACTAGAAGACTTTAATCTTTTCAAAGTTTCTCTTCCTTATTTTACTATTTTTGTATTTACCCCATTGATCTAAGTTTCGTGCAGCTTTCTTTACCAAAAATGCAAGAACACGAGATTTATTTTTCATCCTAAATTTTATATTCTTAATATATTAATTTAGAAATATTTTTTAAAAAATAAAATTATTTCAATGTGTTTTTTTTTCAACATTCATTTATTAAGATTGAATATCATCGTTTACAATAGAATAAATAAAGGATGGGGATACATTATAAAGTTTCCACATTTGATTGTCAGTAATTGCTTGCGAAGCTAACGCATCTGCCGCTCGATTACAACATCGTGGTTGATATCTGAAAAGCACTTGATCAAACGAAGGAATCCATTGACGAATAGCTTGGACATACTGTTGTAATCGTAAATTGATCGATGATTCGTTTAATAAACTCGCCAACACTTGATTGTCACCTTCAAAAATTACCTTCCGATAACCCATAGACCATGTAGCTTGGATTGCCCAAATGAGTGCCGTAGATTCGGCTTCTAAAACTGTTGGTCTTCCTTGAAATTTACCCATACCAGCAAAGAGAAAAGAACCTTTATCATCACGTAAAATCCAGCCCATACCCGAATGAAGTATGCCCTCACGATGAGCCACATCATAATTACATTTAACCCAAAGATGTGGAGGTGGAGACCATTTTGATGTTAATGTATTATCTTTGGAAGTAGATTGTGAAACCCTCCTATCCATCCCTTGAAATTATTTCAATGTGTTATTTACAAGAATGTGTCATTATTAAAATGAGTTTCAAATAAATATATAAATACATTAATAAAATAATTACAATATGTGTCATTTATATTAACTTGATAAAAATTAATATATTTTTATTAAACTAACCAAAAAATAACTATTTATTTTGAAAAAAGAATTCTTTTTATTTCCTTAATTTACATATACGAAAATTTATATATAATTAATAGTAAATCGCAACATATTAACATAAATAATAATCAATATTTTTGGTAGACATAATCATATTTCAAATCTTAAATAATAATCTTTCATAAATATAATAATATATTTTATAACTAAAACTATATTATATTATTTAATAATTAGTTTACTCCGTATATGTGTATGACGCCGATATAAACCTAATTCTAATAATTAGTGAATCATTTATATTTTAATGATTACAAAACCAAATAAAAAGTACATTTTGGTATGATGTCTTCCTTACATATAGAAAATATGTTTGCTATCCCAACTATAAGGACAAAATATCTCCACCTTTAAAAGCTTTCTATTTTCATTTGTTAATTTAATTTAATTAAATGTAGAAGTAGTAACCAACTGATATTAATTTTATAAAAACTGTTATATACACACAAATTGTGATTTAGGATGGTAAACCAATACTAAACATAACAAACCAAAAATAACAAATCGATCTTGAATTAATGTAACATAAAAAGAAAGAAGAAAAGAGTAATAGCATAAAATAATATATTATTAATTTTTTTCTTCTAAATTTAATATTTTAAATTTAAAATTATAAAATATTATATATTTTGAGTAACACGGCAAAATAACATCATTTTAATTTTATTTTCTAAATTTAACAAAATAAAAATAAAATTTTAAAAATAGTATAAATTATTATGTGAAAATAATTATTCAATTTAAATAAACTATATATGAAATTAAAACATAATGTTTGGATTAATATTTTCTAATTTATGGTTTAATTTTTTTATTAAAAATAAGTTTTTAATTATTTTATTATTAAATTTAAGATATTTTTATAAATTTAAATTATTAGTGATATATTTGGAACCAAAATTTGAAATACTGCTCTTTTAATCAATTGCCCTTAAATTTTTTATTTTATTCATATTAATCTCTATGGTTTTTAATTATTGCTACGGAATTATCTCTAATATTTTTAACATTAAAAAAAAGTAAATTTAAATAATAATGGTATGTCATTAGAAAACATGACATGGATAAGAAAACTATGACATGGTGATTAGTCAAATATGGCATGACAATTTTAAACATAAATTTATTAATATAACATAACAATTTTAAATATAAATTTATTACTAAAAAATAAATTAAATCATATATATTAAAATAGAAGTAAATTTAGAAAAAAGGTACATATCATTAAAAATGGTATGATTAAAAAAACTAATATAAGTAAAAAATTATGATCTTCTATAAATTAAAAGAGAAGTATGTATGTCTATATATACAAATATTTTCTCAAACTGAATATGAAATATAATTCAACGATTAACACCAAACACACATTAGAGCTTGTTTAGTATGGGAAATTAAATAGTAGGGAGCTAACCTTATATGATTTCTTAGGGTTTACAAGAGATGTGTGTCTGAAAATCAGAATACATGCAAACAGAGTCGGATCTGAGCACAAATAAAGCAATTACGTGTTTGCGGCCCTCAATATTAATACAAAAAATCGGACCTTATTTCAAAAATACTTTTAGCAAAATGGCAAATAAAAAATAGAGTGCTTTTTAAAGTTATTCGGTTCAAATATTTTTAACAACATAGTTTAAAAAAAATTAAAACGACCCTTTTTTAATATAAAATGTCTCGTTATTTTTTTTTTGCTTGCGATTCTTTTAAATTCAGTATTGGCTCTGATGCAAGACTAGAAAAGAGAGTGATTGGTAGCTTTTTGTATTGAGAAGACACAAATGAGCTTCCTTTATATAGAGAAGTAACAAGTGACCTCATGAATGGACAAGGGGCATTAAAGTCATTAAATATGTATATTCTTATATTTTGTTTATAAGAGTAGTGTAACTAAGGAATTATTATGCTTTATTAAGATAATTGTATTAAAGAATAAATATTTAGGTCAATATTTTGATGAGATATAGCAATCTCCATACTTTTTTACGATGGTTAAATTTTTTTTTATTTTATTTAATTTTAATCAAGATCTCTAAAATAGTTATATTTATTTAGTATATTTCATTTCAATAAAAACGGTTGGAAAATTGTTGTAAATAGTTTTTTCCGACAAATTTGTGTCAAATTTTGTCCATCAATTTTGTTTAAAAATTACTATCTTTTATAATATAACAGAAATAAAAAGAAAAGAATAATATTTTAAAATAAAATATTTTAAAATTTTTATTTCAAATTTAACGTTTTAAACTTAAAATTAAAAAAATAAAATATTTTAAAATTTTGTTCCAAATTTAACGTTTTAAACTTAAAATTTCAAAAATAACATAAATTATTTTCTGAAAATACATATTTAACATAATCCAAAAACAAATATAATTAAAATATAGATTTAGATTCTTTTTTTCTAATTTAAAATTTTAATTTTTCCTTATTAGAAAATTTTTTATTGTATTTTAATATTAATTTGTGCTATTTTAAAACTTAAATTAATTATGTTACATTTGGAACAAATTATTTTAAAAAATATTATTTTGGTTAGTTACCCATAAGAAAATAACATGTTTCTTTGATATATTCCTATGAACCATAATCAATACCAAATTAAACTGAACTAACAACCCAACACATATATTGGATTTATGACACTATATAAAATGTGAAGGAAAAAACTGTTTAATATAAAAAAACGTAATACAAATTTAATAAAATGTGAACTGATTAGCAACCCAACACCTATATTGGATTTATGACACTATATATAAGACTTATTTATTCCATTATTTTTAACAAAAAATAAGAGAGAAAAAAACAAAATAGTTTAATGATGACAAGAACAAAAAAAATTATTGTTGTGACAATTTTGATTGTAATGTGTATGTTTATAAATAGCATCAAAGCTGAAAAAGGATCTAAAGATTATAGAGAGCAAATGATAATAAATAAAGGTTGTGATCCAAAATTTCCAACAGTCAAATGTCATTTGTCTAAACCAGTAAATCCATATAAAAGAGGATGTTCTTATTTCAGTAGATGCAGACGTGACGTGTCTTCACATAGGGTTACTCCTATACCTTACTTACGTGGACATGGCATGGCTTCGGTTAGGGTTCCTCCAACACCTTCCTTTAGAAGCAATGTTGTTCAATAAATTCTCCAAGGAGTTATTAACAAAAAAATAATAGTAATTAATAAAGTTATTAAATGTTTTATTCTATTCATATTAATCTTTATAGTTTTTTTATTATTATTGTCGAATTATTTCTAATATACTTTTAACATTAAAATAGAAACAAATTTAAAAAAATGATGATATGTCATTAGAAAAGATGACATGGTTAAAAAAATTATAATATGACGTTTAATCAAATATGACATGACAATTAATAAAAATTAAAAATGATATGACTAAAATAATTAATATGACTAAAACTTATTATCCTTTATACATTAAAAAAGAAGTGTGTTCTGAAAAAATGTTTACATGTCGGTATAAAAAAATAACACAACTAAAAACAATTATGACATACACAACTAAAAACAATTATGACATGACGATCACATTTAGTCATATGTGGCATGATAATTTTAAATATAAATTTATTTCCAAAAAGTCATATATTTTAAATTAGAAGTAAGTTTAGAATAATGTTTAATACCATTTATGTGTTCAATTTTATGGTTTATTTAAGTTTTATGCATTTATAGTTGCTTTAAATAATTAATTTGGTTTGAAAAATTACTATGAATAATTTATATTTTTTCAATCATCGTTATTACTTTTATATGTGTATTGAGTTTTTCATATTTTAATCAATATCCAATTATATAATTGGTAATTTAATAAATTAATATGTAAAGTTGAAACTTAATTTTATAAAAATAGCCAAAAATATATAAAAAACTAAAATGGTTAAAAAGTGTATTATATATAAGTTCATAATTTTTAATATACAATTATACCAAAATATTGTTTAAATATAATTTGATTATAAAATAAAAATATAAGAATATTACAAATTAAAAAAATATAATTTAAATAGTTTTAAATACATAAAATATAAATAAAATCATATTATATAATAAATATGTAATATAATAAATATAACTTCTTAATCAAATGTAATAATGATACAAATTTATAATATGTTATATTTCGCGTGAATAAATTATTTAGTTTCTATTATTAAAATTTGAAATTTATTTTACAAATGATGTTGATGTGGCATGGCTTTAATACCTCTGTTAAAGTTTTGAAAAAAAGATTCACCACGAGGAATTTAAGCACAATTATGATTATTAATAAAAAGTAATGAATTGCGTGATTTTATATATTTTTGTTCACGTTGATCTCTTGTATTCCTCCATTGAACTAATTATCTATAATATTTAGTTAAATTAAAAGGCAATCAACAAAATAGTATTTTTTAACTTTTTTTTAAATATAGTAACATAAATTTAAATTTTTAAAAATAATACAAATTATTTTATGAAAATTATATATTTATCATAAATAAATTATAAATATAATTAAAATATTATATTTGAGTTGTTTTTCAATTTAGAATTTATTTTTTCCTTATTAAAAAGATTTTTTTTAAAATTATTTTAGGGTATTACTTTAAATTAAATTTAAAACTATTTTGAAAAAAAATAATTGTAAGTTTGGAAAATCATATAAACGATGATTTATCAATAACTTTGTAACCCAATAAACGGTAGAAAAGTTTATACAAAACCATAAATATTTTTATAGTATAAATGTTAAGTTTTATATATCTTGACCCAATTTTTTGTAAAAGAAACAATTCAATGGACTCAGTTGAATAATAATTATCTCTAAAGTTTGTTATTCATAAAACATGAAACAATGAATTTTCAGCACTTTGCTCATACACCATTTGTATAGCTCAATGACTTACAACATGATTATTTAATATTTTCGTAATAAATATGTCTTTTTGTTGACTAGTTAAAAATTTTTAATGGTAATTCTCTAATAATGATTTTATAATAAAAACTTCAAAAAATATTTAATGTATATAAAATATTTTAATAATGAAAATAAAATGTGACCTAATCTAATAATTAAAAAAATTTCATGCTATTTTACCTTAAGTTATTATAGTAACTAGGTGTTAGCCCGCGCGTATCGTGCGGATTGTATTTTTCCATTATTGTTGTTTCATCTTTAAAACATATATCATTTTTATGATCGGTGACTTTGTAGAATTTTTTACCGGTAGTGACAATGATTTTTTTTTTACTTGTAAACTGAGTTAGCCTTAAAAATATGTTCGAAATAAAAAAATTTTGTTTGCCGAAATAAATCTTTATAGTGTAGTGATTTATATCTGGTAGATAGTGATTTTAAAAACTAGAATAATATATTAGAGAAAACAATAATTTATTTTAAAATAAAACATAAAAATATATTAGAAATAGTTTTAAAAACACATATTTCGCTTGATGAGAAAAAAATTGAATTTGGAAGTTAGTTTTTAGAACTAAAATATAATATTTATAATCAATAAATAAATCAAACAAAAAGCAAATAAAGTCTATCATATATTGACTCCGTATATAGTATAGTGAAAATGAAATGAAAAAATATAAAAAAAAAAATCTAGGTAAGAAGAAAAGTATTTCAAATCTTTATAAACATAACTCTTTGTTACGGAGTAGCATTTTCAAATCCATTAGTGTGTTGCCTTTGTTAAAATTCTGAACTTGCCAAAAATAAATAAATCTGACTAGTATTTTTTATTTGAAAAAATTTCCATCAAAGTCATCGAAAAAGAAAAAAAATATGAGGGCGAGAAATAGGAATAAGAATTTTTGGATGTTGTGATTAGTTATTAGTGATTGTGTGCAAGATTTGTGATTGACGATACGATAGTTGGTGTTTTATAATGTTGGTAATGTAGGATTCTTAAGAAAAACGATTTAGAGATTGTTCATACTCTCTCTGTTTTCTGAAAATAACTCCATTCATAATAAAACCTTAATACACTTCGACATTTATAGAAAACCTATTACATTGCAAATGATTACAAGTGTATGCCGTTATAACACACTGTCCAAGGGTGAGAATTTATTTCCCAGCTGGATGGGATCTTGCAGAGTCGTACCCCTGAAATCACGATTTCTTCGTGATGTTTGCTTCCTGGTTTTGTCGTCTGCAAGGTCCTGCAACGACACCGTTCGAGTGATGATAGTGGGATTGGGAGCTGAGCAAAGGCCCACATCTTGACTTGAGTCTATGTCATCTATACACCCCCGCAAACTTGGTGTGGGAGATTCTTGCACACCGAGTTTGAAACCTAGTTCCGTGAATGGTTGAAGACTTAATGTTTTGGTGAAGATATCAGCTAAATGCAGCTTTGCCGGAATATGCTTCACAAGCAAAGTACCATGAGCAACTCTCTCACGTACATAATGATAATCTAGCTCAAAATGTTTTGACCGAGAATGAAGAGTGGGATTGGCACTGAGGTAAACTGCTGACAGATTGTCGCAGTATAACTCAGAGTGGAAATGTCTGTGACGCCCAGTTCTGCCAGTAGGGAGGAGATCCACTTAATCTCCGAAGCTGTAATGGAGAGTGCTCTGTATTCAGCTTCCGTGGAGGATTTGGAGATGGTGGGATGACGTTTAGCAGATCACAAAATTAAATTAGAACCAAGGAACGTGCAGAAACCTCCAGTAGATCGACGTGTGTTTTTGCATCCTGTCCAGTCACTGTCACTGTAGGCACGGAGAAAACAGTCAGACCGAGTAGATAGATTCAAACCCAATGACAATGTTCCTTTAATATAACGAAGAATTTGTTTTAAGAGATGAAAGTCTGCCACTGTAGGCTCGTGCATCTTCTGGCAGATAAGATTAACAATGAATTGAATATCTGGCCGTGTCAAGGTCAGATACTATAGTTTCCCTGCTAAGCTTCTGAAGTGAGTAGATGCAGAGAAAAGTTCGTTCTGTCCAGGTACTCAGTCGAGTTGTAATGGCAATGGTGTTGCTATAGGAGAAAAATCCTGCATTCATGCAGAAGTTAGAAGTTCAAGAGCATATTTTTCTTGATTCAAGAATAAGCCAGAATCGTGAAAATGCGCCTGGATCCCGAGAAAGTAATGAAGAGAACCCATGTCTCTAATCCGAAATTCAGAACCGAGTTGTTGAACGAGAGTCTGAATTAATGATTAATTGATGCCGGTTAGAATCATGTCGTCAACATACAAAAGGAGGTATATTGAATCTGATCCTTTTATGTAGATGAAGAGTGATGGATCTCCAAAGGTGCACACAAAACCAATTTTTAGTAAGAATGAGCTGAATTTGTCATACCAAGCTTGGGGGGGATTGGTTCAATCCATAAATTGACTTCTTCATTTTGCAAATAAATTCAGGGTGCTGGTTGTCTTTAAACCCTGCTGGTTGAACCATATAGACATCTTCTTGAAACTCCCCGTGAAGAAATGAATTAGTTACATCGAGTTGGGTTATTTGCCATTTATTGATTGTGGCCAAATGCATGACTATACGAACTGTGGCTGTGCGAACTACAAGACTGTACATTTCCACATAGTCAATGCCTTTTTCTTGTTCGTATCCCTCGCAACAAGACGAGATTTCAACTTCTCCAAAGATCCATCAGCTTTAAGTTTATTTTTGAATACCCACTTGCAGCCGAGTGGTTTTATGTCCACTTGTGGAGGGACCAATTCCCATGTATTCGTAAGTTGAAGATGCTCCATTTCGATCTCCATTGCTTTGCGCTAACCTGGATCTTTGAGAGCCAAAGTAACGGTCTTTGGTTCAGGGTAAACTGGTTTAGTTACCGTAATAGCATACTTGGGATTGGGCTTAACAATTCCTGATTTAAGTCGAGTGGTCATTGGGTGCTGATTGGTCTGATTATTACTTGTAGGAGGGCTGGCACAATGCTGTAATCCGGAAGCTGAAGCTGAAGCTAGAGCAGAAATAGAGAACTCTGTACTATTCTGAGATATTGACGATGTCGAGGCTGAAGAGATTGGAGTGGTAGGTGTAATGCCTGTCCTCAGAGTCGAACCAGGTGAGTTGTTGCATATAGGAACCGGATCTAAGCCGACCATACACCCAATACTCATTGGTTCGACGTGAGTAGGCATTACGAAGCTATCATCCGAAACGTGTTGAACAGAGGTAATCACCGATAAATCTTCTGAAGGAGTTGAAATGCTAGTTGATGTTGGAGCATAATTTGATGGATCCTGAGACTACCATGCTCGAATTAGCGGAGTAGACAAACAGAGTTGATAACCCTTGTAAATTGTTTCAAACAGAAACTGATTCTCACAGAAAATCACATGTCGGCTAATAAAGATTTTACCGGTGGGAGGATGGTAACACCGGTATCCTTTAAACTTGGCTGCATATCCTAAAAACACACAGTATAGATATTTAGGATCAAATTTATTTTTCGAATATGGTCATAGATACGAAAAGCACGAACACCCGAATACACGCAATGCCGTATAAATGGGAGGTGATCCCATTAACTTTTCAAACAGACTGATGTTATCTGGTAGCACAGACGTAGGTAGAAGGTTAATCAAATAATTGGATGTAAACAGAGCTATTACCCAAAGTGTGTGAGGAACCTTGCTTTGAAAGAGCATAGCTAATCCGAGTTCAATTAGGTGTCGATGTTTCCTATCTGCGTGTCCATTCTGTTGAGGTGTGTATGGATCATGTGTCTAATTCCGTGTTGTGCAAGATGTGAGGTGAATTTGTTGCTTGTAAATTCACCTCCATCGTCGCTTTGAAAAGCAACAATTTTTTGTTGAAACTGCACTTCAACCATTGTCTGAAATTGGCAAAACACAGTGAAGAAATCGGACTTAACTTTCAAAGGATAAAACCAAGTGAATTTGGAGAAATCATCGATGAAAATGACATAGAACCGAAATCCTTGATTAGATAAAATAGGAGCAGGACTCCACAAATCGCTATGAATCTTTTCCAATGGTCTCACAGATACAAATTCAGAGGAAGAAAAGGGTAGCCTACACACTTTGCCTAATTGACATGCCTCGCACAACTGAGGACTTTGTTTACTTATTGTTATTCGATTGGTACTGGAAAGTTTTTGTAGAATCTCTTTATTTGGATGTCCAAGTCGCAGGTGCCATGTTGTATGTCGAGCAGAGTAAAAAGCAAAGAATCCCGGATTATCCAGCACATACAGGTTATTGTGCCTGCTATCCTTGGTTAGTAACGCTTTTGTCACTTTGTCCTTCACAATCACACCATCAAAATCAAACTCAAACGAGCATGGAAAATCAGTAGTGAGTTTTGAAACCAAAAGTAAGGATTTTGTGATACTTGGACAAACCAAAACATCGTGAAGAGGGAGCATACCTTGATGACTAGGTAAGGTAGTAGAGCCGATGTGAGTTATGGGCAAGAAATCACCATTTCCCACAATGACAAAGTCCTCTCCCTGATATGGTTCAGCAATTTACAGCTGAGAAGTGGAGTGCGTGATATGAGTTGTAGCTCTGGTATCCGGATACCATTCACTGCCTGAAGTTTCCTGTCCTGAAATCCTCACTACAGCTAGAGCATTTTGTATTTCTATTACAACAAAATTAGGATCAAACATGTTATAACATTTGAAAGCATAGTGCCCGAATTTCCCACATATCTGACAAGTGGGACGAGTTTCTGAAGAAGGCCCAGTTGGAAACTGCTGCTGAAAACCACGACCACGCATAGAGTATAACCCTCGTACCCTTTATCCTCCCCGTGTCTGTCCTCTGCCACGCTGAAAGTATCCTCCTCGATTTACATTGTAGGAGTTCTGATAGTTACCTTTCTCTGCTTGAAATGCGAGGTGAGGAGACACTTCTGATAAGGAGCCATATGCTTGGAGTTTATCATCAAAACCGGTTAGTTTATAAACAACATCCTCAAAACAGGAAGGAATCTGAGAGTCCATAGAATGTTCAATAACAGTAGCTATAGATTCATACTCTCTTCCTAAGCCGTTTAAAACTCCATATATTTTCTCTTGTTCAGAAATCGGTGCACCGATTGAATCCACTGATCACATAATGTCTTTATTTTTTTTAAGTATTGAGCAAGAGGTTTGTTTCCTTTCATCGTAGTTTGTATACGTCTTTGAATATCTAACTTTCTGGTTGTCGAAATGCGATTGTATTTCTGATCTAAGGAGTACCATACCTCTTGAGTAGTTCGAAGACCATAGACTGACCTTAGTGCATCCTCAGAGAGTGATCCAAACAGCCAAGCTAAGACTGTTTGGTCATTTTGTATCCAGGACAAGAACTCCGGGTTAGGTGTCTCAGTGTGGATGTCTCCTATTTGAACCGTTATTGAAGGGTTAGGTTGGGGAGTACCTCCATTGACATGTCCTACCAGTTTCTGGCTTGAAAGCCATGATTCAAACTGGGTTTTCCACATCAAATAGTTGGAGGAGCTTAGTTTGAGGGTTACACATTGTGAAATGCTCAAGTTTGAGGCTCCCATGGTTTGTGTATTTATAGGTAAAAGGTTTTGTGTTTGAATCGGTCTAGGAGAAGAAAAGGAAGATGAAGTTCCTTCCATGGCTCTGATACCATGTAGGATTCTTAAGAAAAACGATTTAGAGATTGTTCATACTCTCTCTGTTTTCTGAAAATAACTCCATTGATAATAAAACCTTAATACACTTCGACATTTATAGAAAACCTATTACATTGCAAATGATTCTACGTGTATACTGTTATAGCACACTTTCCAAGGCTGAGAATCTATTTCCCAGCTGGATGGGATCTTGCAGAGTCGTACCCTTGAAATCACGATTTCTTCGTGATGTTTGCTTCCTGGTTTTGTCGTCTGCAGTGTCCTGCAATGACACCGTTCGAGTGATGATAGTGGGCTTGGGACCTGAGCAAAGGCCCACATCTTGACTTGAGTCTATATACAAGAGATGCATATTGTATCCATTTGTTAACTATTATTGTTTTTTAGAGTTAACTATTGGATTTGGATGCAATTGTATATTTTTTAATCTATTTTTTGGATAATGGTTATAGAGTAGATTCTAACTGGTTATTATACATTGAATTATATTGATTGTTGATAAATACAAATAAATGATAATAACCGGTTGTTTTTGAAAATAATAAATTTACTAAATTTTATAGAGTTTAATATATATTGTTAATACGTAATTTTTAATTTAAAATAATGTAGATAATTTTGCTGACGTTTCGATTTTTTAGAACTTGTTTTTGTATTTAGGTGGATAGATTTAGAAATCTCAATTAACTAATTTTATTTAGAAAGATTATCTCTAATATTTCGTTAAATTAAAATGTGAGATGTATTGAAAAAATTAAAGTGAGATGCATAAACAAATTAAAATATTATAGTAACTAAAAAACAATTAGCAATGTGAGTAGATTGGTCCATGTTATACAATTTTATGTCTCTTCTAAACTTTCGATGTGGAATCTTAATGTTTTTCTTTCTCGGGATTATAACGTGTGACCACAAAGTGAGTTGGCAAGTCTCCATCTCTTACATTCATGTTTCCAATGATTCTAGTACTAATGTCTGGTTTTCTCTGTTCATTACTGATGACAACACGTAAGAACAAGAGTTCAAAGAATTGTAATGATCTCGGATGAACTCGGAATCAACTGTGGATTTTTATTCTTTACACATTGATATGAACCAATGAGAATCTAAACAAGATTTTACCAATGTTTTTTCGAATTTTAGACCAATTCATACATGAATTTTGATTCGTGATTACGATTCGATAATGAATTTTGTAGTTATGTTCTTTAATACATAAACTTCCCATTTTAAATCGTAACATTCATTGATTTTACGGTGTTAGTCAAACCATTAATCGTTGTTTAGTCAGATAATAGATATTTAAATAAATCTAATTAATTATTTAATCAATAACGTAAACGACGTACGGAATATGGGAGAATTAAACAAAACGACATCGTATACGAAATGTGGCGGAATTAAATAAAACAACGTCGTATTTGTAAAGCATTATACGACGTCGTTTTACGAATCTGGGAGAAGGATTAAATGAATTTCGATTATTTTTTCCAAGTTTTTCCAATATTGCAGGTTGCATCCAAGACCCGAATTTCCAGCAACTTCATGCAAAATCGTGCAAATTTCAAGCAAATTCGAGGTCGATTGGGCAGTTAATCAAAGAGAATGAGGTATATGTGTTGGTAGGAGTCGAATCCGATTTGTATTAGGGTTTTTTTGGGGGTTTTTTGGGGTTTTTTTATAAGTGTGATTTACGAGTCCAATTCTCGTAACAATCTGAACATATATACTGTTTTCTGGGTTAAATGATCGTAGGTAGCTTTTAATATTTGTAAGGTTTCATGGGGATTAATCAAATGGCCGAATATTTGGGTAGAATTTTTTTTAGTGTTTTTTGCCTACCAAGTGTTTGCGAAAATGTTTGTACTGTTCTGTTGTATTTTTTGCTGTCTAATTGAATGTTTTTTTTTGTGTCCTACAATTCTGATAATGATGCAAATGATCCCAACGATGCAATATTCACTTGTATTATAATGGAAAATTTGAGACAATCGATGGTGTTTTGAATTATGTTGGAAGGAAGGTTTTGATTGTAAAGACATAGCCAAAAAACTTGTTTACGAGCTTAAAAGAAGATCTCAGAGTATCTCTCTATGGGCAGCGATTGTGGTACAAGCTTCCGATTGAAGCATTGACAGATTTGAAATACTGCTCATATGAAGAACCGGTTGGAAAGTTCATGGTGACGACTTTTGAAAGAACACATAGTTGTATCTCCAACGGAACTTGTAGGATAATTACTCAAACGGTGATTGCAAAGCTCTTTCTAAACGAGATTAGAAAGAATCCTGATTTCAGATCGAAGTTTATTCAAGAGCAAATGGAAGAATGCCATAAAATCGTGGTCACGCACGATCAATGTAGAAAGGGGAAGATGCAAGCACTTGAATTAATCGAAAAGGAGCATGCTGGGAAATTTTCGCGGTTGAAAAATTATAAGGAATAGATTGTAGAGTAAGTGACTTTACTACTCAGTACTTTATATAAGTGATTATTCTAATTAACTAACTATTGTTATACTTACTCATTTGTTTAGTTGTAGCTCCAACCCGGGTTCTAGTGTTGAGCTTGGAACAATTCACGGAGATAATGGAGTGGAATTATTTGATCATTTTTACGTGTGTTTTGAAGCACTTTGAAACACATGGATTACATCGTGTAGACCCATCATAGGCATTGATAAATGTTTTCTCAAATCAACCGTTAAAGAACAGTTGTTGGCAACCACATGAAGAGACGTGAATAATCAAATCTATCCGGTTGCTTGGGTGGTTGTAAATTTAGAAAACACGAATACGTGATTGGTGGTTCCTGCGGAAACTGAAATTTGATTTGGGCCTTGAAGAAGTAGAAGGCTACACAGTTATATCGGATAGAAAAAAGTACATATGATTTTATACGCAAGTTTGGTTTGTTTTGCTTCTTATGTATATTATACTTATGATTTTGTACCTCATTTTAGGGCTTGGTAATCGCGGTTGAGCAAGAGTTACCTAAGATAGAACATCGAATGTGCGCACGTCACATTTATGAAAACTTGAAGTCCAAATTTCCTAATAAGCCACTCATAAAACCGTTATTCTGGACTGTTGCAGAGAGCTACAATACAGTGGATTATACGAAAGTTGTTGAAGCAGTTAGGACGTATGACTCCGAAGTTTATGACTTGATGATGTTAAAAAATCCGAAGAATTGTAGCCGAGCTTTTTTCAAAAACACAGCTTGTTGTGAAGACGTTCACAACAACTTTTAACGTGCATATGCGAAAAAGAACGTGTACCTCTCAGATGTGGGATGTTTCAGGGATTTTTTTCGCCATGCCTTACATGTAATATTAAACAAGAAGCTTGAGCTTGATGATTATGTGTCAAAGTGGTATTTAATAGGCCTGGGCTTTCGGTTTATTCGGTTTATTCGGATCAGTTTATCCGGTTTTTGGGTTTTTCGGTTTGTGAAAAAGTCATCCGAAAAAAAAATTATAAGAAATCGGTTTGGTTCGGTTTTTTATCGGTTTAATCAGTTCGGTTTTTAGAAAATAAAACCATTCCGAATTAAATCGAAATATAATTTGATTTTCGGTTTGCTAATTTTAAATTTAGATTTAATCGGTTTTCGGTTTGGTATTTCGGGTTTTTCGGTTAATATCGGTTAATATTTCGGGTTTTTTGGTTAATATCGGTTAATTTCGGTTAATATCGGTTAATTTTGGTTAATTTCGGTTAATTTCGGTTAATTTCGGTTAATTTCGGTTAATTTTGGTTAATTTCGGTTAATTTCGGTTAATTTCGGTTAATGGAGACATGTTTCTCAACACGATCATTTAGACAGAATCCTAAGGAACTGAAAGAGCAAATTAGGTCTAGCCGGAAACTAGAAATCGATAACTGAAAGAGCAAATTAGGTCTAGCCGAAAACTAGAAATCGATAACTGAAAGAGCAAATTAGGTCTAGCCGGAAACTAGAAATCGATAACTGATCAAATCAACTTCAAAATCTAATTAATAGCGTGAAATCAAACCCTAGAACCAGTTAACATATACTGAGATGTCGATTCGAATCTCTGTTGCAATACCGGCCAAATACCTGTCGGAGAAGATTATCGGTGATGCGGTAGTAATTACGGAGAGGGATACGATTGTCCACCTCGATCTTACGTGCTACCTTGTTCAGATCGATCGTCATCTACACCGGTATCCGAGTACACAAGCTCAAGCTCAAGGAGGAGGAGGAGGAGGAAGAGGAGGCGGAGGAGGAGAAGAAGAAGAAGAGGAGGAGAAGGAGGAGGAGGAGAATGAAGAAGGAGGTCGAAAATTTTTCAGATCGGCCGCATTTGGAGAACAGAAATGAGTTTCTCTAAAAATATTTAGGGTTACGACTTATATAGGTCAGCAGATTTTCGGTTTAAGAAAACCGATTGGTTTGGTATTGCCGAACCGAACCGAAATATAAACCGAATAAAATTAATTATTTAGCCGATTGGTTTAGCGATTAAAATTAAATGAAAACCGAAACCGAAAATTTTGGTTCGGTCGGTTCGGGTTTTTCGGTTTTCACCGAAAACCCAGCCCTAGTATTTGACTTCTACCTGGTGCTAACAGTATAGCGATTCAATTCTTCCACTAAATAGCACAAAATTTTGGAAACACTCTGGTCAAAAAACGATTCAAGCGCCACCACGAGATCAATCGGAAGGTCATAAGAAAAAACATAAGAGAATGAAAAGCAGACATGAGTCTCCTACGAAAAAGGTCACGTTGAGCAAAAAAGGGAGTACAAGGCATTGTGCACATTGTGGTTTGGTGGGACACAACTCAAAGATATGTACTAATGTTGGAGTGAAGATCACAATGCCATCCAGAAATGCTTCTCAAATTCATGAAGACTATGGAGATGGACCAAGACAGCCAACGCAAAATTCTATTAATGTTTAGGTTATTTTTTGGATTACTATGTAGACACGTCAGTTTGTTTTTTGTGGAATGATATGTCTAACTCGGTTTATTGCGGTGTAGACTTTCCCATTTTTTTGTGGAATTATATTTCTATCTCGGTTTTTTTTATGTAACCTGAATTTTAAACACTTCGATTATTAAAAGCTTTATGCCAAATCTTACTACAATTCCATTATTAAAAGCTTTTATGCCAAATCTTACTACAAATTTTACTACACTTCCATTATTAAAAGCTTTTTATGCCAAATCTCATGATAAAATGATAAAATAGAACACAAATATAACCACACTACATACAATTATCTTTCGCTTTCATGTCGTAAATATACTTTTTATAACGATGAACAACAGCTTCGCAAATCCGTGTCTCACACTCGAGAGTCTAGATTTCATTTTCACAATTTCTTAAACCATCCCCAAGATTTCCCATATCTTCTTTAACCTTATCAACAACAATTTCGAACTTCGCAATTTCTTCAATTAACGATTCATCTGCCCATTTAAACAAAAATTTCTGATTTTCGGATCTGTTAGGACAACAATAGAAATTTTTTTCTGGATTTTGTTCAGAACTTGACGTTCGAATTGTAGAAGATTCTCCACAGCGACAAGCTCTTGGAATGCCTTTTTCTCGAATAGCCCGATCGATTTCCAAGTTTACAATGATTCCTTCACAAATTTCCACTAATTTTGGTTAACTCCCAAAAATTACAAACCATAATTCGACGCTGCACAAACGAGAGCACAAAAAACCATATCGAAATACATATCCGAGCCAGTTTCTACCATTGTCTTTCGTGGAAGAAACTCTGAAAAACCGAGCAACCTTAATTTTTCCTCTGCAATTTTCGTGTGGCGAGACGAAAAAGAAGAATGGGAAGACACACTTCTCAAACCAACGAAGTTTTACTTCGTTTAACTCATTTAACAAAACGTTGTCGTAGCTGACGTGTCATCCTTGTCATCTACGATTAACGGTGAGTTAAACGACGTTTAACACTAATGTATGTTTAATACTAATTTAAACAAATCAATGCATGTTACAGATTAAAATGGAAAGTTCATGTATGAAAGAGCACATTTACAAAATTCGTTATCGAATCGTAATCACGAGTCAAAATTCAAGTATGAATTGGTTGAAAGCGCATATTTTCTCTGGAATCACTAATTTTCTTCTCTGTTTTTATCTATATTTGACTACACATAAAGCTTAATTTAGGATATTGATTGGTTTTTTTTACTATTTGTCCTGTATATATTTGTTAAGATTATAAAAATGTGATAAGATTACATAATTTTAATATGATACAGTTCATATCCTTTTATTATTTTTATTCATCAAACATATCATGTACTCGTTATTCCTTATTTGTTAAAACAAAATTGGAAAAAAAAACAAAAATTTTATTTGTTTAACCAGTTACAAACTAATGTAATATTTTCTATAATTTACATTTAAATTTATTTTAATAAGACACTAGATGAATTGCTCACGTCTTGCGCGGATATAAAATATTTATTTAATTTATGTAATTATTGATTTATTTAAAATATAATATGTATTACAATATATTTTTATTTATTTTATAATATGAATAATATTTGCGTTTTATAGACGAATTATATTTTTAAACTTTTTAATATGAGTATGTTTTATTTTAAACTTATATTATATATACAAAATATTATATTACGATATTTTGATACACTTTCACTTTATATTTAAATATTATAATTTAATTTAATTTTTAATATTAATTTCTTTAAATTAAAAATCATATAATGAGATTGTATTAAAAATGAATAGTTTAATATATCTATCAAAATAATACACATGATTATAAAAACATAATTTATTATATTAAATTATTTTGACATAATTTTATATGCATGAAATTGAACAAAACTATAAAATTAAAAATATGTTTTGTGAAACAATTTTTCAATCCTATCCGATATTACGAAAAATTTCTTTATAAACAATATTTAGTGTTGTTCTCTAAGTTTTACCTGCTTTGTCGGTGCTAAGTATTTTCAACCCGTCTCTAGACTTAACTCGTGAGATAGCAACATACAAACTGTCCATGGGTAAATAGTGGCCTTGGTAAAAACAAACCAACTTTTTTTAATGTTTGTCCTTGGCTCTTATTTATAGTAATTACAAAAGCAAGATTCACGGGAAATTGCCTACGACGCATTCTGAAAGGAAATCTAGTTTCGGGCGGAGACACAAACATCCTAGGGATTAAGACTTTTTCACCCACTAAATCATCATTACCAGTTATAATTCTAGCCTCAATCACGTGATTAGCTAACTGAGTAATTTGAAGTCGTGTGCCATTGCATAAACCACCTTTATGATCAATATTCCGCAGCAACATAATAATAGCACCAAGCTTTAATTTCAAACTATGGTTTGGCAATCCAGAGATCTTGATGCTATTAAGGAATTCTTGAGAGTATACCATGTTATCCATGGTGTTGGAATCAGATGTATCAATACTATCAGAGCTTATATAGATTTTTCTTCACCTACAAAAAAAAAACATTATCGTATTTTATATTAAATTAATATATTTAATAATATAACATTGACTTATCTAAAATTTTAGGGTACGTGATAATTGTGATAACATATACTCGTTAATACTATCAATATTTTGGTTTGTTGGACTCACAATAGCTCTTTCCCTAAAAAACTTTGGATTACTATTTCCTACAAAAGATTCCCCATAAATTTTTTTGACTATTGCTTCTACAAGATTCTCACATTCATTTATTTGACTATTGCTTCTACAAGATTCTCACATTCATTTATGAGCAAATCTTCAGGAATATCAATCTCAACATCTCCGTTTTTGGGGTGATTGATCTTTCCATCACCAACATTTAAAATCCATTTAGAGAAAGATTCAAGTTCAAATGCTTCACTATTACAAAGTCTTTTGCGGTTAAGTCTTATGTTTTTGGTAAGTTTGAGAACTCTGCAACTATCCCATAAAATTGATGATTTTAGAGAAGCCAAAACAGTCTCTTCTTTACCCCCTCCATTGATTACGGGTAAAATTTGTCTAAAGTCTCCTCCAAAATGATGATTTTACCTCCAAAAGGTTTATCACATCTCAGTATGTCACGCATACTTCGATCTAATGTCTCAAAAAAATGTTTGCTCATCATCGGTACTTCATCCCATATTATGAGCTTAGTTTGTCTAACCAATTCTGCTTGATGTGATCCTTTTTGCATCGAGCATGTTGTAAATTCATTGACACTAAGAGGTATTCCAAATCTAGAGTGAGTTGTCCTTCCACCTGGCAATAGAAATGTAGCAATTCCACTGGATGCCACATTTAAGACGATCTAACATCTAGAACGAATAGCAGCACTTAGAATATTCCAAAGAAAAGTTTTTCGTGTTCCTCCAAAGCCGTAAACGAAAAATACACCACCTATGTCACGAATCACTGCATCTAAAACCTTTTGATATATATTTTTCTGCTCATCCGTTATCTTGGCTAGTAGATCTTCATGTAATTTTCTTTATTCATTATGATCGTAGTTTAACTCATATTTTACCAAAATGTTGTCATCCTTATCAGATGTTGTACAATCCGGTTGTGGCATAGTTTTGAAAAACGCCAAAGAACTTCCATTAATACGCAATAAATTCTCGATCTCCACCAATGCTAAATTTTTTATCGCATCTTGAGATAAAGTTAAACCTATAAAATAGAAAAAAAATTAAATTAATTAAGTGAGGTTTTAAACATATTTCTATGTAATAAAAAATAACTGATGTTACTTGGATTGTTTTTGTCCCTTCTTTGGCTGAATAAAATATCTTCAGATAAGAATTCCCATGTAGCATTCCAAACATTTTCAGGTATTGCCATACTATTCGAAAGTAATAATATGGCAAACAATTTTCTTATGTATTTTTCTGAATCCCATAAGCTTGCTTTTTTAATCCCTTCAATGTACTCTTTATCGTCATCCATAAGACCTAATGCATAACATGCTTCTTTGAAAGTATCGTAGAAGATTTCGTTAACTGTTCTAATCTTTTCAAAAGATGTTGGAACTTTCACTATATTCAGCAAAACTCTCAAATAATACATTTCACCTAAAGCAGGTGGAACATATGTGATCCTTACAATTGCAAAACCTCTTAGCCTCTTAGCCTTGGCTTCCACATTCTTTGTTTTATTTTCCACACAAAGAAAATTAGAAATTCTGCGTAAGTGAGTTCTTTTGCTTTTGGATATATTTTGCAAGCCTCCATCCATGCTATAAACTTTGATGTTGCAACCGATGTACGATTTATCACTTCATCGACTGGATCATCTTCATTATAAACAACCAATTGCTGACCAGGGAGATGGAATGACAATTTTTCTACCGATGTAGTCCGATAGTGAGTAGGGAAAGCAAGAATTCACCATGTAGCTTCATATGCTGAGATATATCTAAACATTCGAAATAGTAATAGACTATTACAATACCTTAATTTGAACATTATTTTTTACGGAAATTTTAAATTTTTATTTAATACTAATGAAAGTACCTACAACTATAATGTTCCTTAATTTCATCAATATTATCATCTATGTCATCATCTTTTCCGACTGATACGCTAACGTAGTCTGGACCTTTAGTAATATATTTGAACAGGTACTTGATAGCTCTTACTTGGTTGCACCACTCAACGTTTATATGAGCTCGAAAATGAATCAAGAGATCCGTATTATATGGAACCACATACTTGTTATCAAACTAAAATCCTTTTTTACGTATTGATCTTTCGTCATCACGTCTTCTATAAATAGGAAATCCTGCATCATCAATTTTAGTAATTGAACTATACGACTTGGGAAAGGATTTAGTGCACTTTCGATCTTTCATACAAACGTTTTTAGGATTAGCATGTCCACATGGTTCATGAATCATCATATCTCCAACAACTTCATATACATATGGTTCTTGATCCTTATCTGGAAGTTCAGCACTAATGATCTTGTCAATATCATCACCGGTTGGTAATTTTGCATCTGAATGCAAGAAAAGTACCATATGCGCATGTGGAAGACCTCTTTTTTGAAACTCAACCGTATACATAGCTGTGATATTCCAATACAATAAAAATGCAATCATCTATATGAAAGCATACCCAATAATTTAAATAGTAAATATAATATCATATAAATAGTTTTTTAATTTTGAGTATATATACCTGATTTAACTTCTCCAAAAATGCTATTCTTTCCCTTCTTCGTCAACTTGTGAATGAGACCATCGAGTTTCAGTTTGAATACCCTACAACAAATGTCTGGTCTATCATCTGCCTTTAAATTATGTTTTTCAAGATATCTAATAATTTCAATCCATTTTGGATTGCAAGTAATTGTAATGAAAAGATCAGGATATCCAAAAAATTTGCATATTGTCATAGCATCAAGATAGTGTTGCATCATATACCTTACACCTCCAGTGAATGAGGAAGGTATAAAAATCCGTTTTCCTTGGTTTGAAAGATTGCAATCACTTTGATCAACTGCCTTTTGGATCCTATCGTAGTTGTCAGATATAAGTTTTTTTTATTAAACCAAAGATATATATTACTCTCAATCATTGTATACACATCCACTAGAAACTGTTGAAATAATCTTCCTGACATCAATATAATCGAAGATTCTCTCTCTCTTTCGTGTATCCGAAAAGCAAAGAACTCTCTCATTGTCACTGTCTTTCTCTTGTGACCTGATGTGTCAACAAAACCAATGTCGATTCCTAATCTGAACCCATCTTCACTATATGGAAAAAGTAATAGATATTGTAGTGGCAAATAAGCAGGATGCAATTCACTAATCCGTTGTAATCTTCTTGTTATACTCTCAAGAATAATGTCACGGGTGTTAATACCAATTTGAAAATCACCCGGTATTAGAGCTGCAACTTCATCAGCAGAAGAAGATTATGAGTCCTCCCATCAGTATATCTATCACCTGAAAGTCTCAGCCTCAAACCTTCAGTTGGTTTATTGACATCAAACCTATCTTTTACAGATCTAAACGCCTTCACGTGAGGATTGTGAACATCTAACATCTTTTTAAGAAGTGCAACTATTTCTTCTTGAATTTTTGCGAAATCTCATGTTTTGCTAATATTACAAAAAAACGCATAAATTGTATTAGTTGGAAAGATATTTGCATAAAATCGAAAATGAAAATTTGTAAGGTTAAGAAATTACCCATACGCTTTGATTCTATTTTTTTATCTCATTTAGAGTATCATGTATATAGAGTTGTAAAAACGCTGGATCTTTATAAGGACCTTGTAAAATGTCACCTATAAGATGATAATTTTCACCACAAAACTGAAATAGATAGGGGCCTTGCCCATTGTTCACAGCATGATTAATCTTTCCGCCAAGTGATGTGAAGGAAAACATCATATTATAAGCTCGGATAAATTCACGAAAATGTTTGCTTCTATCATCTCCAGTAAACAGCAAGGCCAATAAAGTTTTTGGAGGAGTTTTTAGTAGTGGGAGCTTGACTTTTCTTTGTTTACAACACATTGCGAACACTGGATTTGAATTTGTCGCTCTTTTATTTATACGTTCACCTAACCACATATAAGCTCCACAGTACATGTAAAAGACGGATCTCCATCGTCATAGTAACCTAAATACATTTAATTTAATATCTAACTCATTAGTGATTATAAATGGAGCATAAATAGATAATGATTTTAGTTAATCATTGGAAAAAAAATACCGTTAACTGATGTTCCTGCATTTACACTTCTTGATGCGATATAAATTACATTGAAACCTTTCAAAGCTCTTCGATTTTTTTAGAGATGTTAGTTGGTTGAGGTTTTTGTTTTGAAATCAAATTGCATGAATTTGATGCATTATACATTTCTTCTGGTAATTGGTCCACATCTGTAGTCAATATGTGAGTATAATAGAATTTAGAAATCATAATAGGTTCAAATAATATTTTATATTAAAAATTTGAGATTTTAATGAAATACTTTCAAAGTCTGATTCTTCTTCGTGTTCAGAATCAGTTGCTATGAACACCAAAAAAATCGTTTGAGTCTGCGAACGGTAGCAAATCATCTTCATATATAATGATTAGTCATTATAATGTAAATATGTAATGATTATATATATTACCGAAACGACCCTTTTGAACTTTGTTACAATGAATTTGTTATATCTTTGAATATAACATTATTTGGGAGAACTTGTTCTTTTCTTGGTCTTCCACCTATATTTTGACAATTGGAATTATTTCTTTTTTGCAACATATACGTATTTTTTAAATCATAAACTATGTACGTACGTTTTTTATAGGGAGGTAGTTCACTTTGATTTTCATTGTTTGGGAAAGAATGTATTGAACTTTGCAGTTTTAAATATGAAGAATCATCTTCAGTGTTCAAAAGCTTTTCTTTCTTGTGTCTGCCACCTATGGTATATGAACCAATCTTAAAACAATGTAATGAATTTATAAGATAACAACATAGATTAACACGTACGTTTCTCATAAGGAGGTACAGAAATCTTGACTTCGTTGTTGTGTTGTATAGGTGTATTGCTCAATATATGTCCCAACAACTTAGATGCACTATTTTTGGTTTCTAAATTATTTTTTTTTTCTCCGTCTACCACCTGTAATACATAAATTTTTATTAGCTTACTAATTTTAGCATATTGCATTATTAAAAAAATTTGCAATTATAAACATACGTTTCTGCAAAGAAGGTGTAGCACATGAAACTTCATTTTTATGTTGCACATTAGTATTAATTGGAATATGTGGTAACAGATTCAACGAATCATCATTTGTTTCAGTGAAGTTTTCGTAACACCGTCTACCATCTGTGATATATTTTATTCCAAATTTAATTTCTTTATCGAATTCTTAAAAATAGTATATAGAAATAAATACTTACGTTTTTGATAGGATGGTATACCATTTGACTTTTCCTTAGTTGTAGGTGAGCTCATTCGTTTCATTTTGTTTCAAAGAGATTATATTACTTTTACTTATTTTATTGCGATATGAATATACATGAAATATTGTTCAAGCAAAAAAAATATTGAAATATAATTAATTTCATCATAGATAAAAAAAAATATATATATATATATAAAGAAAATCGATATATCTTCATAAAAGTGTTCTAATCATATCAGGTACCTTTATATTATGGAATAAAACAAATCCTTATAATAAAACTTGAAATCGGTTTCCAAAATAATTTCAGTCAATATAATCATAAATTAATCTTATGGTGGAATATTATCAAATTTAATAGATATATGAAATAGTGTTTTCAAGTGTGTATGAAAAAAAAAAATCAAAATCAACAATATAACAAAATGATAATATATATGATGAAATCATAGTTTTCTAATGGAGCCTATGTACAAAAGGTTAACACTTGAAATTTGAATTATGGTGTCAAAAACAAGTAAACAACTTATTATGAATAGTTTTGACCCCTCATCTTCATTCACACACTTGGACAATCCATTGAGGTTGATTATTAAGATTTAAAAGAAAGTTTGGTAAGTTGCAACTTTCCATGTAATCAACATAAAGGTTTTATTTTTCATAAAACAATTATATATAAAGTCTCTTTTATCGAACCTACCAAGTTAGATTCCATGGATAAGAAATGATAATATAGAGTCAATGTACATGCATGTCTTATAAATAAATCCAATTTCTCTACCAATAATTGTTCTTCTTTTCAATCCAAACAATATTATCTTTGATATTTAGCATCATAGTATTCTTGTCTATGTTTACCAACCATACTCAAATATATGTGAATCAAATATCACAAAAGAAAATTCCAAACCAAGACTGGATATTTATTTTTTAAGTAGTTATCAGCAAATACATTTTATATAGTTTTTTTTAATAAAAGTGACAATGAATTGCTTTTTTCCTAAACGGCTATCTAAACTATAATTATTCTTTTAAGAAAATAAATTAAGAGTGGGGGTTATAAAAAATTGAAATATCCGATGTTCGTTTGTTTGTCGTAGCATCTAAACGTATGTCGATGCTGTAGACGTTGCGGTTAAACGCTGTAATATTGTTGTTCGTTTGATCACCGCATGTTATCGCTGAATGTTCTATCGCAATTATTTGATCGTAAACATTACAATTCCACAGCGGTTAAATTTTTTTACCGCAGATTTACGTGGTCGTCCGTAGCATTTGATCGTAGTTTTTACCACTTATTTTTTTATTATTATTATATTACATAAATATCTTCTATAATATTTATGTGATATAAAAAAAATATACCCTAATTCCTAAAAACTTTAATCTCTAAACCCTAAACATTAATATATGCTAAACACTAATCCCTAAACCCTAAACATCAACATTATTCAGTAAAAATTTTCATTTTAAGATTTTTATATTTTTCATTTATAGATATTTTCTGACGTATACATGCCGTCCCCGTATACACAAATTTTAAATATTCCGTTCTCTGTACCCGTCTTGATGAGGACATCAGGTCATACATCCAGCCAGGAGACAAGACTGGCCGACCAGGAAGCTTGCCCGAGACAGCAGGACCATTTGGCGCGCCTGCCGGACCATACAGTACCGCCGGACCCTCGACCTATAGGACCAGACCAGTCAACATCGCCGGCGGAGAGGCCCAAGCTTCCGGCACACTTGGTGGGGACGTGAATGACACCGCCGGTCCCTCTGATGACACCACCGACTCCGGGATCAACTTGGCCGGTCCTGAAGTCATTCCGGCCAGTACCGCACATAATCCAGCCGGTACAGCCGATCTAGCCGAGTACACGCACACTTCCACTTCTACACAAGAGGACTCGGACCAAATGAGCTACCAGCTCCAGGACATGCACTTAGAGGAAGTATCTACACCAGTGGTACCTCCAGGAGCAATGACAAGAAGCAGATTAAGAGCACTCTTCCACAAATTCAGCTTATGGGTTGACAAGCTTCTAGAAGAAGAGCAGCTAAGGACAATGGGCCAGAAGAGCAAATTAGAGTCCAAAGGCTTCTCAAAAACACAAGGAACATCAGAGACTTGGGCTTTAGTGGCAAGAGAGGTCAGGGCCCAAAGATATTTAACCCTACTCCAAGTCGAAGACTAGGAGCAAGGCGCGTGCATGCCACAAGGACGGCCACCTTCCATTTCATGGCCGTGAGGTGAGTTAAGGTAAGTTTACATTCGAATATATGCCTCTTTCTGTTTTGCAGGGTAGGATCTAGTTGCTTTACATTTTTGAGTCAAGAACATTTTAGGAATAGGTCCTTTTTCGGTTATACACTTTTGTATTTTTTTCCTTTTGTGCACTTTTGTAAACTTTCCTTTTTCTTATTTGAGTCGACCCTAGAAGGTCAAGCTGTCGAGCATATTAATAAGGCTCCTTCCAGCATTGTAGTTCGACAACCTTTTGATTATTAATAAAGTAGAACTTTTTCCCTACGAGCTTTCTCTCAAGAGAGACTTGTGCGCTTAGAACCTAGTTGAGACCAGCCCTCCTAGCTCTAAGTTTGTGATTTATCACGAGGTTCATCACCCCTCGTGTGGTTCACTTCACCCTTCCATCGTTTACAAACCAGAAAACCCCTATCCAGAAGCCTAAGGTTGAGTTTCTCACCTAATCTTCTACAAACAGCCCCCGCGCATACATCCTTGAATCAAGGCTTGTATCACGTCTCCATCCCCGTTTTTAGTGCCCGTCTCCATCCCCGTTTCTAGTGCCTGTCTCCATCCCCGTTTCTAGTGCCCGTTCCTGTTTCTAGTGCCCGTTCCCGTTTCAGTACATCATAGGAAAGAAGAAAGAAATGATGATCAGTCAAGCGAGCTGTTTTAGGGAAGAGAGACAGAGGAATCAGAAGACCAAAGGTGTTTCCTTTTTCTCTTTGCTTAGCATTTTTAAGCATTTCTTCTATTATCTTCATGCTTTTCCACAACAACGAAGACCATCATTTTTCTTCTTCTTTATCATAGAAATTCTATGTTTCTGGGACTGACTTGGGATATTGTAAGAAGTTGTTGTTTTTATATCATGTTGTACATTTTTCACAATTGTACATGAGTTTGACATTCAAATCTTCCAAATCTTCAGGATGTGGCTGAACTTTTTTGTTACATTCCTTGCAATATAAATAATTCCACATCTTTGGATATGGCTGAACTTTTTTGTTACATTCCTTGCAATCTAAATAATTCCACATCTTTGAAGTGTTTATAGATTCAATTGCGGCCACAGTTACACATTTTTCCTCGTAAGAATAGTTTGTTAGTATGTTAATAATGTGTAAAAATTATAAAAATGTAGCAGATAAAATATATAATAATAATATTACTTGAATAGATGCAAGAATCCCTGTAATTTTTTTTTTGTGGATTTTTACCAAAAAAATTCATCATGTTTGTTCACTTTACCTCAAGTTCTGAATGACAATTGGCTATTGTCATTAAATGTGATGATTTGATTGTTATTTGGTAACCTACAAAATCATATAAAATGTGAAAATATTATTTTTAGCATCATCTTAAGGATAATATTTAAATATAAATTATACTATACAATATATATAGATAAATCACCAAAATTTATAAATAAATAAAAATTACCTTAATCTAAATTTTACAATGATTTGTGTGGATATAACATATTATATGTGCAAAGTAATTGATTATTCTAAGTAATACAAGCCTAACTTAAATATAGTATCCTTAGAATAATCAAAAACTCCACTGATTTAATTGCCCACGATTTAAGTTTAAATTTTAATACAATTAGACATTCAGTTATTTTTAATTCCAAATTTTAGATATTGTAGTTATCAAAATCTTAAATATAGTTTTAGTTATCTACATTATTGACATTTAATTATTTTTAATTCCAAATTTTAGATATTGTAGTTATCATAATCTTAAATATAGTTTTAGTTATCTACACCAAGATTATCTTATCTTTGCTACCTCAAATATTGACACTTCAACTAAACAACAATTAAATATACTTATTTTACATGTTAGCATTTAATTTAGGATAACTGAATTTATTTTATTTATGAGTTTATATAGAGAATTAGTATCGATAAATAGATTTTAATATAATTTTTAATTAATAATTTTATAACAAAATTTAAATAATCATAACAAAATATATTTTATATTATTTGTAGATGTTATACATGTGTTAGCATTTAATATGTTTAATAAATGGTTATATTTAAAAACTCAACATCTTATGTTACATTTGGCTCAATTCTATATTTTTGTATAGTATAAAACTTTTTTTTAACTATTTTGACGTATTTTTATTTTGGATATTTAATAAATGATATGTTGAACCGATTTTAACCATATCAATTATTTTTGGTTTAATCGGATTACTAATTTTATTTTCAGATTGAGATATCACATTTGACTGACATGTCACAATTAATTATGACAAGTCATCTTTTAAATGGACATGTGAGATTTTTTTGGAGAACTCACTTATGTTTTAATATTAAGTGGATATTTGGGTTTGAGTTTAGTATTTTAGATTTATGATTTAGGTTTGAGGGTTTAAAAATTATTTTACTTTATAGTATTTTTGGAAAAACATAATACAATTGTATTTTTGAAAAAAATTAATAACAATATTTCGAAATAAAACTTATTTTCGTGATATTTTTAAGAATTGTTCATAATAAGATTCTATCAAAATTGAGTCCAACTTCGTTAATTATAGAATTCATTTACCTATATTAACGGTTGAATCACAATAATTTTTTTTAAATGTTTTTATATTTCACTTTAAACAGTTTTAAATATTTTATTAGTTTTTTGGGCATGTTCCATCGAATCTATTTAACGATCATGTCTCGTGTTTCGGTGTTTTCTGGCAGGGACAATCAGTTAGTATGTATTATGTATATGTTTCGAAAATACAGAACATATATAGTTCTATTCTATTATATACAGATATCTACAAAACTTAGATTATATCTGTGCTTTGTTTTATAATTTATGCACTTAATTTTTAAATGCCACCCTGGATGCTAATTATACAACAACTTTAAATCCTAAGCCTAATTAATTATCAAGCAAAATAAAACAACAAATTAAGACAAAAGTGTTAGAAGAGAGGAATATCGATGAACGTTTCACAGATTGTGCAATGGTAAAAAACTGTATAGAAATGGACATTGCACAAACGGTGCAAGTAGAAAGTGTGACGGGACATGATATAGAGGAATGAGCAGTGAAGACGAGGCTCATGAAATGTGGCGAAACATGCCACATGCATACGGATGAGCAGTGAACACTATAGACTCTATAGTTCACCACTTTCTCTCTTCTTATTACCATCATCGTGTCTCACATGCATGATGCTCATCATGATCTCCATAAGGAAACATCATCTTACTTCCTCATCCATGATTAATAATCTCTATTAAAAGAAATCTCCATTAAGAGGATAGAAAAAGTTCTATTGATAACAATAATGGTATACCATTAAATGACTTAAACTACATACACACATTTCATGTAATTTTCATGTTATATCTTTTTGTAACATATTGAAATATTTACAATAATAATATTTGTATATATTTATTATATCATATAAATATGAAAAATACTTTAAAATACCACAAAAAGCTTTTCATCTAAAGATATCAAAATAGTTTTATTTTTCTAAAAATAACATAAAATGTTTTTTTCTACAACACCACAAACACTAAAAAGAGTTTTCAAAAATTTGACTTTAGTATTTTGGTTTTAGTGTTTACTTTTAGAGTTTATAATGTATTTTGAATTTTTTTTTTGTCATTTTAAGAAATGCTCCTAAAGTTATAAATTTTATATATTTAATATAGTAACACAGTTATTAATCACTAACTCTAATCTTAATGCATTACCTCACTTCAGTATTTTTCATTTCTCTACTCAAAATTATATTATTCGTTATTTTTTTGGTGGAAATTATCATCTTTTCCGGATCAAATCTCCTAACTTTTTAGAGTTGGTTTCTCTAAAATTGTTATAGATTTTTATAATGACAAATTTCATAATACTTTTTATTTATAAAAAGATTATCATCTTTTCGACGTTTTCGGATATAGCTGCAGTTAAAACTATGGTTGCAAATGCGTTAGTTATTTTTTGTTTGTTTATTATCGGTGTTGCAGTTACAACTGATCGTAGATTTTTAATCGTATCGCTGTTTTAATTATCGATAAAGAAAAATTACGACATATAATGCAACGTATAACTGCTGCGACTGACCATATGTGACTACAACCGTTAAACAAACAACAATTTATCGCAATTGCAACCGAAAGTTTATACGATAGATAAATGAACAAGACAACTAAATTTAATATTTATGTGATATGCCATCTACGAAAACTAAAACTTATATACAAGACCGGGCATAAGCCCAAGCAAAACAAGTTCGTGCTTGCGTCCCTCAATATTAATATAAAAAATCGATCATTTTTTCAAAAGTATTTTTAGCACAATGGCAAATGAAAATAAGCTATTTCATCAAGTTTTTTAGTTCAAATATTATAATCGGCCTCTTTTTGTTAAACGTTTGCGGCGTTTTTAAATTAAGGGCTAGCTCTGCTTATATATATATGGTAACTATTGTGAATACTCAAATTCATAAAATGATACTATGTTTTAGTAACTGAATAATGCTGATAACTAAAATTAAAACTGAGTGTATTATAAACTTAATATTGTTTAATAACAATAATGAAAACTTATAAAATTTTAACAATAAGTTTGTATTTTATATATGTAAATATGAATCTATAATGAACAATAGCAACCAGAAATAACTTAAGTTAGTCATGAACACACATTTATGTCAATTCAGGAGTATTAAAAATGAACTTGTCTTACAAATGTCCAGTAAACTTAATCCTAACAACTAATAATTGACATCGAAATTGATTTTGTTTTCAATTTCCAATTATTAAAAAGTACCACAGAAGATAGTTATTTCGTGCAAGAATGAAATACTTTAAATTGTTGTGGACAGTATGTCAACGAAATTAGTAAGGCAGATGTAATTTGTTTTTTATTTTATTGAAAACTAACAATTTTTCTGACAATGATAAAGAAAACATATTTCTATGAGATATTTAACAACAAGTCTCTGACATACAGATGCAAGTTAGATGCATGAATAAAAAAAAAGTCAGATTAAAATTTACATGTTTCTCTTAAAAAATTTAGAAAAAGAGAAACAACGCACCTCTAATTTATTAATTGAAAAAAAATTTAAAAAGAATTTTATTTTTATATGTGATTTATAAATGTAACATGATTACGTATTAATATTTTAAAATAAATATTATATAATACATAATTTACTAAAATATTTACGAAAATAGCATTATACAAATATTTAACACTATATTATATTTAAATCTCTAATATTTTTACATAAAAAACATTTTAACATAAAAGAGATTTTAAAACAAAATATATTTTAACATAAAAACATAATATAAAAAATATTAAAATTTTTAAAAAATTAATCAAACAGAATATAAATAAAATTTTGGTTTAATAGAATATTTATCATATCTATAATTTTTTAATCTAATTAATAATATTATATGTATAAGATAGAAAAATTTAAATCCATTTGTATAATCTAATTTTATTATCTATTTCATTTATATAATCAATATTAAAATTTTGAAAAAAAAATTAGTAAGACAGATGTAATTTGTTTTTTATTTTATTGAAAACTAACAATTTTTCTGACAATGATAAAAAAACATATTTCTATGAGATATTTAACAACAAGTCTCTGACATTCAGATGCAAGTTAAATGCATGAATAAAAATAAGTCAGATTAAAATTTACATGTTTCTCTTAAAAAATTTAGAAAAAGAGAACCAACGCATCTCTAATTTATTAATTGAAAAAAATATTAAAAAGAATTTTATTTGTATATGTGATTTATAAATGTGTCATGGTTACGTATTAATATTTTAAAATAAATATTATATAATACATAATTTACTAAAATATTTATGAAAATAACATTATACAAATATTTAACACTATATTATATTTAAATCTCTAATATTTTTACATAAAAAACATTTTAACATAAAAGATATTTTAAAATAAAATATATTTTAACATAAAAACATAATATAAAAAATATTAAAATTTTTAAAAAATTAATCAAACAGAATATAAATAAAATTTTGGTTTAATAGAATTTTTATTATATCTATAATTTTTTAATCTAATTAATAATATTATATGTATAAGATAGAAAATTTTAAATACATTTGTATAATCTAATTTTATTATCTATTTCATTTATATAATCAATATTAAAATTTTAAAAAAAAATTATTTTAAATAAAAAATAAATTATGTATGTATGTAATTTATATTTACTAAATAATAAATTAATTATAATGTGTGAATATTTTTTCCAAAGCAGAGCATAACTCTAACTTTAGTATATATATATATATATATTATTTTTCTTAGATAATTACAAGTCTATAACATAAAAGTTCAAATTAAATGCATGAAAACAAAAGTAAGCTCGATTGGGAAACGTTCAACATAAATTTGGACTTAGTGTATAACATTAAAAAAATCAAATTAAATGCATTGAGTGTCTACACTTTAATTTATTTAACAAGAAACAAGAAAGTCGCATGTAGTGTATCCAAATCCTATCTAGAAACATGAATTTGGCTTTAGTCATTAACATAGTCAAGCCGCCCCATACACGTCATCATTTTATATTTATAAAAAATGATTAAAGCAAATTACCATTCATTACATAGATAACTTCAAAATTGCAAAAACTAATTAAATAATAAAATAAACAAACCTTACCTTCTATATAAATTCCATGTTAAATACTAACAAAAGATCACACATAGTAGTAAACACAAAACAAATGGCAAACATCACATTCTCTGCCTTCATATTCTCTATCCTTTTCATCATTTCCACTGCGACAGCGGCCACATTCGAGATTCTGAACCAATGCAGTTACACCGTATGGGCCGCAGCTAGCCCTGGAGGTGGTCGGCGTCTTAATTCTGGCCAGTCATGGACTTTAAATGTCCCTGCTGGAACATCTATGGCACGGATTTGGGGTAGGACCAACTGTAACTTTGACTCTTCGGGTCGTGGCCGATGTGAAACAGGTGATTGTACTGGTGGCCTTCAATGTACCGGTTGGGGCCAGCCACCAAACACGTTGGCTGAGTATGCTTTGAACCAATTCAACAACTTAGACTTCTACGACATTTCACTTGTCGATGGATTTAACATTCCTATGGAGTTTAGGTAAATAATATTTTCATAAATTTGATTTTTCCTCGAAAAATATTTGGAGTATAAAAGTAAAAAAATCTCCAGTTTGAAACTTTAACCTAAATAAATACACACATGTAAGGTTAACTATTGCTTGTGCGGTAAACATATCGGTTCAATTATACTTTTCTTTGTTAAAATTTCTTACGTTTGAATAGTACACATGCAAGAAAACCAAAAACAACTATTTCAAAAAATGTTTTTGCAAAAATATAAAATAGCAATAAATAAAGAATAATACCGTAAAATAACATATTTTTAAATTTATTTTCTAAATTTTAGTATATTAAAAATAAAATTCTTTAAAAAGCACAAATTATTATGTAAAAATAATTATTTACCTCAAATAAACTATATATAAAATTAAAATATAATGTTTGGGTTTACTTTTTCTAATTTAGAGTTTAAATTTTTTTTATTAGAAAAATATTCTTAATTATTTTAATATTAAATTTGTGTTATTTTTGGAAATTTAAATAGTTAGTGCTATATTTAAAATAAAAATTTTAAAAAGTGTTATTTTAGTCAATTGTATATAAATAAATTGAAAAAGTAAAAAAGGTCAAATATTGGCTGCCAATTTAGAGTTCAAATCTAGTTAAAAATGGTGGTTGGAATAATGAACAAAATGGTATTATCGTAAATATTTTAAAAGTGTGTAATTTAGTTATATTTTGTATTTTATTAGATAACAAAAATATATAATACTGAAAAAATTGTAAATAAAAATTGTTAGTAGTATAAAAAATACAAATGATTAGTTTTGCAAAATAAAATTTAAAAGAGTTATTTTTGCATTTGAACTGAAATTTTGAATAATTTTTGTAATTCACATTAAAAATTTAAATTTTTCTTTGCTTTTGGAGAAAAAGAATATAAAAAATGGAAAATTTATATTGTAAAACATTTTCAATCAATAATGATTATTTTTGGTGTGTATTGTCTTCAGCCCAACAACCTCGAGTTGTCACCGGATACTATGCACTGCGGACATAAACGGACAATGTCCGAATGTGTTGAGAGCACCGGGCGGTTGCAACAACCCATGCACAGTTTTCAAGACGAACCAATACTGTTGTACGAACGGGCAAGGATCATGTAGCGACACAGAATACTCAAGGTTCTTCAAACAGAGGTGTCCGGACGCCTACAGCTATCCACAAGATGACCCAACCAGCACTTTCACTTGCACAAACACTAACTACAGAGTCGTGTTTTGTCCTAGGGCTAGGCTCGGTACTACGGGAACCCACCAGCTCCCGATCAAGATGGTTACCGATGAGCATTAATTAAGAGAAGAGTTTCTATTATATGTGCGCGAGTGGGTGTGTTATGCCTATGATCATGTATTTACTTGATATATCACACTTAAATCGCAAATAATGAAGGCACCATAATAATTATGTGTTGGACTCGTTTCTCTTTTTTCCAGTCATATTTTTATTAATCGCATAATTAGAAAAACAATTGCGGTATGTTGGTAGTTCTTTTTGGGACTATCACTAAAACTACTTTTTCATTAAAATTAGTACAATTCTTCGGATTTCGAATAACTTTTTTTGGATTTTGGGTATTTTGGTACTAATAAAAGTATAAAATCCGTTCGGATATTTTAAAATTTTAGTTTGGTTCAGTTTGAATTCGGTTCAGTTTGGATTCGGTTCGGTTTCATTCGCATTTGGTTAGGATTCGGTTCAATTTCATTCGGGTTCAGATCGGATTTGGATATTCGAAATATTACTAAACAACAACAAAAAATTGTTTAAATATGAATAAAAATAGTTTTTGACTAATATAATAAATAACTTTCGGATATTTCGGTTATTTTGATTATTTTGAATATTTTGATTTATTTATATTTATAATAGTTTATAATAATATATGTAATTAGTAAAAATAACTAATATATTCAGATTTATAATAGTTTATAATAATGTATGTAATTAGTAAAAATGACTAATATCTGCCGCATGTATCTGTAATAACTAAACGAATAACAATCCGACGTAACCACAGTCGTAGAAAATAACGAATGACAAACGAACATAACCTATGTAATTAGGATATATTTCAGATATTTGGGTTCCAAGTTTTTGGATAGATGATGTAGGATACATGCGGGAATAATAAACAAAAGGAAATCTATCTAAAAGATTATAGATAACCTTTTCTTTGGTGTTGTAGTATTATTAGTGGAATTAAAAACACGTTAAAACCTTTCACCTTCTACGCTTTTTCATCACTACAATTGCTCGGTCCGTTTCAATGATGTGTAGATTAATCACTACAATGCCTCTACCATTTCAGCTTTTTTTACTTTGACTGAAACACATACTTTGTTGTGTTTATGCGTAACACTAACTCTTCAATGTCTCTATGACTTCAGCACTTCGTTGAAAAGCAATGTGTCGCATGTGAAAAGCAAGTAGTTGATATTCTCTTCCGATTCTCAACATCTAGGGCATCGTTTATATGTGCCAATGTGTCGAAAGGATAGTCATTGGGATGTAACGAATTGGTGTTAGAACTTAAATTCTTCGATTAGAACTTATATGATTAAACTTAAGTTCAATGAATATGATCTCGGTTAAAAAAAAGCTGGTATTAATTTATCAGTTCGGCGAATAGCAATGCAACAAGCTATTTAATAATTTATCTCTAAATTTTCGAATTTCATCTACGTAAAACAATTCTTCTTTTTATATATTTTTAATTTTCTCAAAACTTTAAAATATTTTTTTTAAATGTTACATTAATATTCATAAATACTATCTCGAAATATGCAATGCTGATTTCGGTATCTGACGAGATCGTACGTTTTCAAGAAATCTCCTAGATTCTTTAAAAATGGTGTAGATCGTCCGTACCACAAAATTACATGTCTGAATTATTGGACCGATTTCATTTTGGGTCAAACTCGATATTGTGAATGCGAATCCCACCTCGGTCAAGGATGGTGAACCCACTTCTAACGGTTGGGGTTAAATTATTATTTCTCTACAATTTTGCAAACTTTTACAGTAAAAAACAAATTGTATGGAAGTCTAGAGAGCTCATTAATTACGTGTACTCTCTTTTTTGTCGTGATTGTATTGCTGTCAGATTTCGAGTGGATTCAATTCGTGCGAAGATATACGAAACTATACACAGAAACACTAATCTTATAGTAAGTCACTACTTTTCAAGTCAATAGATTTAACAATGAAGTGGTTGAATAGAAATGGGTTTACTACACAAATTTATACAACTAAACCTATTTTCACCCGTATTTTTTGACTCTTTCTTTAACTATATAAATTGTATTTTTTTTCATAAATTACATAAATTTCATAAATTATTCTAATTGCAGAAATTCTATTAATGTTTACACGTTAAATAGCTACTAAATCTCGTTATAATTCAAAAATCTAATTTTAACTTGGGTTTATTTTGAAACTAAAGCTAGATTTTCGAAGTAAAACAAGGTTTAATAACAATTTAACGTGTAAACACTAACGAAATTTCTGTAATTGGAATAATTTATAAAGTTTTGTGTAGTTTACGGAAGAAAAATACAGTTTATATAACTTATGAAAAATCCAAAAAGTACGGGTGAAAATATGTTTATTCGCATAAATTTATATAGTTGACGGAAGTTAAACCTAATAGAAATAGATCCGATGACCAAAAAAATAAATAAAAGATCATTACTCAATTCAATGTTTGATTGCGTGAGAAAATCTATGTGAGACTAATTCGTGGCTGCTTTTATGACAAACTCCTTTAGTGAAACTAACTAACTTTGACATCGTCATCGCTATAGATTTTTATATACTTTTTACACATTGTTGACTAACTTTTTATTTGTTGGGCCTCCAATTAATTAATCAAAAAACATTTTTTTATCATTTTACCACAATGGTATATTCATAAAAAATTTAATATTTTCATACTTTTAAAATAAACGTATAAATATTGCAAACACTATCCCATTTATTTCTCCTAATCAATCAAAAATTATAGGTAAAAAAATTGACTATACAATAGAATATATGTTTTTTAAACCCTTTTGGTTCAACAAACGAAAAATTTATTAATGGTTTTACATAAGAATATTAATGGGCAAAAAACATGCAGGTGTAAACCAATTTATTATAAAAAGTTTAATTCGTAATATATCTAATTAGATAAATATTAAACAAAATTTTAATAGATCGACCTGTTTAGATTATTGGGTTTAACGGATTTATCCATCATTATACTGATCAATCCATTTATTTTTTTCTTTCTATGTCTTTCGTAAGCAATGTGTTTATATCGAAAACACGTAAATTCTTCAAAAAAATACCACAAAAATTTATTAGAGAACCGATAAAATTATTTCAAGTAATCACATATGTTAACACTAAATTAATAGCACTAAGTAGTTGACTTTTGTAGTGCAAATAGATTTTCCATTGTGGAATGATCAACGTGTTTATAATTGCTATATAAATTAAATTTTTTTATCATAAATGAAAGTGAATAATGTAAGAGTTAATAAGTTATATATATCAAAATTTATGTAAAATTAGAGAAATAGTCAAAACTTTAAAAAAAACTATTTGTATTGTAGCCCCCGCAAAGCTAATTACCAAAAAACACTCTCGTAGATGCCACCTCAAGCCGACACCAGCTGACATCTACAGTGCTAAATCTGACAGAGTAGCTTACTGTTCATCATAGGCGATATCTGAAAAAATATCGCTGACAGAAGCATTTAATGAAAGATTTTAATTAGATACATAAATATATATTGAAGATGTATGTATATGTTATAAGCGAACTTATCGACGTATATAAACCTTTATCTACAGAAAAATAAACGCCATTGTTAGCACATGTAAGAGCGAATAAGAAAATCTGGAATAAACAGCAAGAAGAATATTAAGATCTATGATTGATTGCATATCGGTACGTTACTTGATGAAATATTAAACACATATTGGAGAGAAATCTAAATGTTTTCATTAAAAGCATTTTCAGTTTTCATAAATGTTCTCGTTAAAAGCATTTATGTCGAGTTGAATATTTGCTCTGAATTTCTGACCTTTTTTTGGCAGTTTCTTTTTGTTTTGAAGCTTGTTTAGCATATTAAAAATGATTGCTTTTCTGCATATTTGCACAGTAGTGATGATGTTGATCTTATCAAAGTTGTATCCGTTACTAATGTCCTGTAACGGAGAAAGTTTTTGTTTTTGAATAATAATGTAAGATAAAGGAATGGTTCGTCTTGTAAATCTCGTACGCGGTGTTTGGGAGAGAGGTGAGGATGGCGCTTGGTCTTTTAAGAGTGATTCAGGAGCCATAAACTATGGTTTAAAGCTCCAAGAAAATGAATCCTACTCGTCTCTAATGGTTACAGTCAACCGACGTTATGAAATAGACAACCATACACCAGTAGTTTAACATATAAAACTCTAGAATGGTTGCTGGTGTGTAGTGATGTCCAGGATCCTCCAGTTGATATATCAAATGATGAGGATGTGAAAAAATTTATGTCGAAAAGACTCCTGGCAGAAGAAGTGACTTTATGTGTGACTATGGGACTGTATCAAGTAGAGAGGTACAAGTTCTTCAAAAGAGATAAATTTTTTGGTTGTACAAAATCAAACGTGAATACAATCGCTTTACATTGGTTGGAAAAGTCTTTGGACGAACAAACCATCGATTACTGCGGTAAGAAAATATTTATTGTATATACACTATATTACCGATTACTCAATGCGATTTAACGTACGGATGTTCTGTCTTTAGATTTAATGGCAGGAGGAATAATACATGCAAACCAAAAGGTTTTGGAAGAGTTATACACACCGGAGCAGATGGTTGTGATAACCAAAATCCATAACCTTTTAAGCGGAAAAGTAACAGGAAATGATATCATACATCCTGTAGCAGATAACCAATCATCCTCTAGCTCATCTAGTGAATTCTGCAATATGGATGATATCCCAGCAGATGGTAACGATGGAATCATTCGTTTGGATGAAGATGATAGTAATACATCAGAAGGTATGGATATCGTAGTTGCTAACAATGACGATGAAGGTCAAAACTCTCAAAATTTGCATCCCCTCGGTAACTCATTATATTATCTTGTACATAATGATATGAAATGTTAAGCTTGATAATTTTCATTTCATTGATTTTAATACATGTTTTTATTGTAGTTGAAGTTAGTGGTATCGGAATCAGTTCGAACGTAGAACCCAAAGCAATAATTCCAATAATTACAATCGATAAAGGGAAAGGGAAAGTTTTTCAAGAGTATTTCAATTTAGAAATAGGACAATCAAGTGGTCAGAACAATTTCTCGGTAGAAGACACCGACCTAGTGGATGATTCCGCTTCTGAAGGTGTGTATCATAAAATTAATTTTTTAAAGTTAAATAATATTGAAAATAATTGCATAATATTCCGTAATATCATCTATAACGGATAATATTGGGTTTATCCTAGTACTGCTCAGATTTTTCTGTAAAAGGTAAGTTAGTCGTTTGTATTAAACGTTAACGGAAAATAATTGTTTTTGGAAATAAACAGGTCGTTACATATGGAATTGTTAAATGTAACAACATTCAGTAACAAGTACTGATTTTATTATGTGTGCAAGTGATTCTTTTCAGAACTCTGCGGGTGATGACTATGTTGGAATGATATTCCACGATCAAGATGCATTCAAAAAGCATATGGCTTTATATGTGATAAACCAAAAATTTCATTACCGTACCACACGATCTAACCCACAAAGGATATCACTCCAATGCAATGGCCAAGGATGTCCATGGCATGTCTACGCAGCTAAGGTAGCTAGTTGTGGTTGGTTCCAGGTTAGAAAAGCTAAACTTGATTAGATATGTACAGTGGATGAAAGAGGTGGATACCAACGTTTCGCAACAACATCAGTGATTGGGGAAAAACTCAGATCAAGGTTTAATGGTCTTAGTGCAGTACCACAACCAAACGAGGTTCAGGAGATAATGCGTAGCGAACATGGGGTGCCAATATCATAGTGGAAAGCGTGGAGTTCTAGAGAACTTGCATACGAGCTTTCTAGAGGATCGAACCAAAACTCATACCTCTTACTACCTTCTTATCTACAGGAGTTGGTGAACTCCAATCCAGGATCCATTGTCGGATTGGAAACATCTTATGACGAGGGGTTCGGACAATGATTTAAGTATCTTTTCTTCGCTTTTGGAGCAAGCGTGGCTGGATATACATATATGCGAAAGGTAATAATAATTGACGGAACACATCTAAAGGGTAAGTATGCAGGTTGTTTACTCACTACAAGTGCATAAGACGCAAACTATCAAATCTTTCCGTTAGCTTTCGGAGTTGTTGATGGGGAGAATGACAAGTCGTGGGAGTGGTTTTTCCAGAAACTATTGTTAGTGGTGCCAGATGAAGAGAAAACCGTATTTGTGTCAGATCGCCACAACTCAATCTACGCTGGATTAAATAAGGTAGCCACATTTGTATGTGTAATTAACATGGATATCAGGCACATATATCAATTATCTGTTATAGTCATAGGTAGCATGAAATACAGTTCAATATCGGAAATATATGAACATTTGTGAATAATATACCTGACAAATATATATATATGTGCAACATTTTTTTTAAATTTTTGCAAGAATTTCTAGTTTGAAATGTCTTGCTGAATTGTTGACAATTTTACAGGTATATCATAAAACAAAGCATTGCGCTTGTGTGCTGCATCTACAACGCAACATACAAACAATATTTAAGAAGAAACACCTAGCATACCTTGTATCCAGAGCAGCACGAGCTTACAATTTGCCGGAGTTTTACTCCCACTTCAATGAGATTTAGAAAACCGACATTACATGTGCTAGATACCTAATGGTTATTGGACTAGAGCACTGGGCAAGATCTCACTTTACTGGCCTGCGATACAACATAATGACAAGCAATGTCGCAGAATCCTTAAATGCAGTTCTGAGTGAAGCACATGGTTTCCCGATAATACCTCTAATTGAGTATATAAGATCAACACTTACAGGCTGGTTCAGTAAGAGGCAAGAAAGGTCATCATCTATTACCAGCCTAGTTACTCCAAAAATTGAAGAAATAATTGGAAAATATTTTGAGGTATCAACGGGATTCGAGGTATATCGAATCAATAAAAATGAATTTTAGATACATACAAAACTCGGTGGTTGGTATCACGTGGATCTTTTGGAAAAAACATGTTCTTGCTGTGAGTTCCAGATTTTGAAGATTCCTTGCCCTCATGCAGCTGCCGTTGTTGTGCATGCGAAGATAAAGGTTGATACACTTGTGTGTATCAAGTTAACCTCAGATTTTTGGAAAATGGCATATAACAGCAGTGTGTATCCCGTGCCTGGACTGATAAACCTCTGATGGATATCAACTTGTTTCCACCATTAACAAGGTGCCCCCCTGGACGACCACGCAAACAAGGGATATTATCAAGAGGGGAATTTCGAGTAAGTATTATATGCTACATTTGATCTTATCGGATATCAAACCGTATAATATGAACATATCGAATCACCTATAAATCACAATATTTATACGATATTTACTTTGTACTTACAGGGAGGAGTTAGAAGATGGCTAACGATATGTGGAAGGTGCGGTGGCTTTGGTCATAACCGAGCCACATGCAAAATGCCTATCTAAAGTGACTAAGGAAATGGAAGAGCAAATGGGCATAAGTTTAAGTATTTTGTGATCTGCCGTTAATGCGTTATTTTCCCCTTGTTTTATATTAACGTAAAATGCAACTGGTTAGCCGTAATATCTTTTGTAATGCCATTGACAAATAAATAATGAATGCACTTTCATTACTAACATATAAACTGTAAACATCTTCGATTAACACAAATTTCATTGCAACATCAACTACATGAAACTAGTGGTACATGTAACAACTCTAGAACCATACTATTTAGAAATATTTGATAGGTTTTGGAAACATGAAAAAAAATTAGAAAATGAGAACTTATACATAATAATAGGATTAGTAACGCTACAACATACCATATCCGGGTACATACCTAAGTAGAAAACACACAACCCGAAACTGAGATCCAAATAGTTTTACACCCAATGTGGAGAAGACAGTAAAAAGAGTACAAAAATGTGAAAACAGAGATACAACAAGTTAAAGTTAAGGAATTTCAATGCTGTCGACAAACTCCTCGAAGAACATAATAGCAATTTTTTATGATTCATATGATATGGAATCAGGTTTGATGTTTTTACATGCTTCAAATCCACTAATGGAATAAGCCTGCATCAAAAGAAGAGACGTGACTGCTGAGTCCACATATATACCGTTCTGAGGAATGGCTTTAGATCTGACAATAGTATATGCCTTAGTCTGTGACAGCATATTTTTGAAAGGAGTCCTCTTCAATAGGTAAGGAATCATCTGAACTATCGGGCTAATATCTTTTCTAACCAAACTATCAGAACGGAACGAGATATTGCAGTCAAGAACGTACACCGTGTTGACAGACGAGTCAACACAAACATCGATCCAATGTTGTTTATCAAGGTTGAATGGGAAATACAACATTGGGGGAGCATTTGGATTGCTCTCCAACCTGAAATATACGAAAATGTCATCATCAAACATATAACGTGCCCTATCTTTGGCAGCAACACGGGCAAACTTGGAATGGTGTTTCATGAGCAGCGACACAAAGTTCGTGTCAAGGAATAACACACTCTGTCCTGGACTTTGTTCTCTGTTGTATATAAGCTGTGACAAATGCATTAAAGTATCAAAAATTTGTAGCAAATACAAAAAAAAGGTTAGATGAAACACGATAATAAGCTTTTTCAATGATACATTGTGATAATAATTACTTTAGGAGACATTAGTTTCATTCTCTCTGCTATGTCAGTAACATTTCTATTGGTAATTGTGATGCCTTTGGGCAGATAAATGGAACTACAGAAAAAAGTAACCAGTTATCATTTCAAATTCTGCCTAACACATTAGTTTAACAGTAACATTGGACATATTGTTAGTTATTTTATAAAATTTCAGATAAACTTACAGTTTTTTCTTGAGTAGGATATGAAACTTGACAAATTTTGTTACATAGTCGATGTCAGGATCATATCTATGAAGGATTGGTTGAGGATCTTGTGGCATTGCAATCAGACATTTGTCGCATTGAAAGTCCTTGAGGACATTCGTGGCTGTCCTCTGTCTTTTGCTCTTGCGAAGCTCCTGGTCCTCATCAATTGTGGTATCTTCTTCTTTGTCATCCTCCTTCTCTTCTTCGTTATCCCCAGCATCCTCAGCATCATATTCATGTGGATTATCCACTAAGGTATCAATATCGTCGGCTTTGTTTACCTCTTCCTGGGTAAGTACAAGAGAGAACGACGGCATGGTAGATTGGAAAGCCGCATCATCGATATGAGTAGGCTCATAAGACTGTAACATATTATTAGTTACAACAAAAACAATAATTAACCTCTTAATGATAAAAAAAATATCAACACTTGTAGAACATAGCAACACATTTTGATATTGAATTCCAGGTATTTCCTCTGTAGGTAAATTATCAGTTACATATTTGCTTGGATTCACCACATGGACATCATCAATATTGTTCAGTTCTTCACCATTGTCACCATTGACCTATATGTCAAAAAACAAAACATTGTTAAAAATATATATTGGTAATAATTAACATAGCCGTAACTATTAGAAATGTAAGTAATCAAGCACACATAATAAATGAGGTAGTGCATCACAATTATGCATGAATAGTGTAACTCATACAATAATGGAACTGTATCCGTGAATAAAGCGTTAAAAAATATAATACTAACCTCGTTCAATCCATCTTGATTAAGGGAACCGAGAACTGCATTAATTCCATCCGATGCATCAGACTCCACTCCTGTTATATCAATAAAGGGGTCCTTAGCAGACGTTCCGTCTACCGGACAGGAAACATTTGACGTTACCGGGATATCAGTTACATTAGCAAGATATGGTTGTTGGGTTGTATGAGTATTGGCTGATGAAAATTTGCCAATAACATGACGAATGAAATTAAGAACCGCGTCCTGCATCTCTGTAATGTTTTGATCAATAAACATCTCAACAGATTCTTGAAGTTTCGTGATTGAAGCGTCTAACTTCTTGAAATTAGACACAGATTTGTTGAGCTTCGTATCAATGGCAGTAAAATGGTCATGCACTTTTGAAGTCACGAAATCAGCAATAATACGTGGATCATTCGATGTACGAGATGGCGCCTTAGAAGAAGAATGCGGATGAGCAGATTCAGATACATTAACTCTCTCCTTCTGCTTATCTTTCTTGTCTTTCTTTTCCATCTCCTTCTTCTCCATTTCTTCATTACGCAACTTATTCAACTCATCCTCTGTTGTCCCTCCTGAGAACATAGATTTCTCAAATTGAAAATTATTTGATATCAACTTCACCATGTTGTTGATCTTCTCATCATCGTCATCGTCTGATCACACCAGATCATCCTCCGTTATTGTCATACCCTCATCATCAAGTATAATACTAAACACTTCAACCTACAAATAACAAAATATCATAAGAATATGATTACCATATCATAACATCTATACCCAAATAAATACCAAAAAACTTTGTATGATAAAACAACAAAAATAATAGAGAATTTTAAGAAATATCGAAAAATATTATGAAGATTCAATATTATCGGTTAACAACAGAAAACATATTGTAGTTGTTCAGAAAAGGTATATCGGTTAAGACACAAAAGATTAGATCGTTAGCATACGAGTTAGCATGAACATCTCATATTTGAAAGTATAACATCTACATGTCTCAGAACCTGTCATATGGAAAACTCCGAGTAAAACAATTTGATAACCGAGATATTGTTTAATGACCGATACTGAAAACTTAATTCACAGATGAATTACGTGGGTATACAAAAATAAGAGAGAATGTCGAAAAATTACCTGGCATTCCTCATCCAGCAACCTCGCATGTCCAAGGCTAAGACCAATTTTCTTCTTTTTGGAGGATGATGAATCCTCACACGTTCTGTCACCTTGTCCCTCGTTATCATCTTCGGTATCACACGATGAGGAAGATTCATTGACTTGCTCTATATCGAGAATTGATGGAACTGCTTCAACCATAAGCAGTTGAATAGATTGGACAAAACCTTGAACAACAATTGATGGCTGGGATAAAGCAAGAACATCCCTTTTCTTAACACTAGAAACAACCAAATCAAATGTAGCCCTTTCCCACGGATAACTAAAAAAGAAATTTAAATCTCGAATCAATTCCACATGTTTTTTTTGTCAATTTTGGGGATGTGAGAAGTAGGGACCAACACCGATGCTGCGAAAGCAAGACAAGAAAATTTTATCCTTTCTTCTTTATCCGCTACGGTTCTCTTTTTCAGCATCTTTATCGCAAGATAAACGGAGCATGATTGCATGTTGCCGAAGAGAGTAGGCCAGTACGGCTTCTCTTTAATGGGATGCTTCTTCTTACCCTTGGAAGTACTTGGAAATTTACCACAAGGAAGGCCGGTTACGATCCCATACTCTCTTAACGAGAATCTAATCGGCTTACCCCCAAACAGAAACCATAGCTCATGTGGTTTTGCAGTTTTAAGTTACCGAGTGACCATGAAATGACCAAAACTTCCAGAATATGATGGTTTCTCGTTGGAAGCAATAACTTTTCCAAACACAGAATTCATGAAAAACTTTACTTCACCTTCTTCTAAAGCATTCAAAATAGACGAAATCCTTTTCATCTTGTGATATGAGTTCACACGCTCGCCGAATAGTTCTTCTCCTGCACCAAACATCCTCTCCGGCAGCGGAGGGATTAAATTCTGTACATGCAAGAACAAATAGATTCATGCATCAAAAAAATCTTAGAGATTTGTAACATAAAATTTTAGAAATGAAATGTAACTGCTACCATTTCGACATTCTCCATAGTTTGAAGAGTGTGAGTAAACACTGTTCAAATGAATAGTGTAAGAGATGAAGGAGGAGGGTTTTTATCCTGCAAAAATACGGTTACGGAATTAGGAAAATGCGATATTTAAGGAATCATCACACCGGTTAAGAAAAGGTTGCGAAATCGACGAACTTACCGAGTTATCAGTGAGTCGAACTGTTCACGTGAACAATAATAGTTGTATAGGAATCTCAGATTTACCGAAAAAAGATCGGTAACTGAACAGTACAAGCGAGTAGTCGGAAATCACCGTTTGAAAGAAGAAAAGATAAGATTTTTTGGGTAGATAGAAGGAGTGAAGAAAAATGAAGAAATCTGGTTTTCGAAACATTTTGACATCGTCAATATTGTTCAGTTCTTCACCATTGTCACCATTGACCTATATGTCAAAAAACAAACATTGTTAAAAATATATATTGGTAATAATTAACATAGCCGTAACTATTAGAAATGTAAGTAATCAAGCACACATAATAAATGAGGTAGTGCATCACAATTATGCATGAATAGTGTAACTCATACAATAACGGAACTGTATCCGTGAATAAAGCGTTAAAAATATAATACTAACCTCGTTCAATCCATCTTGATTAAGGGAACCGAGAACTGCATTAATTCCATCCGATGCATCAGACTCCACTCCCATTATATCAATAAAGGGGTCCTTAGCAGACGTTCCGTCTACCGGACAGGAAACATTTGACGTTCCCGGGATATCAGTTACATTAACAAGATATGGTTGTTGGGTTGTATGAGTATTGGCTGATGAAAATTTGCCAATAACATGACGAATGAAATTAAGAACCGCGTCCTGCATCTTTGTAATGTTTTGATCAATAAACATCTCAACAGATTCTTGAAGTTTCGTGATTGAAGCGTCTAACTTCTTGAAATTAGACACAGATTTGTTGAGCTTCGTATCAATGGCAGTAAAATGGTCATGCACTTTTGAAGTCACGAAATCAGCAATAATACGTGGATCATTCGATGTACGAGATGGCGCCTTAGAAGAAGAATGCGGATGAGCAGATTCAGATACATTAACTCTCTCCTTCTGCTTATCTTTCTTGTCTTTCTTTTCCATCTCCTTCTTCTCCATTTCTTCATTACGCAACTTATTCAACTCATCCTCTGTTGTCCCTCCTGAGAACATAGATTTCTCAAATTGAAAATTATTTGATATCAACTTCACCATGTTGTTGATCTTCTCATCATCGTCATCGTCTGATCACACCAGATCATCCTCCGTTATTGTCATACCCTCATCATCAAGTATAATACTAAACACTTCAACCTACAAATAACAAAATATCATAAGAATATGATTACCATATCATAACATCTATACCCAAATAAATACCAAAAAACTTTGTATGATAAAACAACAAAAATAATAGAGAATTTTAAGAAATATCGAAAAATATTATGAAGATTCAATATTATCGGTTAACAACAGAAAACATATTGTAGTTGTTCAGAAAAGGTATATCGGTTAAGACACAAAAGATTAGATCGTTAGCATACGAGTTAGCATGAACATCTCATATCTGAAAGTATAACATCTACATGTCTCAGAACCTGTCATATGGAAAACTCCGAGTAAAACAATTTGATAACCGAGATATTGTTTAATGACCGATACTGAAAACTTAATTCACAGATGAATTACGTGGGTATACAAAAATAAGAGAGAATGTCGAAAAATTACCTGGCATTCCTCATCCAGCAACCTCGCATGTCCAAGGCTAAGACCAATTTTCTTCTTTTTGGAGGATGATGAATCCTCACACGTTCTGTCACCTTGTCCCTCGTTATCATCTTCGGTATCAGACGATGAGGAAGATTCATTGACTTGCTCTATATCGAGAATTGATGGAACTGCTTCAACCATAAGCAGTTGAATAGATTGGACAAAACCTTGAACAACAATTGATGGCTGGGATAAAGCAAGAACATCCCTTTTCTTAACACTAGAAACAACCAAATCAAATGTAGCCCTTCCCCACGGATAACTAAAAAGGGAATTTAAATCTCGAATCAATTCCACATGGTTTTTGTCAATTTTGGGGATGTGAGAAGTAGGGACCAACACCGATGCTGCAAAAGCAAGACAAGCAAATTTTATCCTTTCTTCTTTATCTGCTACGGTTCTCTTTTTCAGCATCTTTATCGCAAGATAAACGGAGCATGATTGCATGTTGCCGAAGAGAGTAGGCCAGTACGGCTTCTCTTTAATGGGATGCTTCTTCTTACCCTTGGAAGTACTTGGAAATTTACCACAAGGAAGGCCGGTTACGATCCCATACTCTCTTAACGAGAATCTAATCGGCTTACCCCCAAACAGAAACCATAGCTCATGTGGTTTTGCAGTTTTAAGTTACCGAGTGACCATGAAATGGCCAAAACTTCCAGAATATGATGGTTTCTCGTTGGAAGCAATAACTTTTCCAAACACAGAATTCATGAAAAACTTTACTTCACCTTCTTCTAAAGCATTCAAAATAGACGAAATCCTTTTCATCTTGTGATATGAGTTCACACGCTCGCCGAATAGTTCTTCTCCTGCACCAAACATCCTCTCCGGCAGCGGAGGGATTAAATTCTGTACATGCAAGAACAAATAGATTCATGCATCAAAAAAATCTTAGAGATTTGTAACAGAAAATTTTAGAAATGAAATGTAACTGCTACCATTTCGACATTCTCCATAGTTTGAAGAGTGTGAGTAAACACTGTTCAAATGAATAGTGTAAGAGATGAAGGAGGAGGGTTTTTATCCTGCAAAAATACGGTTACGGAATTAGGAAAATGCGATATTTAAGGAATCATCACACCGGTTAAGAAAAGGTTGCGAAATCGACGAACTTACCGAGTTATCAGTGAGTCGAACTGTTCACGTGAACAATAATAGTTGTATAGGAATCTCAGATTTACCGAAAAAAGATCGGTAACTGAACAGTACAAGCGAGTAGTCGGAAATCACCGTTTGAAAGAAGAAAAGATAAGATTTTTTGGGTAGATAGAAGGAGTGAAGAAAAATGAAGAAATCTGGTTTTCGAAACATTTTGACATCGTCAATATTGTTCAGTTCTTCACCATTGTCACCATTGACCTATATGTCAAAAAACAAACATTGTTAAAAATATATATTGGTAATAATTAACATAGCCGTAACTATTAGAAATGTAAGTAATCAAGCACACATAATAAATGAGGTAGTGCATCACAATTATGCATGAATAGTGTAACTCATACAATAACGAAAATGTATCCGTGAATAAAGCGTTAAAAAATATAATACTAACCTCGTTCAATCCATCTTGATTAAGGGAACCAAGGACTGCATTAATTCCATCCGATGCATCAGACTCCACTCCCGTTATATCAATAAAGGGGTCCTTAGCAGACGTTCCGTCTACCGGACAGGAAATATTTGACGTTCCCGGGATATCAGTTACATTAGCAAGATATGGTTGTTGGGTTGTATGAGTATTGGCTGATGAAAATTTGCCAATAACCTAACGAATGAAATTAAGAACCGCGTCCTGCATCTCTGTAATGTTTTGATCAATAAACATCTCAACAGATTCTTGAAGTTTCGTGATTGAAGCGTCTAACTTCTTGAAATTAGACATAGATTTGTTGAGCTTCGTATCAATGGCAGTAAAATGGTCATGCACTTTGAAGTCACGAAATCAGCAACAATACGCGGATCATTCGATGTACGAGATGGCGCCTTAGAAGAAGAATGCGGATGAGCAGATTCAGATACATTAACTCTCTCCTTCTGCTTATCTTTCTTGTCTTTCTTTTCCATCTCCTTCTTCTCCATTTCTTCATTACGCAACTTATTCAACTCATCCTCTGTTGTCCCTCCTGAGAACATAGATTTCTCAAATTGAAAATTATTTGATATCAACTTCACCATGTTGTTGATCTTCTCATCATCGTCATCGTCTGATCACACCAGATCATCCTCCGTTATTGTCATACCCTCATCATCAAGTATAATACTAAACACTTCAACCTACAAATAACAAAATATCATAAGAATATGATTACCATATCATAACATCTATACCCAAATAAATACCAAAAAACTTTGTATGATAAAACAACAAAAATAATAGAGAATTTTAAGAAATATCGAAAAATATTATGAAGATTCAATATTATCGGTTAACAACAGAAAACATATTGTAGTTGTTCAGAAAAGGTATATCGGTTAAGACACAAAAGATTAGATCGTTAGCATACGAGTTAGCATGAACATCTCATATCTGAAAGTATAACATCTACATGTCTCAGAACCTGTCATATGGAAAACTCCGAGTAAAACAATTTGATAACCGAGATATTGTTTAATGACCGATACTGAAAACTTAATTCACAGATGAATTACGTGGGTATACAAAAATAAGAGAGAATGTCGAAAAATTACCTGGCATTCCTCATCCAGCAACCTCGCATGTCCAAGGCTAAGACCAATTTTCTTCTTTTTGGAGGATGATGAATCCTCACACGTTCTGTCACCTTGTCCCTCGTTATCATCTTCGGTATCACACGATGAGGAAGATTCATTGACTTGCTCTATATCGAGAATTGATGGAACTGCTTCAACCATAAGCAGTTGAATAGATTGGACAAAACCTTGAACAACAATTGATGGCTGGGATAAAGCAAGAACATCCCTTTTCTTAACACTAGAAACAACCAAATCAAATGTAGCCCTTTCCCACGGATAACTAAAAAAGAAATTTAAATCTCGAATCAATTCCACATGTTTTTTTTGTCAATTTTGGGGATGTGAGAAGTAGGGACCAACACCGATGCTGCGAAAGCAAGACAAGAAAATTTTATCCTTTCTTCTTTATCCGCTACGGTTCTCTTTTTCAGCATCTTTATCGCAAGATAAACGGAGCATGATTGCATGTTGCCGAAGAGAGTAGGCCAGTACGGCTTCTCTTTAATGGGATGCTTCTTCTTACCCTTGGAAGTACTTGGAAATTTACCACAAGGAAGGCCGGTTACGATCCCATACTCTCTTAACGAGAATCTAATCGGCTTACCCCCAAACAGAAACCATAGCTCATGTGGTTTTGCAGTTTTAAGTTACCGAGTGACCATGAAATGACCAAAACTTCCAGAATATGATGGTTTCTCGTTGGAAGCAATAACTTTTCCAAACACAGAATTCATGAAAAACTTTACTTCACCTTCTTCTAAAGCATTCAAAATAGACGAAATCCTTTTCATCTTGTGATATGAGTTCACACGCTCGCCGAATAGTTCTTCTCCTGCACCAAACATCCTCTCCGGCAGCGGAGGGATTAAATTCTGTACATGCAAGAACAAATAGATTCATGCATCAAAAAAATCTTAGAGATTTGTAACAGAAAATTTTAGAAATGAAATGTAACTGCTACCATTTCGACATTCTCCATAGTTTGAAGAGTGTGAGTAAACACTGTTCAAATGAATAGTGTAAGAGATGAAGGAGGAGGGTTTTTATCCTGCAAAAATACGGTTACGGAATTAGGAAAATGCGATATTTAAGGAATCATCACACCGGTTAAGAAAAGGTTGCGAAATCGACGAACTTACCGAGTTATCAGTGAGTCGAACTGTTCACGTGAACAATAATAGTTGTATAGGAATCTCAGATTTACCGAAAAAAGATCGGTAACTGAACAGTACAAGCGAGTAGTCGGAAATCACCGTTTGAAAGAAGAAAAGATAAGATTTTTTGGGTAGATAGAAGGAGTGAAGAAAAATGAAGAAATCTGGTTTTCGAAACATTTTGACATCGTCAATATTGTTCAGTTCTTCACCATTGTCACCATTGACCTATATGTCAAAAAACAAACATTGTTAAAAATATATATTGGTAATAATTAACATAGCCGTAACTATTAGAAATGTAAGTAATCAAGCACACATAATAAATGAGGTAGTGCATCACAATTATGCATGAATAGTGTAACTCATACAATAACGGAACTGTATCCGTGAATAAAGCGTTAAAAATATAATACTAACCTCGTTCAATCCATCTTGATTAAGGGAACCGAGAACTGCATTAATTCCATCCGATGCATCAGACTCCACTCCCATTATATCAATAAAGGGGTCCTTAGCAGACGTTCCGTCTACCGGACAGGAAACATTTGACGTTCCCGGGATATCAGTTACATTAACAAGATATGGTTGTTGGGTTGTATGAGTATTGGCTGATGAAAATTTGCCAATAACATGACGAATGAAATTAAGAACCGCGTCCTGCATCTTTGTAATGTTTTGATCAATAAACATCTCAACAGATTCTTGAAGTTTCGTGATTGAAGCGTCTAACTTCTTGAAATTAGACACAGATTTGTTGAGCTTCGTATCAATGGCAGTAAAATGGTCATGCACTTTTGAAGTCACGAAATCAGCAACAATACGCGGATCATTCGATGTACGAGATGGCGCCTTAGAAGAAGAATGCGGATGAGCAGATTCAGATACATTAACTCTCTCCTTCTGCTTATCTTTCTTGTCTTTCTTTTCCATCTCCTTCTTCTCCATTTCTTCATTATGCAACTTATTCAACTCATCCTCTGTTGTCCCTCCTGAGAACATAGATTTCTCAAATTGAAAATTATTTGATATCAACTTCACCATGTTGTTGATCTTCTCATCATCGTCATCGTCTGATCACACCAGATCATCCTCCGTTATTGTCATACCCTCATCATCAAGTATAATACTAAACACTTCAACCTACAAATAACAAAATATCATAAGAATATGATTACCATATCATAACATCTATACCCAAATAAATACCAAAAAACTTTGTATGATAAAACAACAAAAATAATAGAGAATTTTAAGAAATATCGAAAAATATTATGAAGATTCAATATTATCGGTTAACAACAGAAAACATATTGTAGTTGTTCAGAAAAGGTATATCGGTTAAGACACAAAAGATTAGATCGTTAGCATACGAGTTAGCATGAACATCTCATATCTGAAAGTATAACATCTACATGTCTCAGAACCTGTCATATGGAAAACTCCGAGTAAAACAATTTGATAACCGAGATATTGTTTAATGACCGATACTGAAAACTTAATTCACAGATGAATTACGTGGGTATACAAAAATAAGAGAGAATGTCGAAAAATTACCTGGCATTCCTCATCCAGCAACCTCGCATGTCCAAGGCTAAGACCAATTTTCTTCTTTTTGGAGGATGATGAATCCTCACACGTTCTGTCACCTTGTCCCTCGTTATCATCTTCGGTATCACACGATGAGGAAGATTCATTGACTTGCTCTATATCGAGAATTGATGGAACTGCTTCAACCATAAGCAGTTGAATAGATTGGACAAAACCTTGAACAACAATTGATGGCTGGGATAAAGCAAGAACATCCCTTTTCTTAACACTAGAAACAACCAAATCAAATGTAGCCCTTTCCCACGGATAACTAAAAAAGAAATTTAAATCTCGAATCAATTCCACATGTTTTTTTTGTCAATTTTGGGGATGTGAGAAGTAGGGACCAACACCGATGCTGCGAAAGCAAGACAAGAAAATTTTATCCTTTCTTCTTTATCCGCTACGGTTCTCTTTTTCAGCATCTTTATCGCAAGATAAACGGAGCATGATTGCATGTTGCCGAAGAGAGTAGGCCAGTACGGCTTCTCTTTAATGGGATGCTTCTTCTTACCCTTGGAAGTACTTGGAAATTTACCACAAGGAAGGCCGGTTACGATCCCATACTCTCTTAACGAGAATCTAATCGGCTTACCCCCCAAACAGAAACCATAGCTCATGTGGTTTTGCAGTTTTAAGTTACCGAGTGACCATGAAATGGCCAAAACTTCCAGAATATGATTGTTTCTCGTTGGAAGCAATAATTTTTCCAAACACAGAATTCATGAAAAACTTCACTTCACCCTCTTCTAAAGCATTCAAAATAGACGAAATCATTTTCGTCTTGTGATATGAGTTCACACGCTCGCCGAATGGTTCTTCTCCTGCACCAAACATCCTCTCCGGGAGCTGAGTGATTGAATTCTGTACATGCAAGAACAAATAGATTCATGCATCAAAAAAATCCTAGAGATTTGTAACAGAAAATTTTAGAAATGAAATGTAACTACTACCATTTCGACATTCTCCATAGTTTGAAGAGTGTGAGTAAACACTGTTCAAATGAATAGTGTAAGAGATGAAGGAGGAGGGTTTTTATCCTGCAAAAATACGGTTACGGAATTAGGAAAATGCGATATTTAAGGAATCATCACACCGGTTAAGAAAAGGTTGCGAAATCGACGAACTTACCGAGTTATCAGTGAGTCGAACTGTTCACGTGAACAATAATAGTTGTAGAGGAATCTCATATTTACCGAAAAAAGATCGGTAACTGAACAGTACAAGCGAGTAGTCGGAAATCACCGTTTGAAAGAAGAAAAGATAAGATTTTCTGGGTAGATAGAAGGAGTGAAGAAAAATGAAGAAATCCGGTTTTTGAAACATTTTGACATCGTCAATATTGTTCAGTTCTTCACCATTGTCACCATTGACCTATATGTCGAAAAACAAACATTGTTAAAAATATATATTGGTAATAATTAACATAGCCGTAACTATTAGAAATGTAAGTAATCAAGCACACATAATAAATGAGGTAGTGCATCACAATTATGCATGAATAGTGTAACTCATACAATAACGGAACTGTATCCGTGAATAAAGCGTTAAAAATATAATACTAACCTCGTTCAATCCATCTTGATTAAGGGAACCGAGAACTGCATTAATTCCATCTGATGCATCAGACTCCACTCCCGTTATATCAATAAAGGGGTCCTTAGCAGACGTTCCGTCTACCGGACAGGAAACATTTGACGTTCCCGGGATATCAGTTACATTAGCAAAATATGGTTGTTGGGTTGTATGAGTATTGGCTGATGAAAATTTGCTAATAACATGACGAATGAAATTAAGAACCGCGTCCTGCATCTCTGTAATGTTTTGATCAATAAACATCTCAACAGATTCTTGAAGTTTCGTGATTGAAGCGTCTAACTTCTTGAAATTAGACACAGATTTGTTGAGCTTCGTATCAATGGCAGTAAAATGGTCATGCACTTTGAAGTCACGAAATCAGCAACAATACGCGGATCATTCGATGTACGAGATGGCGCCTTAGAAGAAGAATGCGGATGAGCAGATTCAGATACATTAACTCTCTCCTTCTGCTTATCTTTCTTGTCTTTCTTTTCCATCTCCTTCTTCTCCATTTCTTCATTACGCAGCTTATTCAACTCATCCTCTATTGTCCCTCCTGCGAACATAGATTTCTCAAAATTGAAAATTATTTGATATCAACTTCACCATGTTGTTGATCTTCTCATCATCCTCATCGTCTGACCACACCAGATCATCCTCCGTTATTGTCATACCCTCATCATCAAGTATAATACTGAACACTTCAACCTACAAACAACAAAATATCATAAGAATATGATTACCATATCATAACATCTATACCCAAATAAATACCAAAAAACTTTGTATGATTAAACAACAAAAATAATAGAGAATTTTAAGAAATATCGGAAAATATTATGAAGATTCAATATTATCGGTTAACAACAGAAAACATATTGTAGTTGTTCAGAAAAGGTATATCGGTTAAGACACGAAAGATTAGATCGTTAGCATACGAGTTAGCATGAACATCTCATATCTGAAAGTATAACATCTACATGTCTCAGAACCTGTCATATGGAAAACTCCGAGTAAAACAATTTGATAACCGAGATATTGTTTAATAACCGATACTGAAAACTTAATTCACAGATGAATTACGTGGATATACAAAAATAAGAGAGAATGTCGAAAAATTACCTGGAATTCCTCATCCAGAAACCTCGCATGTCCAAGGCTAAGACCAATTTTCTTCTTTTTGGAGGATGATGAATCCTCACACGTTCTGTCACCTTGTCCCTCGTTATCATCTTCGGTATCAGACGATGAGGAAGATTCATTGACTTGCTCTATATCGAGAATTGATGGAACTACTTCAACCATAAGCAGTTGAATAGATTGGACAAAACCTTGAACAACAATTGATGGCTGGGATAAAGCAAGAACATCCCTTTTCTTAACACTAGAAACAACCAAATCAAATGCAGCCCTTTCCCACGGATAACTAAAAAAGAATTTTAAATCTCGAATCAATTCCACATGTTTTTTTTTGTCAATTTTGGGGATGTGAGAAGTAGGGACCAACACCGATGCTGCGAAAGCAAGACAAGCAAATTTTATCCTTTCTTCTTTTTCCGCTACGGTTCTCTTTTTCAGCATCTTTATCGCAAGATAAACGGAGCATGATTGCATGTTGCCGAAGAGAGTAGGCCAGTACGGCTTCTCTTTAATGGGATGCTTCTCCTACCCTTGGAAGTACTTGGAAATTTACCACAAGGAAGGCCGGTTACGATCCCATACTCTCATAACGAGAATCTAATCGGCTTATCCCCCAAACAGAAACCATAGCTCATGTGGTTTTGCAGTTTTAAGTTACCGAGTGACCATGAAATGGCCAAAACTTCCAAAATATGATGGTTTCTCGTTGGAAGCAATAACTTTTCCAAACACAGAATTCATGAAAAACTTCACTTCACCCTCTTCTAAAGCATTCAAAATAGACGAAATCATTTTCGTCTTGTGATATGAGTTCACACGCTCGCCGAATGGTTCTTCTCCTACACCAAACATCCTCTCCGGCAGCGGAGGGATTGAATTCTGTACATGCAAGAACAAATAGATTCATGCATCAAAAAAATCTTAGAGATCTGTAACAGAAAATTTTAGAAATGAAATGTAACTGCTACCATTTCGAAATTCTCCATAGTTTGAAGAGTGTGAGTAAACACTGTTCAAATGAATAGTGTAAGAGATGAAGGAGGAGGGTTTTTATCCTGCAAAAATACGGTTACGGAATTAGGAAAATGCGATATTTAAGGAATCATCACACCGGTTAAGAAAAGGTTGCGAAATCGACGAACTTACCGAGTTATCAGTGAGTCGAACTGTTCACGTGAACAATAATAGTTGTAGAGGAATCTCATATTTACCGAAAAAAGATCGGTAACTGAACAGTACAAGCGAGTAGTCGGAAATCACCGTTTGAAAGAAGAAAAGATAAGATTTTCTGGGTAGATAGAAGGAGTGAAGAAAAATGAAGAAATCCGGTTTTTGAAACATTTTGACATCGTCAATATTGTTCAGTTCTTCACCATTGTCACCATTGACCTATATGTCGAAAAACAAACATTGTTAAAAATATATATTGGTAATAATTAACATAGCCGTAACTATTAGAAATGTAAGTAATCAAGCACACATAAGAAATGAGGTAGTGCATCACAATTATGCATGAATAGTGTAACTCATACAATAACGGAACTGTATCCGTGAATAAAGCGTTAAAAATATAATACTAACCTCGTTCAATCCATCTTGATTAAGGGAACCGAGAACTGCATTAGTTCCATCTGATGCATCAGACTCCACTCCCGTTATATCAATAAAGGGGTCCTTAGCAGACGTTCCATCTACCGGACAGGAAACATTTGACGTTCCCGGGATATCAGTGACATTAGCAAGATATGGTTGTTGGGTTGTATGAGTATTGGCTGATGAAAATTTGCCAATAACATGACGAATGAAATTAAGAACCGCGTCCTGCATCTCTGTAATGTTTTGATCAATAAACATCTCAACAGATTCTTGAAGTTTCGTGATTGAAGTGTCTAACTTCTTGAAATTAGACACAGATTTGTTGAGCTTCGTATCAATGGCAGTAAAATGGTCATGCACTTTTGAAGTCACGAAATCAGCAACAATACGCGGATCATTCGATGTACGAGATGGCGCCTTAGAAGAAGAATGCGGATGAGCAGATTCAGATACATTAACTCTCTCCTTCTGCTTATCTTTCTTGTCTTTCTTTTCCATCTCCTTCTTCTCCATTTCTTCATTACGCAACTTATTCAACTCATCCTCTGTTTTCCCTCCTGAGAACATAGATTTCTCAAAATTGAAAATTATTTGATATCAACTTCACCATGTTGTTGATCTTCTCATCATCCTCATCGTCTGACCACACCAGATCATCCTCCGTTATTGTCATACCCTCATCATCAAGTATAATACTAAACACTTCAACCTACAAACAACAAAATATCATAAGAATATGATTACCATATCATAACATCTATACCCAAATAAATACCAAAAACTTTGTATGATTAAACAACAAAAATAATAGAGAATTTTAAGAAATATCGGAAAATATTATGAAGATTCAATATTATCGGTTAACAACAGAAAACATATTGTAGTTGTTCAGAAAAGGTATATCGGTTAAGACACGAAAGATTAGATCGTTAGCATACGAGTTAGCATGAACATCTCATATCTGAAAGTATAACATCTACATGTCTCAGAACCTGTCATATGGAAAACTCCGAGTAAAACAATTTGATAACCGAGATATTGTTTAATAACCGATACTGAAAACTTAATTCACAGATGAATTACGTGGATATACAAAAATAAGAGAGAATGTCGAAAAATTACCTGGCATTCCTCATCCAGAAACCTCGCATGTCCAAGGCTAAGACCAATTTTCTTCTTTTTGGAGGATGATGAAACCTCACACGTTCTGTCACCTTGTCCCTCGTTATCATCTTCGGTATCAGACGATGAGGAAGATTCATTGACTTGCTCTATATCGAGAATTGATGGAACTACTTCAACCATAAGCAGTTGAATAGATTGGACAAAACCTTGAACAACAATTGATGGCTGGGATAAAGCAAGAACATCCCTTTTCTTAACACTAGAAACAACCAAATCAAATGTAGCCCTTTCCCACGGATAACTAAAAAAGAATTTTAAATCTCGAATCAATTCCACATGTTTTTTTTTTCAATTTTGGGGATGTGAGAAGTAGGGACCAACACCGATGCTGCGAAAGCAAGACAAGCAAATTTTATCCTTTCTTCTTTATCCGCTACGGTTCTCCTTTTCAGCATCTTTATCGCAAGATAAACGGAGCATGATTGCATGTTGCCGAAGAGAGTAGGCCAGTACGGCTTCTCTTTAATGGGATGCTTCTTCTTACCCTTGGAAGTACTTGGAAATTTACCACAAGGAAGGCCGGTTACGATCCCATACTCTCTTAACGAGAATCTAATCGGCTTACCCCCCGAACAGAAACCATAGCTCATGTGGTTTTGCAGTTTTAAGTTACCGAGTGACCATGAAATGGCCAAAACTTCCAGAATATGATGGTTTCTCGTTGGAAGCAATAACTTTTCCAAACACAGAATTCATGAAAAACTTCACGTCACCCTCTTCTAAAGCATTCAAAATAGACGAAATCATTTTCGTCTTGTGATATGAGTTCACACGCTCGCCGAATGATTCTTCTCCTACACCAAACATCCTCTCCGGCAGCGGAGGGATTGAATTCTGTACATGCAAGAACAAATAGATTCATGCATCAAAAAAATCTTAGAGATTTGTAACAGAAAATTTTAGAAATGAAATGTAACTGCTACCATTTCGAAATTCTCCATAGTTTGAAGAGTGTGAGTAAACACTGTTCAAATGAATAGTGTAAGAGATGAAGGAGGAGGGTTTTTATCCTGCAAAAATACGGTTACGGAATTAGGAAAATGCGTTATTTAATGAATCATCACACCGGTTAAGAAAAGGTTGCAAAATCGACGAACTTACCGAGTTATCACTGAGTCGAACTGTTCACGTGAACAATAACAGTTGTAGAGGAATCTCATATTTACCGAAAAAAGATCGGTAACTGAACAGTACAAGCGAGTAGTCGGAAATCACCGTTTGAAAGAAGAAAAGATAAGATTTTCTGGGTAGATAGAAGGAGTGAAGAAAAATGAAGAAATCCGGTTTTCGAAACATTTTGACATCGTCAATATTGTTCAGTTCTTCACCATTGTCACCATGACCTATATGTCGAAAAACAAACATTGTTAAAAATATATATTGGTAATAATTAACATAGCCGTAACTATTAGAAATGTAAGTAATCAAGCACACATAATAAATGAGGTAGTACATCACAATTATGCATGAATAGTGTAACTCATACAATAACGGAACTGTATCCGTGAATAAAGCGTTAAAAATATAATACTAACCTCGTTCAATCCATCTTGATTAAGGGAACCGAGAACTGCATTAATTCCATCTGATGCATCAGACTCCACTCCCGTTATATCAATAAAGGGGTCCTTAGCAGACGTTCCGTCTACCGGACAGGAAACATTTGACGTTCCCGGGATATCAGTTACATTAGCAAGATATGGTTGTTGGGTTGTATGAGTATTGGCTGATGAAAATTTGCCAATAACATGACGAATGAAATTAAAAACCGCGTCCTGCATCTCTGTAATGTTTTGATCAATAAACATCTCAACAGATTCTTGAAGTTTTGTGATTGAAGCGTCTAACTTCTTGAAATTAGACACAGATTTGTTGAGCTTCGTATCAATGGCAGTAAAATGGTCATGCACTTTTGAAGTCACGAAATCAGCAACAATACGCGGATCATTCGATGTACGAGATGGCGCCTTAGAAGAAGAATGCGGATGAGCAGATTCAGATACATTAACTCTCTCCTTCTGCTTATCTTTCTTGTCTTTCTTTTCCATCTCCTTCTTCTCCATTTCTTCATTACGCAACTTATTCAACTCATCCTCTCTTGTCCCTCCTGAGAAAATAGATTTCTCAAATTGAAAATTATTTGATATCAACTTCACCATGTTGTTGATCTTCTCATCATCCTCATCGTCTGACCACACCAGATCATCCTCCGTTATTGTCATACCCTCATCATCAAGTATAATACTAAACACTTCAACCTACAAACAACAAAATATCATAAGAATATGATTACCATATCATAACATCTATACCCAAATAAATACCAAAAAACTTTGTATGATTAAACAACAAAAATAATAGAGAATTTTAAGAAATATCGGAAAATATTATGAAGATTCAATATTATCGGTTAACAACAGAAAACATATTGTAGTTGTTCAGAAAAGGTATATCGGTTAAGACACGAAAGATTAGATCGTTAGCATACGAGTTAGCATGAACATCTCATATCTGAAAGTATAACATCTACATGTCTCAGAACCTGTCATATGGAAAACTCCGAGTAAAACAATTTGATAACCGAGATATTGTTTAATAACCGATACTGAAAACTTAATTCATAGATGAATTACGTGGATATACAAAAATAAGAGAGAATGTCGAAAAATTACCTGGCATTCCTCATCCAGCAACCTCGAATGTCCAAGGCTAAGACCAATTTTCTTCTTTTTGGAGGATGATGAATCCTCACACGTTCTGTCACCTTTTCCCTCGTTATCATCTTCGGTATCAGACGATGAGGAAGATTCATTGACTTGCTCTATATCGAAAATTGATGGAACTACTTCAACCATAAGCAGTTGAATAGATTGGACAAAACCTTGAACAACAATTGATGGCTGGGATAAAGCAAGAACATCCCTTTTCTTAACACTAGAAACAACCAAATCAAATGTAGCCCTTTCCCACGGATAACTAAAAAAGAATTTTAAATCTCGAAGCAATTCCACATGTTTTTTTGTCAATTTTGGGGATGTGAGAAGTAGGGACCAACACCGATGCTGCGAAAGCAAGACAAGCAAATTTTATCCTTTCTTCTTTATCCGCTACGGTTCTCTTTTTCAGCATCTTTATCGCAAGATAAACGGAGCATGATTGCATGTTGCCGAAGAGAGTAGGCCAGTACGGCTTCTCTTTAATGGGATGCTTCTTCTTACCCTTGGAAGTACTTGGAAATTTACCACAAGGAAGGCCGGTTACGATCCCATACTCTCTTAACGAGAATCTAATCGGCTTACCCCCCAAACAGAAACCATAGCTCATGTGGTTTTGCAGTTTTCTGTTACCGAGTGACCATGAAATGGCCAAAACTTCCAGAATATGATGGTTTCTCGTTGGAAGCAATAACTTTTCCAAACACAGAATTCATGAAAAACTTCACTTCACCCTCTTCTAAAGCATTCAAAATAGACGAAATCATTTTCGTCTTGTGATATGAGTTCACACGCGCGCCGAATGGTTCTTCTCCTACACCAAACATCCTCTCCGGCAGCGGAGGGATTGAATTCGGTACATGCAAGAACAAATAGATTCATGCATCAAAAAAATCTTAGAGATTTGTAACAGAAAATTTTAGAAATGAAATGTAACTGCTACCATTTCGAAATTCTCCATAGTTTGAAGAGTGTGAGTAAACACTGTTCAAATGAATAGTGTAAGAGATGAAGGAGGAGGGTTTTTATCCTGCAAAAATACGGTTACGGAATTAGGAAAATGCGATATTTAAGGAATCATCACACCGGTTAAGAAAAGGTTGCGAAATCGACGAACTTACCGAGTTATCAGTGAGTCGAACTGTTCACGTGAACAATAATAGTTGTAGAGGAATCTCAGATTTACCGAAAAAAGATCGGTAACTGAACAGTACAAGCGAGTAGTCGGAAATCACCGTTTGAAAGAAGAAAAGATAAGATTTTCTGGGTAGATAGAAGGAGTGAAGAAAAATGAAGAAATCCGGTTTTCGAAACATTTTGACATCATCAATATTGTTAAGTTCTTCACCATTGTCACCATTGACCTATATGTCGAAAAACAAACATTGTTAAAAATATATATTGGTAATAATTAACATAGCCGTAACTATTAGAAATGTAAGTAATCAAGCACACATAATAAATGAGGTAGTGCATCACAATTATGCATGAATAGTGTAACTCATACAATAACGGAACTGTATCCGTGAATAAAGCGTTAAAAATATAATACTAACCTCGTTCAATCCATCTTAATTAAGGGAACCGAGAACTGCATTAATTCCATCCGATGCATCAGACTCCACTCCCGTTATATCAATAAAGGGGTCCTTAGCATACGTTCCGTCTACCGGACAGGAAACATTTGACGTTCCCGGGATATCAGTTACATTAGCAAGATATGGTTGTTGGGTTGTATGAGTATTGGCGGATGAAAATTTACCAATAACATGACGAATGAAATTAAGAACCGCGTCCTAAATCTCTGTAATGTTTTGATCAATAAACATCTCAACAGATTCTTGAAGTTTCGTGATTGAAGCGTCTAACTTCTTGAAATTAGACACAGATTTGTTGAGCTTCGTATCAATGGCAGTAAAATGGTCATGCACTTTTGAAGTCACGAAATCAGCAACAATACGCGGATCATTCGATGTACGAGATGGCGCCTTAGAAGAAGAATGCGGATGAGCAGATTCAGATACATTAACTCTCTCCTTCTGCTTATCTTTCTTGTCTTTCTTTTCCATCTCCTTCTTCTCCATTTCTTCATTACGCAACTTATTCAACTCATCCTCTGTTGTCCCTCCTAAGAACATAGATTTCTCAAAATTGAAAATTATTTGATATCAACTTCACCATGTTGTTGATCTTCTCATCATCCTCATCGTCTGACCACACCAGATCATCCTCCCTTATTGTCATACCCTCATCATCAAGTATAATACTAAACACTTCAACCTACAAACAACAAAATATCATAAGAATATGATTACCATATCATAACATCTATACCCAAATAAATACCAAAAAACTTTGTATGATTAAACAACAAAAATAATAGAGAATTTTAAGAAATATCGGAAAATATTATGAAGATTCAATATTATCGGTTAACAACAGAAAACATATTGTAGTTGTTCAGAAAAGGTATATCGGTTAAGACACGAAAGATTAGATCGTTAGCATACGAGTTAGCATGAACATCTCATATCTGAAAGTATAACATCTACATGTCTCAGAACCTGTCATATGGAAAACTCCGAGTAAAACAATTTGATAACCGAGATATTGTTTAATAACCGATACAGAAAACTTAATTCACAGATGAATTACGTGGATATACAAAAATAAGAGAGAATGTCGAAAAATTACCTGGCATTCCTCATCCAGCAACCTCGCATGTCCAAGGCTAAGACCAATTTTCTTCTTTTTGGAGGATGATGAATCCTCACACGTTCTCTCACCTTATCCCTCGTTATCATCTTCGGTATCAGACGATGAGGAAGATTCATTGACTATATCGAGAATTGATGGAGCTGCTTCAACCATAAGCAGTTGAATAGATTGGACAAAACCTTGAACAACAATTGATGGCTGGGATAAAGCAAGAACATCCCTTTTCTTAACACTAGAAACAACCAAATCAAATGTAGCCCTTTCCCACGGATAACTAAAAAAGAATTTTAAATCTCGAATCAATTCCACATGTTTTTTTTGGTCAATTTTGGGGATGTGAGAAGTAGGGACCAACACCGATGCTGCGAAAGCAAGACAAGCAAATTTTATCCTTTCTTCTTTATCCGCTACGGTTCTCTTTTTCAGCATCTTTATCGCAAGATAAACGGAGCATGATTGCATGTTGCCGAAGAGAGTAGGCCAGTACGACTTCTCTTTAATGGGATGCTTCTTCTTACCCTTGGAAGTACTTGGAAATTTACAACAAGGAAGGCCGGTTACGATCCTATACTCTCTTAACGAGAATCTAATCGGCTTACCCCCAAACAGAAACCATAGCTTATGTGGTTTTGCAGTTTTAAGTTACCGAGTGACCATGAAATGGCCAAAACTTCTAGAATATGATGGTTTCTCGTTGGAAGCAATAACTTTTCCAAACACAGAATTCATGAAAAACTTCACTTCACCCTCTTCTAAAGCATTCAAAATAGACGAAATCATTTTCGTCTTGTGATATGAGTTCACACGCTCGCCGAATGGTTCTTCTCCTACACCAAACATCCTCTCCGGCAGCGGAGGGATTGAATTCTGTACATGCAAGAACAAATAGATTCATGCATCAAAAAAATCTTAGAGATTTGTAACAGAAAATTTTAGAAATGAAATGTAACTGCTACCATTTCGAAATTCTCCATAGTTTGAAGAGTGTGAGTAAACACTGTTCAAATGAATAGTGTAAGAGATGAAGGAGGAGGGTTTTTATCCTGCAAAAATACGGTTACGGAATTAGGAAAATGCGATATTTAAGGAATCATCACACCGGTTAAGAAAAGGTTGCGAAATCGACAAACTTACCGAGTTATCAGTGAGTCGAACTGTTCACGTGAACAATAATAGTTGTAGAGGAATCTCAGATTTACCGAAAAAAGATCGGTAACTGAACAGTACAAGCGAGTAGTCGGAAATCACCGTTTGAAAGAAGAAAGGATAAGATTTTCTGGGTAGATAGAAGGAGTGAAGAAAAATGAAGAAATCCGGTTTTCGAAACATTTTGACATCGTCAATATTGTTCAGTTCTTCACCATTGTCACCATTGACCTATATGTCGAAAAACAAACATTGTTAAAAATATATATTGGTAATAATTAACATAGCCGTAACTATTAGAAATGTAAGTAATCAAGCACACATAATAAATGAGGTAGTGCATCACAATTTTGCATGAATAGTGTAACTCATACAATAACGGAACTGTATCCGTGAATAAAGCGTTAAAAATATAATACTAACCTCGTTCAATCCATCTTGATTAAGGGAACCGAGAACTGCATTAATTCCATCCGATGCATCAGACTCCACTCCCGTTATATCAATAAAGGGGTCCTTAGCAGACGTTCCGTCTACCGGACAGGAAACATTTGACGTTCCCGGGATATCAGTTACATAAGCAAGATATGGTTGTTGGGTTGTATGAGTATTGGCTGATGAAAATTTGCCAATAACATGACGAATGAAATTAAGAACCGCGTCGTGCATCTCTGTAATGTTTTGATCAATAAACATCTCAATAGATTCTTGAAGTTTCGTGATTGAAGCGTCTAACTTCTTGAAATTAGACACAGATTTGTTGAGCTTCGTATCAATGGCAGTAAAATGGTCATGCACTTTTGAAGTCACGAAATCAGCAACAATACGCGGATCATTCGATGTACGAGATGGCGCCTTAGAAGAAGAATGCGGATGAGCAGATTCAGATACATTAACTCTCTCCTTCTGCTTATCTTTCTTGTCTTTCTTTTCCATCTCCTTCTTCTCCATTTCTTCATTACGCAACTTATTCAACTCATCCTCTGTTGTCCCTCCTGAGAACATAGATTTCTCAAAATTGAAAATTATTTGATATCAACTTAACCATGTTGTTGATCTTCTCACCATCCTCATCGTCTGACCACACCAGATCATCCTCCGTTATTGTCATACCCTCATCATCAAGTATTATACTAAACACTTCAACCTACAAACAACAAAATATCATAAGAATATGATTACCATATCATAACATCTATACCCAAATAAATACCAAAAAACTTTGTATGATTAAACAACAAAAATAATAGAGAATTTTAAGAAATATCGATCGGAAAATATTATGAAGATTCAATATTATCGGTTAACAACAGAAAACATATTGTAGTTGTTCAGAAAAGGTATATCGGTTAAGACACGAAAGATTAGATCGTTAGCATACGAGTTAGCATGAACATCTCATATCTGAAAGTATAACATCTACATGTCTCAGAACCTGTCATATGGAAAACTCCGAGTAAAACAATTTGATAACTGAGATATTGTTTAATAACCGATACTGAAAACTTAATTCACAGATGAATTACGTGGATATACAAAAATAAGAGAGAATGTCGAAAAATTACCTGGCATTCCTCATCCAGCAACCTCGCATGTCCAAGGCTAAGACCAATTTTCTTCTTTTTGGAGGATGAGGAATCCTCACACGTTCTGTCACCTTGTCCCTCGTTATCATCTTCGGTATCAGACGATGAGGAAGATTCATTGACTATATCGAGAATTGATGGAGCTGCTTCAACCATAAGCAGTTGAATAGATTGGACAAAACCTTGAACAACAATTGATGGTTGGGATAAAGCAAGAACATCCCTTTTCTTAACACTAGAAACAACCAAATCAAATGTAGCCCTTTCCCACGGATAACTAAAAAATAATTTTAAATCTCGAATCAATTCCACATGTTTTTTTTGTCAATTTTGGGGATGTGAGAAGTAGAGACCAACACCGATGCTGCGAAAGCAAGACAAGAAAATTTTATCCTTTCTTCTTTATCCGCTACGGTTCTCTTTTTCAGCATCTTTATCGCAAGATAAACGGAGCATGATTGCATGTTGCCGAAGAGAGTAGGCCAGTACGGCTTATCTTTAATGGGATGCTTCTTCTTACCCTTGGAAGTACTTGGAAATTTACCACAAGGAAGGCCGGTTACGATCCCATACTCTCTTAACGAGAATCTAGTCGGCTTACCCCCAAACAGAAACCATAGCTCATGTGGTTTTGCAGTTTTAAGTTACCGAGTGACCATGAAATGGCCAAAACTTCCAGAATATGATGGTTTCTCGTTGGAAGCAATAACTTTTCCAAACAAAGAATTCATGAAAAACTTCACTTCACCCTCTTCTAAAGCATTCAAAATAGACGAAATCATTTTTGTCTTGTGATATGAGTTCACACGCTTAATAGGACTAATATCGGTTTTTTTTTTGCGAATCAAAGTTAGGGGTTTAGATTAATAGGACTAATATCGGTTTAATATTATTTGTACAGTGCCCAAATAGTACTTTGGCTAGATTGCAAATTACATGGTTATTTTGGCTCATGTAGTGTAATTAATCATAATGTAAAAGTGGAAAAAAATCCATCTAATAACAAATATATTCAAGTAATTAAAAAATAACCAAAACTAAAAATTAACCTGACTGAAATTATTTAATCATAATATTTTATTATATTTTTATTTTTTTGAATTTAATCAAATAGTTTGTAGTTTACAAATTTTTATTGAATGTTCAATCGTTGTCAATGAGTTTTTAAATAATATTTATTTATAAAATATTCGAAACATAAATATAAATATGAAACTTTAAATTATTACATGTAATAATATAGCTAATTTATTTTTTCAGGTACAAAAGTTATTCAAATATATTAATATATATTTAAATTTTAAATATTTAATTTTATAATACTAATACCTATTTTAACCTTTCTATATATTTGGTATTTATTGTTTAAATTAATTATTTATAATATTAATTGAAGTAATATATTCTTAATTAATTATTATTTTTTGAAATGTATTTGTTAAATAATAATGTAAAGATGAAAATAAGAATATTTCCATCATAAAATTTGTGATAATTTCGACTTGTGAAAGAATATACAATTTTCTTTTATGTGCTAATCACTAATATAGAAATTAATATCCAATTAAATTAAAATTAAAATACAGTAATATTTTAAAATACCATTTTAAAAAAATTTTGTTTTAAATTTAACATACTAAAATTAAAATTATAAAAATAACACAAATATTTAGCACCCTAAAACTAAAATTGTAAAAATAATACAAATAATTATGTAAAAATATTTATTTACTCTCACTAAATTATATATACAGTTAAAACATTATATTTGAATTCATTTTTTCCAATTTAAGATTTAATTATTTTATATTAAAATAAAAAATTTAATAGTTTTTAATCTTTAAAAGATCTAAAATAATAATACTATTTTTAAAAGAAAAAGTGCTATTTTAAAAAATTGTCTGAATAAATATTTTTAAATATTATAGTTTGAAATTTTTTTTCAAAATAGATGGTTAGTTTTCTCAATAAAACTAACAAAAATACATGAATTTTTTGTAAGCCAATCACGATCTTAAAAAATAATACCAAATTAAATAAAAATAAATACTCTTTAAAGAAATCTTGAAGAATGTCACATTTGATACTTTATTTTAAAAAAATATCATTAGCTAAAATGTTTTCTACATATACAACTTTATAATAAAAAAGATTATCAAATTACCTTTAACGACTACACTACATTTGAACACACTAATCTATTCGCTGTCTCAAAACCAATACATCATCGATATAATGACTTTTGCTGGTGAAATCCAAATCCTATTGCCAAGAAAGAGTCTCTTATTCTTTGCCCTGCTCCTGTTACATTGTCCTGCCAAGGTTTGGAGGTACGAACCACACTATTTTATCTACGATTTTTCTATCTAAATTTCGAATCTCTCTATTATACCACATAAACTAACAACGTACAACATAATTTTACTTGAATTATTGACATGTATCCACAATTTCATAAATCTTAACTTAGTGAATCATGATAAATTTTTAACTAATTGATTTTACCACATAACCCAAAAATTGATCTATTTAATAAATCGAATCCGCGAAAAACAACACGTCTTCCATATCGAAATCTCTATTTCTATTCGGTTTATTAATTCGGTCGGTTTTTGAATTATGTAATAAACGCAATTAGCTTCAATTAATCATGTTTTCTCCAAAAAAAAATAATTTTTCAAAACTGTGAAAACATATCAATAGTTTATATAAAATTAAAATATATATTAATAATTTGTATGGTGTACTAGAAAAATCTGAAAGAGTAATACCCTAAAATAGTACCTTTTAAAGTTTTTCTTCCAAATCTAGTATCATAAAATTAAATTTCCAAACTTAGTACAAATACTTATGTAAAAATACTTATTTATTCTAAATAAATTATACATAAACTTAAAGTATTGTATTTGAATTCATTATTTCCAATTTAGAATTTATTTTTTTTCTATTAAAATATAGTTTAATGCATTTTAATCTTAAATTTTGTGCTATTATTGGAAATTTAAACTAATGATGCTATTTTTGGAACAAAAACTTAAAAATGTACTATTTTAGATATTTGTCCAATCTGAAATTCAAATAAAAAACCGTAAACAACCAGTCGTGACGTCCTTTGGGTAATATCCAGGAAATACATTTATCTCTATGGTGTTCCAAATGGAGATCTAAACTTCAGAGACATCAACCTAACTTTGAACAACATCATCAAAGACTAGATTAGGACATGAGTCCACTAAACCTTTCTTGTTTTAATGAGTACACCTTCTCCCAAACCTATTAAAAGCAGAAAAAATCTTCATTTTATCACTGAATTACCAACTAATTAAATTTTATCAAGTTTTAGTCCAAACGAAACCGACTCAAGTAAAATAGTTTTTATGTCTAAATTTGTTTTACATAAATCATATTCGTTTACTCACCATAACTACTTACACTTAATTTATATTTAATCTAATCGCAACGATTAGACTCTCCAATTTGTATTATAATTTTTTTATCACTAATTAAAACAACGATACAAATAAAAATTTGTGATCAACTATAATCGTAACTGATAGCCTTGATAGCTAATTTCGGTCTCTACTCAAACCTGGAGATTTCTCTCAAACATAAATGATTCAATTTGGGTAGTAATGACTACCTCTTTTTGGTTTTTTCATTAACTTAAATAGTAGTAGGATTACATATGAAATATTCAACTGCTAAAATAGAGGAAATGGAAAAGTGGACTTCATGTTCTACATAATAGGAATCACTAGCCATTATTTACAAACGAAAATTAATTAATAAAACAATAATTTTAATCAAGGAACTTGGTGTTTGGTCTCTTAATTCTTGATGATTTTCTTGTTGCCAAGTTGGTATCGATCTTTCGTTTATCAATACTATCCCCGTCTAAATAAATCTTTTCTGCAAAGTTTATATCTGAAAAAATTTGTTGGAGTTGATCGGTGCGTTCCCACGTTGCTTCGTCGATGGATAACCCACACCACTTCACTAAAGCTTCTTGGTATTGGTCTTGACCGTGTGTAATGATCCGGGTGGTGATTATGTTCTCCGGTTGAAGTTTGAGTTCACCGTTTGACCTGAGCGGCGGTAATGTGCCCATGCTTGGTGTACTTGTACCCGTCCATGTTTTGAGATTCGACACGTGAAAGACTAGGTGTATTCATGTGCCTTCTGGGAGTTTAAGCCGATATGCTATTGGACCCAAAACCGCTTTAACCTGAAAAGGACCATAGTAACGATTTGAAAGTTTTTGCAAAGATCGTTTGAACACTGATCGTTGGCGATATGACTGTAGTCGAAGGTAGACCCAATCGCCAATGGCAAACGAGACATCACGACGTTTCTTGTCTGCTATTTGTTTCATCCGGTTGTTTGCTTGTTCCAAGTGAGCTTTCAGTTCGCGTAGAAGTTCGTCCTGGTTTTGAAGTTGTTCATCGAATTCGTCAATGATAGAAGATCCTACTTCATAAGCAGGTTACGGAGGTGGAGATCTCCCGTAAAGAGCCTAAAATGGAGTCATACCCGTAGAATTGTGGAAGGTGGTATTATACCAGTATTCAGCCCATGGTATAATGGAAACCACTGTTTTGGTCGATTATGAACGAAACATCTGAGGAATTGTTCAATGCAACGGTTCACCACTTCTGTTTGTCCATCGATTTGCGGGTGGTATGCGGAAGACATACGTAATTGAGTGCCCGACATCTTCCAATACTCACGCCAAAAAGTGCTTATAAAAATTGGATCGCGATCGCTAAGGATTGAGTGGGGAGGGCCGTGGAGTTTGACGATATTTTCCACAAACTTGGTGGCGATACAACGTGCAGTATATGGGTGAGTAAGCGGAACGAGATGTGCTGACTTACTATGTCGATCTACCACCACCATGATCGAAGTATGACCGTCGGATCGAGGAAGTCCATCTATGAAGTCCATTGAAACATCTTCCCATATTTGTTGTGGAATCGGTAGAGGTTAAAGTAATCCGGCTGGAGCTACGTTCTCTGATTTGGCTTTTTTGACAAACATCACAAACTGTCACATATTCCCGTATGGTCCGATGCATCGATGGCCAATAGAACTGTTGTGCTAGCCATTCGAATCTGCGTAACGTTCCGGAATGACCTCCCAATGGTGAATCATGATACTCGTGCAATAAGGTAGCAATTAATGGAGATCCCGGTGGAATAAAAACTCGGTTGTTGTAGCAAATTAGTCCATTGCGTCGTGAGTAAGGTTTACCGGGAGACATGTCAGCATGAGCTCCAATTTTGAGCAAATATGTATCGAATTTTGCTGCTTCGCGTAATTCTTCCCATAAACCCGATTGTTGGATGAAGATTGCATTCAAGACTGGATTTTTTGGTCGCCGGGAGAGTGCATCAGTTGCTGTATTAGTGGAACCTGGTTTGTATGTTATCTCATAATCATAACCAACAAGTTTACCCATCCATTTTTGTTGCTCCGGTGTAAGTATGCGCTGCTCAAGGATGAATCGAAGGCTCTTTTGATCAGTTTGGATTATAAAACGATGCCCTAAGATGTATGGCCTCCATGTCTTGATGGCTATGACAATTGCAAGCATTTCTCGGGTGTGTGTAGACCAATTTTGTTTCGCTACTCCTAGTGATCGGCTCATGAATGCGATAGGTTTACCATTTTGTGTTAAGACTGCCCCAATCCCATCACCTCATGCATCGGTTTGAATGATAAAAGGTGAATTGAAGTCCGGTAGTGCGAGAATCGGGGTGGATGTCATTGCCGATTTTAATTGGTTGAAAGCGACTTCAGCGATTTCACTCCATGTAAATTGGCCTTTCTTCAATAGGTTTGTTTATGGTTTGGCCATAATTCCGTAATCCTTAACAAATTTACGGTAATAACCGGTAAGACCAAGAAAACCTCGTAGTTCTGTGATTGTGGTTGGTGTTGGCCATGCTACCATTGCTTGTATTTTTGTTTGATCCACCTTAACACCCTCGCCTGAGATTATATGTACTAAGTAGTCAATCTCCTGTTTACCAAACTCACACTTCTTTAGTTTAACGAACAATTTTTGATGTTGTAAGATTTGTAACACGCAGCAAACATGTTGTAGATGATTTTCCCAACTCCGGCTGTAAACCAAAATATCATCAAAGAAAACAATCACGAATTTGCGCAATTGGGCACAGAATACCGAGTTCATCAAGGATAGTGGAAGGTGCATTGCATAGACCAAAGGGCATCACGAGATATTCGTAATGACCATTGTGTGTACGAAATTTCATTTTGTGAATGTTTGGTGAATAAACGCGGACTTGATGGTAACCGGCGGTAAGATCCAATTTGTTAAATATGGATGCCCCGTGTAGTTCATCTAGCATATCGTCGACTGTTAGTATTGGAAAATGGTCCTTGACTGTTGCGGTGTTTAATGCTCTATAGTCGGTGCAAAATCTCCATGAGCCATCTTTCTTTTTAACCAACAAGACGGGAGATAAAAAAAGGGCTCAAACTTGGTCGAATCAAGCCGGCGGAGAGCATGTCTTGTACTTGATTTTCTATTTCGTCTTTTTGAAAATGGGCGTACCGGTATTGATGAGGGCATCAGATCGTCTGGCCGGCTGAAGACCAGAATGGCCGACCAGAATGCTTGCCCGAGATAGCCGGATCATTTGGTGCGTCTGTCGGTCTAAGCGGTACCGCCGGCCTAACGATCAGCCGGGTCGGATCGATCAACATTTTTGGCGGAGAGGCCCAAACCTCCGGCCCAATTGGTGGCGACATGGATGACACCACCGGCCCAATTGGTGATGCCGCCGGCTCCGGAATCAGCCTGGTCGGCTCAAATGATAACTCGGCCAGCTCCTCACACAGTCCAGCGGATCCAGCCAATTGCACCACCATTTCCACATCAACACAAGGGGAGTCGGGTCAGCTAAGCTACCAGCTTCAATGCATGAACCTGGATAAAGTCTCTACACCAGTGGCGCCATGAAGAGCAATGATAAGGAGCAGAATAAGGGCACTCTTCCACAAGTTCAGTTTGTGGGTAGACAAACTCCTACAAGATGATCGACAAGGAGCATTGCGCCAAGAGTACAAGGAAGAGTCCAAAGGCTTCTCAACATTACAAAGGACTCCAGAAACGTGGGCTTTAGTGGCAAAAGAGGTCAGGGCTTAACGATTCATAACCCTACTCCAAGTCGAAGACTATGAGCTAAGCGCGTGCATACCACAAAGTCGGCCACCTTCCATTTCTTGGCCGATAGGTAAGAATGGTAAGTTTTCAATTATACACTTGCATTTTCTGTTTTGCAGGGTAGGAATTAGAAGTTTTACATTTTTGAGTTAAGAACAATTTAGATATAAGTCCTTTTTTGGTTATTGCCTTTTTGTAATTTTTGCTTACGCACTTTTGTAAGTTTTCTATTTTTCTTTCTTTGAGTCGACCCTAAAAGGTCAAGTTGTCGAGCATATTAATAAGACTCTTTCAGCGTTGTAGTTCGACAACTTTTTGATATTAATAAAGATAAAACTTTCTTCCTACGAGTTTTCTCTAAAAACTTGTGCGCTTAGAACCCTAGTAAAGACCAGTCCTCCTAGCTTCTAAGTTGTGATTTATCACGAGGTTCATCACCCTTCGTATGGTTCACTTCACCTCTCCATCCAATACCCACAAGAAAATCCCTATCCAGAAGCCTAAGGTCGAGTTTCTCACCTAATCTTCTCCAAACAGCCCACACGTGTTACGGCCTTGATTTAAGGCTTGTATCAGGTATGGGCATACATTCATCGGGTCTGAGCCTTCCTTGAGAACAATGTGGTGCTTGATGTCGCGTGGTGGAGGTAACTCGTTTGGCGTCCGAAACACACTAGTGAATTCGCGTAAGAGCTCCTGCATATCGAGTGGCACTGAAATCTCCTTGTCGTTTTCCTCCTCTATTCGTAAAGCAAATATATTTTTTCTGGATCGAGCCTCATGTACAACTTCTTCCACTTTGGCTCTTTTGATTTGTTTTGTGTGAAGTCCGTGCACCATCTTCTGGTCGCCCTCCCACACAAAAGCGATTGATTGTGCCTTCCAGTCGCAAATTGTTGGGCCCAATGTCTCCAACCATTGGATTCCTAAAACAACATCCAATCCGGTTATTGGTAACGCAAAAAAAATCAACAGAGAAAGACACGCCACCCAGCTCCATTGTTACTTTCCGGTAGGATCCTTTACATGTGAGCGGGTGACCATCCGCCACACGTACGTTGAAAGATCGGGTAGGAGATAACTTCAAGTTTAAACGATTTGCCGCCTTATCACTGATGAAATTATGAGTCGATCCGATGTCGATCAATGCCACAACTAGCATTTGGTTAATTTTGATTTGAACCCAAAGTGTTTTTGTTGTATCCCATCCGGCTAGAGCATGGAGTGTAATCTTTGGTTCGTCGATCTCCGCTCATGTTTCTTCTATAGGAATGTCTTGTTCCTCTACGCTTTCTTCTCCTTCAATGAGAAGCAATTGAGGCTTACGACATTTATGACCCGGTGTATAACGTTCATCACAGCTGAAACAAAGTCCAAGACTTCTCTTTTTTCGTAGTTCCTCCCAATTTAGTCGTTTTGGAGTTGTTGTTCGTATCTCTCGTGTTGGAGTGGTGCAAATTGTTTGATAATCATTGTTGATCGTCTTTGGGGTGGATGAGATATTGGAGATGCGGGTTATGTAGCTTCTTGGTTGTGTCATTCTTCGTTGTTTTTGTAGTTGATCAATCACACATCTTAGCTAGATTTATCACTTCCTTCAAGGTTTGTGGTCTGAACATGCGGATACTATCCGAAATTGCATCATTGAGTCCTCCCATAAACGTGCCCACTAAAACTTTTTGTGACCATCCATACACCTTGTTTTGCAATCTCTCATACTCACGTTGATAATTACGAAAAGACCCAGTTTGTTGAATTTTTGATAAGGCCTCATCAAAATTTTCACCATCTGCGGGTCCTAAACGAGACCATAATTCTTCTTCAAATACTTCCCAAGTAATGATTATCTCATCTACTGTTAAACTTTTTTCTCTCGCTTGCCACCACTCATTAGATTCTTCTTCAAGATAGTAAGATGCAAAACTTACACGATAATTTTGTGGCATGACGTGATAAGCAAAGTATTGTTTATCCTTACTAATCCATGAAGTTGGATCTCTTGTTTGAAATCTTGGGACTTCAAGTTTGATACTTCTATGTCCCATTTGTGGCGCGGCAAATGGATTGGTATTGTCTCCTCTATGAACTGACGCATAGATGATGTTCCTCACTCCGACGATGTCCTCTCGATATGCTAGAGCCTCATTCGCGATTGCTAGTAACCGTTTCAACTAATCTGACGAAAGTTTCTTCCATACTTTGGAATTTATCGCCAATTCCAACGTTCAATTTCAGAAGCTTGTCTTAAACCATGCCGAGACTCGCTTTCAGATCTGCGAATCGTTTCTTGCTATTAGCCATTGACTCATCTAATCTGGATGGAGTCAAGACCCATTTTCTTTAAGAATTTTTAGTTTTTCTGACGAATGATGTCGATTAAAAAAAAAGAAAAAAAGAAGTGATATAGTAAATAAAAAGAAACAGAAAGAAGTGAAGATGGTGGATACCAAAATGATAGTTTTGATAGTTAATTTTGGTTTCTCCTCAAATCTGAGATTTCTCTCAAACATAAACGATTCAGTTTGGATAATAATGACTACCTCTTTTTTGTTTTTTCATTAACTTAAATAGTAAACGATTCAGTTTAGATAATAATGACTACCTCTTCTTGACTTTTTCATTAACTTAAATAATAGTACGATTAGATATGAAATATTCAACTATTAAAACAGAGGAAATAGAAAAGTGGACTTTATGTTTATACATAATAAGAATCGGTAACCATTATTTACAAACGAAAATTAATTGATAAAATAATAATTTTAATCAAAGAATTTGATATATGGTCTCTTAATTTTTGATAATTTTTTTGTTGCCACGTTGATATCGATCTTTCGCATATCAGTAACCTTCGCATATCAGTAACCACCGACAAACAAAACAAATAATATACATCATAATCGCAATATTTATTACGACCACAACTACCGCCGACATACAAACAAACAAAATACAACGAACGAAAATCTGATATTTAGATATAAGATATTACAAAGATTAGTTACTAATGACGGATTTAAAGTAGTAGGAAAAACTAATTCCAAAGGCACTCAAGAACTCAGCTTATTACAGTATTAGTAATGCATTACTATGAGCTTTTATTTGACTGATAATGCCTCTTAGTTACTTAAGCAGTAACTCCCAACAGTTTCTTCAGGTTCTTCTGCAATTACCGATTAACAATTAGAGAACTGTTCTGGTCTCTAAATCGAACTGAAGAATTGATAATATGTGAGACATTACCTCAATGCTGAGAGGAGAAGTAGTTGGAGCGTAACGGTCAACAACATTTCCATCTTTGTCAACCAAGAACTTGGAGAAGTTCCACTTAATTCCGTCTCCAAAAAGCCCGCCTTTGCTCGATTTCAGAAACTTGTAGATTGGAGCAGCCTTTTCACCATTAACATCAACCTGCATTGCATAGTAAAAAACTAGAAATGAAGACCAAGAAGAGAACCAACAATCGAGAGACAAACAACTTTCTGACTTACAATGATTCACTAAACATAAAAGACCATACGAACTTGCATAGTTCTCACTATAATGTCTGAATGATTTTGAGGTAGTAGCCAATTGAAAAGTATTATCTCAACTAGTGTGTTTACTCACGCAATGTGATCGAAACTAATAACTTCATTATTCAAACGCGACTCTTTGTTTCAAACAGAAACCAGGAACTAATAGGCCAAGCTGGTAAAACAACACTGAATTTGGAAGACTAGTTAACTTCTTGAACTAGAAGACCAATGAATCATATGCCAAGAACAAGAAAAGTTACCTTGTCGAATATCGGGTACTCAGCTTTGAAACGAGTACAAGCAAACTGAAGAATCTCTTCATTTGAACCAGGTTCTTGATTTCCAAACTGGTTACACGGGAACGCAAGGATCTCAAACCCTAAATTAACAAACACAATTGTCATATATATGGTTCATTTCTACAGAGAGCTTGAATAAACAAACAAAAACCTGGTGAACAAATTATACCATGATCTTTGTACTTCTGATACAGCTGCGCAAGTTCAGTATAGTTCGAATTGGTCAAGCCACTGCACGAAAACAGAAACAGAAAAAAACGATTTAAATACCAAAGTAGTCACTAACTAATGAGCTCAGAAGACTACAAATTCAGCAAATACGTGAGAAAAAAAACTGATAATTGGAAGTTACCACTGAGAAGCAACGTTCACGATCAAGAGAACCTTCCCCTTGTAAATGCTTAGATCAACATCATTTCCCTTCGCATCCTGAAAGTCACAAAATGAAAAACAGTTTTCATTTTTGGTCAAATCGTTCAACATCGGATTTAGGTCCCAATCTCAAACAGAATTTCTGAAATAATAAAAGAATTTCGAAACTCTGAATAAAGAAACGAATTCAGTGAATCAGATTAACATTTACGGTCTTGAAAGAATCAAACAAGTAGCGAATAGATTGAGAAACAAGAAACTCGAACCTTGACGGTGAAATCATAGACAGATTTGGGCTCGGAAGTAGCAGCCATCGAATGTTTCAACCTAGATATTGTAGCTCCCGTTATCGATGATGGAAGAGAACGAATCCGATGAGAATTGAAAAAAGGTTTAGAAGAGTTAAATTTCGATGAAAAGAGAGAAATCGATGATGAAACTCGAACGAGATGATATGTTCTTATATAGACAAGTCGAAAAGAGGAACTTAACATTTCCTCAGAGATTTCTTATGTTCACAGAAATCTTTTCGATTACTATTTAGAGTCCAAATCACAATTTTGTTATTCCATTCCGTGTTCAGTGGTTGGAGAATGGGACAGACACGTGGATGATTTAGAAGATGCCACGTTGGAGAAACGTAGGATTGCTGGGTGTACGTTTATTGTGCGGCGTAATGTGAACGCTAACGATGCTTTGGACCGTAAAGTCCTTCTAGATTATTATTGTTCACATTGGGCCTATACTACTAAACGTCCATAATTTTTTTTTTGGAAAATTTTGAGAAATGCCATTTTTATATCTCTTTTTTTTTTCGTTGTGTTTTTTCGTCCATCTTTATTTATATATATATATATATATATGAGTCAATTATACGGTTCGGCATTCCGGTATCCATTCAGATTTGATTCAGATTTTTTGGGTTTTCAAATTTTTGGGGATCAAAAGTAAAACTCACTTGGGTATTTATAAATTTTGGATCAGCTTTTTTTTCCGGATTTCTCCAGGTTTAGATTGGATTTGGGTTTGGTTTGGATTTTAAATTCGGATTCGGGTTGGTCAGATTTTGAATACGGATTCAGATTGGTTCGGATTTTGTATTCAAAATAGGTATATCAATATAGGTTCGGGTTAGTTCATATTTTTATTTGAAATGGGCATACGTTATTCAAAATAACCAAAACCACATGATAATTCAAATATATAACAAAAAAAATTAAATATAAAAAGTAAAAATCAAATTGTCTACCTACTAATTCTTGTGTGTACTAATTCTTGTCATGTGTACTAATTCTTGTCATGTATTTTATGTTCTAACCATAATATTTTTATCTCAGATTTATATAAATATATATTATTGGATAAATACGAAATTCCAATTAATATATTTTATTTCAATTCTTAAAATTAGGAGATAAACTTTAAAAATACTTTTATTTGAAAACATTAGAAAATTATTATTTTTACGATAATATTTAAAAGAATCAAATGAAAAATCATTAATTTAGATTTGCTAAATAAACAAATAACAAAATTTAAAATTAGAACTAATCAATTAACAAAATGTAAAATATTCAATTTATCTATATATTTAAATCAAATTCGGTTCTGATTCGGGTTTTGGGTATATCCAAACTCAAATCCAAACCCAAAGTACTATTTCGTATATACCCAAACCCGAATCCAAAATACTAAACAAACAAAACTCATACATATATTTTCAAATACTCATAGCTACTTGGATTCAAATATTTCGGATCGGATTCAAGTTCGGATTTTGAGTTTGGTTAATGTGATCGGTCCAAGTCAATTAGTTCAATATGAAAGCAAAGAAAATTAGACAAATAATTATAATATTCAAAAAATAAAATCAGTGTTTCGATTGGGTTGGGAGATTACAATTAAAACCTTAACAAATGTTATTTCATTTATTTGTCATTGTAGGGAAAGAATCTATAAGTTTTTTTATACTATCCAAGGAGACTTGTAAGACTGATCTGATCATCACCCACCGTATGGGATGATCATCCAACGTATAGAAGTTATATCTTATATGATATGATCGGGGACGGATGTAAAAATTTATTTAATATAAGATACATATTGCAATAAATATTTAAACACAATTTTATAATTTAAAAATATATATATATATATAGAACATATACCATACTCTTGTTTACATAAATAAATTTATTAAGTTATTAGTGTATTATTTTAGTTAATTTATTTGTATTTGAAAAAAAGAAAAGCATTCAAGTGGATTAATAAAAATTTGAATTTAAATATCTAATTTTATAATATTTATAACTATTTTAATTTTTTATATTTATTATTTTTAATTATTTATTTGAACGATATTTGAAATAATATTTATTACTTATTTTTTAAAATGTATTTTTTATGTAATAGTATGATAGTGTAAACAACAATTGACATTCTAATCTTCGTTGGTATTATTGAGAAAAAATCAAGTAAGAAAGGACATGACATTCCGGTTTGTTTTTATGTAGTTATTTATAATATATTAATTAAAAATATTTTAATAAAAAAATTCATAAATGTCAAACTATCACATTATTTTAAAATAAATATTATATAAGGTATAATTTATTAGATTATTTATGAAAACTGTCATTAGATAAATATTTAACAATATACTATAAATAGATCGCTAATATTTCGACATAAAAACTATTTTGATATAAAATACAAACATAATATAAAAAAAATATTATCCATTTTGAAAAATTAGTCACACAACATATAAAATAAAATTTTATTTTAATTGACTATTTATCACATCTATAATTTTAACCTATTTAATAATATTGGTTATCCAAGATAGAGACAATTGAAATCTATTTGTATAATTCGATTTTATTGTTTATTTCATTTGTTTATAATCAATATTAAAAATTTCAGAAAAGTTTTTGAAAATGAGAAATAAATTATGTATATATTTAATTTATATTTATTAAATAAATAATTAATTATAGGGCAATTGACTAAAATAGTACCATTTCAAGTTTTTGTTCCAAATATAGCACTAGCCATTTAAATTTCCAAAAATAGCACAAATTTAATACTAAAATAATTGAAAACTTATTTCTAATGAAAAAAATTTAAACCTTAAATTGGAAAAAGTGAACCCAAACATTATGTTTTAATTTTATATATATTTTATTTAAGGTAAATAATTATTTTTACATAATAATTTATGCTATTTTGGGAATTTTAAATTTATTGTGCTAAATTTGGAAGATAAACTTAAAATAGTGCTATTTTAGGGTATTACTCTTAATATTATAATGTGTGAATATTTTTTGGATCTAAATCTAGTTATCTTATTATTTTCTCAAAAATTATTTTAAAAAACCTATTATTGAATGAAAATTTTGCCGTTTCAAACTTTTAGGCTCTAAGTCTGCAAAACATTTTAAGGTTTAGCTCAAACATTACGTTACATAAATCAGAATGAAGTTGATTAGCTTATAGTATTACATACACATTGCAGTCAAAACTTATTAAATCCTCAATTGTTTTTATAAGATCGACAACCTATTTTTTCAATAAAATTATCGTATAATATCAGATATCTCTCACTAAAATATATATGCAAATTTCTGTAAAATGAAAATTAAACACATATATCTTTCCGAATGTATAATTCAAAACTTATTTTTTCCATAAATTTCGACATACTCTGGACACATATAACCGCTCCAGAACAATAAACAAAAATAGAAAAGGTTCATTAGAGAAGTGTTTTTAGTTTTAGGTAATAAGGACATTAATATATACTAACAATTAGGTTCAAACCAGTCTTGCTCTATTTTAGCTTATGTTTGATGACTTTTGAAATTCCTAGCCATTTAAAAATCTGCTATCCTACGGTTGTAGTATCATCTAATTCTAAATTCCATGAAATTCTTTTGAAAGAAGCAGCAAGCAAACAAAATTGATGAGGACATCAATACTAGTTCATTAGAAGGTGAAGAAGAATCCATTAATATACCTATTATGAAACAAAATTCAAAAACAAGATCAGTCACAAGAAATCTTAGTAAAATATTCAACAAGTCTATCGACATTCTTATAACAATCATAAAAAATGAAAAATTCCATGAAGCTACTTACTAAGGAATTACAAGAAGGATACTATGAACAACTAAACACTACAACAATTTCACTATTTCCAGTTTTACAAACCTTCAGAGATACAACCTTGTTCATCATTGTTAAACAAACTTAAGAGGTATTATAAGGAGCTACAAGAGACCAAGGTGCGTATTTAAAATTCTTATGTTTGAATTAACAAGTTTATTTGCTTGTTTTTGCAGGAATGTGACTGTTAAGTTTAAGAATCTTTTATTTGTCATTAGTTCCTAATGTCTTGTTGTTATTTCCATTATAATATATTTTCAGCACTAGAAGACAACTACTGCTGGACTATTATATAAAATCTCTTGTCAGCATGTAATCACTTAAGTTTTATGAAATAAAAACCTAGTTTTTCTTTCTTTGAAAGGAGGTGACGCCTCCAACTTTCTTATGTGAGAATATTTGAAGCTTGAGTGTTCTACACTTATCACAGATCTTTCATAATCTGTGTGGCGTCTCTCGATCCACCTCGTTATTCAATCTTCACTTAGATCCTCCAGAAAATACTCTACAACCAGCTGAAGGGTCACCATCAACCCATCACCACTGAGTCTCTAGAAAGTGTTATACAGCCAGCTAGAGCCTCTCCAACAGTTCCCCTTGCTCGAACAAGTCATCTTGTTCATGCATCATCTGGTATCAGAGCTTAATCGCTCCTATTCAGGTTTATCTACCTCTATTTTCGTTTTTACTCTATCATTTCTTTGTTAACTTGCTGTCAAACTTCATCTCTTCATAAAACCCATAAAAATCGAATCCCAATTTGTTATTTTTGTATGTTTTTAGGCCAGTAACATCATTAGTTGTTGATAGTTTGTGTTGCTGCAACTAGATCTGTTAATTTTCAGTTGTGTTGATTGGGTCAATTCGACTTTCTTGTTACTACAACTAGATCTGTCAATTTTAGTTGTTTTTTATTATGTCTATTTGAATTCTTTTGCTGCTGCAACTAGATTTTTCGATTTTCAGTTTTTTTTATTGTGTCTATTCGACTTCCTTTGCTGTTGCAACTAGCTCTGTCCATTTTAAGTTATTTTTTTATTTTGTGTATTCGACTTCTTTTGCACTTGATCTGTTTATTTAGTGTGAGACAGATTGTGTGACTATGGGAGAACCAATATATGTGAATGTTTCTCAGATGCTTGTTGCTATTCAGATTCAACTTCAGAACCTAGGAGATCGCATGACAAGAATAGAACAACCACCACCAATTCGCATAAATCCTATCAGAAATGCGAATGCCCAACGTGTGAATCATGAGGAGGATGAAATAGCTGACTTAGAAGATGATTTTCCACCAGAACCTGATCATAATCATAGACCAAGAAGACAATATCAACGTGACAGAGATAGAGTAGAAGAATCTTGGCATGGAAACAGAGACGTAAAGCTCACAGCACCAACCTTTGCTGGAAAGGTTAATCCAGATGCCTACCTTGATTGGGAAAGGCGTATGGAATACATATTTGAGTATTACAACTATTCAGATCAGAGAAAAGTGTCTCTAGCAGCTGCTTAACTCAGTGAAAGCGCTCTAGCTTGGTGGGACAAAGATGTGTCTGAAAGAAGAAGACATAGACATGGTGAGATCACTATTTGGGAAGACATGAGGTTCTAACTAAGGAGGAGATATGTCCCTGCATACTACTACATACTGTTGTAGAAGAAATTTAGAAAACTAACTCAAGGTTCTAAATGTGTTGAAGAATACTTTGATAAGTTTGAAATGCTTAGAAATAGGTTGGAGACCAAAGATTCAAAAGAAACTTTTATGGCTCAATTCCTAGATGGTCTGCAAGATCGAATTGCTAGAAAAGTGGAGAAACAAACCTATCATGATCTGGGTGAGCTGTTGCATCTTGCGGTTCAGGCCGAGCAGCACATAAAAATCAAGGAAGACTATCTCAGCAAATCGTATCAAGGAAGACTATCTCAGCAAATCGTATCAAGTCTACCTGGAATCAACAACCTCAAAAGGCTTTGGACAAAGGATAGGCCATCGACCTAGAATCCAGATTCAAGAAATCCATTGCTGAAACGTCTAAAAACAATAAACTAGAGCAAGATAAAACTCTAACTCAAAGATCTCGTGACATAACATGTTTTAAATGTCAGGGAAAAGGCCACTATGCAAGAGAATGCACAAACCAGAGAGTTATGATCCTTAAATCTAATGGCGACTATGAGTCTCAAGATGAAGAGGAGTATGAACCAGAAAACTCTGAGGAAGAAGTTGTGGACTATCCTGATATCGGAGAGCTTCTTGTTACAAGGAGATCCCTCAGTGCTTTTTTTGAACCAGAAACTATACAAAGAGAAAATATTTTCTATTCTCGGTGCATAATATATTCTAAGGTATGTAACTTGATCATAGATGGTGGTTCTTGTACTAATATAGCCAGTAAGTATTTGGTTGATAAATTAGGGTTACAATAGATAAAGCATTCTCGACCATACAAGCTCAAATGGTTAAACGATGAAACTGAGCTAAAAATCGCAGAACAAGTCACCATACCATTCAGCATAGACAAGTATGCAGATCAAATTGTGTGAGATGTGGTACCTATGCAAGCTGGACATCTACTTCTAGGTCGTCCATGGCAATTTGACAAAGAAACATTACACAATGGACGCACCAATCACTATACCTCCATGCACAATAACAAGAAACATAGCTTAGTACCTTTAACTCCACAAGAAGTGCATGACATGCAACGAACTATGCCTAGAGGAGAAAAACTAAATAAAAATAACATTTATGTAACACCTGCCAGTGTTTTGAAATCTCCTGATTCTAAAGAACATGTGCTACTAATGATCTTTAAAGAAATGTTGTTTTCAGGACAAGAAAAGGAGGAACTCTCTGCTGCTGTTCTAGAGCTTCTTGACAAATTCACTGATTTTTTTCAGAAGAGATACCACCAGGATTGCCACCTATAAGAGAAATCGAGCATCAGATTGATCTTGTTCCTAGAGTACCATTGCCAAACCGATCTGCCTATAGAGTAAATCCAGAAGAAGCAAAGGAGCTGGAAAGACAAGTACAAGATTTAATGTCTAAGGGTTATATCCGAGAAAGTCTAAGCCCATGTGTTGTTACTGTTCTTCTAGTGCCTAAGAAAGATGGAACTTGGAGAATGTGTGTTGATTGTGGAGCAATCAACAATATCACTGTCAAATACCGACATCCAATTCCAAGACTTGATGACATGCTAGATGAACTCAATGGAGCAACTATCTTCTAAAAAATTAATCTAAGAAGTGGATATCATCAGGTGAGAATGAAAGAAGGTGATGAATGAAAGACAACATTTAAAAACCAAACAAGGATTGTATGAATGGCTAGTCATGCCATTTGAACTCACAAACACTCCAAATACTTTCATGAGACTCATGAACCACATCCTAAGAGCATTTATCTGTAAGTTCGTAGTAGTTTATTTTGATGACATTCTAATCTATAGCTCTAATCTTGAAGATCACTTACGAGATCTTGAGCAGATACTTGAAACACTTAAGGATGAAAACCTTTATGCTAACATTAAGAAATGTACTTTCTGCACTGATCAAGTTGTATTCCTAGGATTTTTTGTAAGTTCTCAAGACTTAAAGGTCGATGAAAAAAAGATCAAAGCAGTTCAAGATTGGCCAACCCCAACAACAATCAGACATGTGAGGAGTTTCCATGGATTGGCTAGTTTCTATAGAAGATTTGTCAAATACTTTAGTACTATTGTTGCATCCCTCACTTCAGTAATTAAGAAGAATGTGGAGTTCAAATGGGGACCAGCACAAGAGAAGGCATTCAACAAGCCTCACACATGCGCCTGTTTTGGTACTTCTTAACTTTGATAAAAACTTTGAAATTGAATGTGATGCTTCAGGAATAGGTATAGGAGTTGTCCTAATGCAAGGAGGAAAACCAGTGACTTACTTTACTGAGAAACTTAGTGGAGGTTCACTTAACTATCCCACATACGATAAAGAGCTCTATGTTTTGGTAAGATCTCTTGAAACTTGGCAACATTACCTACTGTCAAATGAGTTTGTTATTCATACAGATCATGAGACACTCAAGCACTTAAGAGGACAAACTAAGCTTAAAAAGAGGCATGCAAAGTGGCTTGAGTTTGTGGAAACTTTTCCCTATGTGATCAAATATAAGAAAGGTAAAGATAACGTTGTGGCTGATGCTTTATCAAGGAGACATGCTCTCATCAACACAATGGAAGCTAAGATTATGAGATTTGAACACATCAAGACAATGTATGAGACTGATCCAGATTTTTAAGAAATGTTTAAGGAGACCAACAAGGCTGCATCTGGTATGTTTTATCAACATGATGGATTTTTGTTTAAGGAAAAACGTCTTTGTATTCCTCGGGGATCATTGAAAGAACTATTGATTAGAAAAGCTCATGGATGAGGACTCATAGGACATTTTGGCCGAGATAAGATATTGAGTGTATTTATGAAATATTTCTACTGTCCACATCTAAAACGAGATGTTGAAAGATTTTGTGCTAAGTGTATCACTTGCTTGAAAGCAAAATCCAGGTCACACCCCTATGGTTGTTATATGCCTTTGCCCACTTCTAACCTACCTTGGGTAGATATCTCTATGGACTTTGTCTTAGAGATCAACCACAAGGATTCTATCTTTGTAGTTGTAGACAAGTTATCAAACATGGCTCATTTTATACCATGTAACAAGACTAAGGATGCTACGCAAATAGCTTATTTTTTTTTTAAAGAAGTAGTGCACCTACATGGAGTTCCCAGAACAATCGTTTCAGATCGTGATACCAAATTTCTAAGTCATTTCTGGAAGACATTATGGAAAAAGTTAGGAACTAAGCTGCTCTTCTCAACTACTTGCCACCCACAGACCGATGGTCAAACAGAGATAGTAAACCGAACTCTTTCAACATTGTTGAGAGCCACATTCGGTAAGAATCTAAGAAACTAGTTGTCTTGCTTACCTTACATTGAGTTTGCTTATAATCATGCTAAACATTCAACAACTAAACTTTTTTTCTTTTGAAGTGGTTTATGGATTTACTCCTACTATCCCACTGGATCTTATACCTTTACCTCAAGATGTTATGTCTTGTGAAGGAGAAACCAGGGTAGATTATGTTAAGAAGATTCATCAAAAGGTCAAGAAAAACTTGGAAAAGAGAATCGAGCAGTACAAAAAAATTGTAGATAAACACCGAAAAGACATATCATTTGAACCTGTAGATTGGGTATGGTTGCACATGAGACATGAAAGATTCCCCAACCAAAGGAAATCCAAGCTTTCTCCAAGAGGAGATGATCCTTTTCGTGTTTTAGAGAAGATCAACAACAATGCCTATAAACTTGAGTTGCCAGGTGAGATGACCATATCTCCTACTTTTAATATTACTGATGTTGCTCCTTTTCATGCAGATGTACCTGTTTTGAGGATAAAACCTTTTCAAGAGGGAGGAGATGATGAGGACATCAATACTAGCTCAGTAGAAGCTGAGGAAGAGCTCATTAATATATCTATTATGAGACAAGATCCAATAACAAGATTAGGCACAAAAAACCTTAGTAAGATGTTCAGCAAGTCTGTCGAGAATCTCATAACAATCATTGAAGATGGAGGATTTCATGAAGCTGAACTTACTAAGTAATTACAAGAAGGAGACTATTAACAACTAAAGACTACAACAATTTCACTCCTTCCAGTTTTACAAGGCTTCAGAGATACAACTTTGTTCATCATTGCTAAACAAACTTAAGAGGCATTATAAGGAGCTACAAGAGACCAATGTGCGTATTTAAAATTCTTATGTTTGAATTAACAAGTTTATTTGCTTGTTTTTGCAGGAATATGACTATTAAGTTTAAGAGTCTTTTATTTGTCATTAGGTCATAATGTGTTGTTGTTATTTTTGTTTTAGTCCTTCCATTATAATGTATTTTCAGCCCTAGAAGGCACCTGTTACTAGACTGTTATATAATGTCTATTCTCAACATGTAATCACTTAAGTTTTATGAAATAAAAACCTAGTTTTTCTTCCTTTGAAAGGAGGTGACACCTCCAGCTTTCTTGTGTGAGAATCCTTAAAACTTGAGTGATCTAAACTTATCACAGATCTTCCATAATCTGTGTGGCATCTCTCGATCCACCTTTCTACTCAATCCTCACTTAAATCCTCCAGAAAGTGCTCTACAGCCAGCTGAAGGGTCACCATCAACCCATCACCCCTGAGTCTCTAGAAAGTGTTGTACAACCGGCTAAAGCATCTCCAGCAGTTCCCCTTGCTCGAACAAGTTCTCTTGTTCCTACATCTACTCATCTTAGGAGAGAAGAAAACAATGGAGTTAAAACGTTATTGATGGGTTTTAAGTTTTAATCCCTAATACAACGCCAAGTGCAAAACAAATCGATTACTAGTTGGGTGTCGAATCAAAACTAATTTGGTTTTTGATTGGTTGTCTAATAATCTATTTGCAAAGAAAGTAAATACGAGTTAAATTCAATAAATAAGATATATGGACAGTGGACAAGACATTCGATTCTAAATAATCTTCCATTAACTAACGATTCTACATATTCGATTAGATAAATCCATGTGACCCTAGACTGATCCACTCTCATAGTATCAGCCCATTCATCAGCCTACCAACTACAAGTCTTTTGCACATCAATCTATCGACTAGCAATCATTGAGTTCGAGTCTAACCTAGTCTATCTATCGCCTTAGATATCAATTCTCGTTGGCTAAGATGAGATAAGCATGTTCAAACTATCTATACATTTTGTCTACACTTGGAGAAAATTATCATTGATCTATGCATTGATTAACTATTTCAATCCCTAAACATGCCCTAAGCATCAAAAATTTATCATCTAATCTACCTAAACAACCCTAAGTCACTATCAGATTCCCTTAATCCGCCTTACTCCTGATATATATAGAGAACTACTCAGACATTTTTAAATAAACAGTAAGCATAATGAAATAGAAGCACTAAAACATAAAAGAAGAGGTAGGGTAAAAGAATTCTTCACAAGAAACCAAGAGTGCAAGAATAAGATTTGAAAGCAAAATATCCTCTCTCTAAAAACGGCCACATCCATAAAGTAGAATAAAATTTAGGTTAAATGTGTTTTAGAAGGGTTTATATAGTATATATAATAAATAGGTTTAATTTCGAAACAAACCGGTTAACTTAAAATATGTTTAGGAAAGTTAGGGCTCGAGTTGGCCCAAAATCGGCCAGTTGAGATCGCTTGATGGTCAATCTTCTGATGGATAGGGAGTTGGCTCAGGTTGGGTTGAGATCGGCCAGCTGAGATTGGTCTGATGGCCGATCTCAGGATGGGCTGGAAGTTGGCTCGAGATCAGCCGGCTGAGATCGCCTGATGCCCGATCTTGTGATAGGCAAAGAGTTGGTTTGAAATCGGGTAGCTGAGATCGCCCTGATGGCCGATCTCCTGATGGGCAGGGAGTTGGCTTGAGATTGGCTAGTCGAGATCGGCCTGATGGACGATCTCGTGGCTTTTAGGAGATTCTTTGGCCATCTCTTATCGTTTGATTTCATCTAACTTTTTGTTGTACGTGAAAAAATCGAGAAGATATGCAAAATGCATAATGCATGTTTTAACTTATAAAATACAATGTCAAATGCAAATGAATGTCAATGGATATATAGAATACCTAGAATGCTAAATAAAAGACAAGAAAAATATAGTAAAATGCATCATGAAATAATGCAAAAACTATAATTATCAGTTATGTTCTACTTTAAATAGTTTACATACCTACAAAACTAAACTGAAGAAAGTATAAGAAAATTGTCAACTAAACAATTCACACGTGAAACGAAAGTGAACAATGAGAAAAAATTTCTAAGACAAAAGCTTTGTACTGTTTTCTAATCCTGCAAACAACAACTCTTGGAGCAAACAGAGCTGTGATTATAACCACTCGAAAATGCAATTAGGCCAATACACATAGCAACTTTTTTTTGTTCCACCTACAATAGCCATCAATTGGGAAATGAATCCGTTTTGATGTTTATGACATTGTATTTCTTGAGATTTATTAAGACTATAACTTGTTGGTAATAACTTTACACTATTGTATACCTATTGAAGAAATCCTTTAGTGAAATTTAAAAATTGATTTTATCTTCTTCCATCTATGATTTGTGTTGAAGTTTTTGAGTGTTTTGGGTTGGAAAAAGTTGGAGTCTTTTATGTTTTTATAATCTTTATATGTGTCAAGAAATTTTCTGATTTTTTGATTTGTTTTTATATCAATAATTCAATATTTTCATACGAATATTTAATAAGAGATGAAATTACATATTTTTGAGATACATGTAGAAGTGTTACAAATTTTTGGTTTATGAACACTAATCGAGTTCTTATGTTTTCAGAATTTTTGATTTTTCGTGAAATGGAACGGGAAATGAATTTTGGGTAAAAATTATAAAATCAATTTTTCATAAATGGTTTTTCAGACACGAAAGGATAAAACGGGGCTTTATCGAATGTTGAAAATTGCTTTGCCGGTATTTGTAAAATCTGGTAAATATATATTTACACAGATAGTATTAATACTAGAAACCCTAGAGTTCTTCTGCTTTCCCTTTTCTCTTACTCACGGCTACAAGGTTAGCTTTAAGTTTCGATTCTGTTTCCGCACCATTGATTGGATCTCTGCTGTTTTCAATCGAATTGATCTGTTTGGCATTTGCATCAGGTTTTCGAATATTATTCTTTGCTGCGTATGTGTTTTTATTGGTTGTATGAGATGCATTTAGTATTCGGTCGAGTTTTTCCTGGTCATCTGTAGCTAGAATACGCAAAATTTTCCGTTTTGGTATTGGGTTTTTAATTCCGTGATCTCTTTGAATCGAGTAGGTTAAAAAAATCAATGTTTCGTAAAATTAGTTTAATCCTTGTATTTTTTCTGGTTTCAGGCAAATTGTTGTGTCCTTTTCGTGCGAGCTTGTCTTGACTGTTTCGTCTGAAACATGGCGAATTTTGCTAAACCGGAGAATGCATTGAAGCGTGCTGATGGTAAGTTACGAATTGCTTGTTTTAAGGGTCATGCCCTAGAATATTCTTTTAGACATTAGGTCTCATGGATTTAGTTTAGGGTGTATGAAATGACATTCTGTTATCTGTGTGTGTTCGCAGAATTGATCAATGTTGGACAGAAACAAGATGCTCTGCAGGCGCTTCATGATCTCATTACCTCAAAAAGATACAGAGCTTGGCAGAAACCGCTTGAAAAGATCATGTTTAAGTACCTAGAACTTTGTGTTGACTTAAAGAGAGGACGATTTGCTAAGGATGGTTTGATCCAGTACCGTATTGTTTGCCAGCAAGTGAATGTTAGTTCCTTGGAGGAAGTAATCAAGCGCTTCCTACATCTTGCTACTGAGAAAGCTGAGCTGGCTCGCTCTCAGGCGGATGCCCTGGAGGAAGCCCTTGATGTTGATGACCTTGAAGCTGATAGAAAGCCTGAAGATTTACAGCTCAGTATTGTTAGTGGGGAGAAGGGAAAAGATAGATCTGACCGTGAGTTGGTCACCCCATGGTTCAAGTTTTTGTGGGAGACATACAGAACAGTGCTTGAGATATTGCGAAACAACTCAAAGCTGGAAGCACTTTATGCGGTTAGTTTTCATTTAGGACAAGCTTATTAGCAAATCCTGTGGTTGTTAGTTAGTTAAGACTGAAGACTTGTACATTTTTTTTCTTGTAGATGACAGCACATAAAGCCTTACAGTTCTGTAAGCAGTATAAGCGAACAACAGAGTTCCGTAGGCTTTGTGAAATTATAAGAAATCATTTGGCGAATCTGAACAAATACAGAGACCAAAGGGATCGGCCTGACTTATCAGCTCCCGAGAGCTTGCAACTTTATTTGGACACAAGATTTGATCAGTTGAAAGTTGCTACTGAGCTTGGACTTTGGCAGGTGTGTTTTGTTTCTGCACGTATTTTGCTAATGCTACCTTATCTTATGTCAAATGTTGTTTGGCAGCATGTGCCTTATCCTCTTTTCCATTGCTGGAAGTAGGTTAGAAATTTAGAATGGTTCGTGATGAATCTTATGTTTTGCAGGAAGCTTTTCGTTCTGTTGAAGATATATATGGATTAATGTGCATGGTCAAAAAAACGCCCAAGTCATCTTTATTGATGGTTTATTATTCCAAATTGACTGAAATCTTATGGATTTCATCTAGCCATTTATATCATGCTTACGCCTGGTTCAAGCTGTTTAGTCTGCAGAAAAATTTCAATAAGAACTTAAGCCAAAAGGACTTGCAGCTAATAGCATCATCTGTTGTCTTAGCGGCATTATCTGCTCCACCGTTTGATCGGGCACAGAGTGCATCTCATTTGGAACTTGAAAGTGAAAAAGAACGCAATTTGAGGATGGCCAACCTCATAGGATTCAATCTTGAACCTAAATTTGAGGGCAGAGATATGGTAACATTGGTTCTTATTTTGCTTTATAGTTATATATTACGCCCTTTATATCTGATTTGTTATTTCTAATTCAATTCATTTCTTTTTCAGCTTTCCCGGTCAGCTCTTCTGTCAGAGCTGGTGAGTATCTAGAAGCCATATTACATAGTTAATTTTTTACATAAGATTTGGAATATGTATCGCCTTACATGTATCTAATTTGAGGCTTATTTCTGTATAATTAGGTTACAAAAGGTGTTTTGAGCTGTGCTTCTCAGGAGGTCAAAGATCTTTTCCATGTTTTAGAGCATGAATTTCACCCACTTGATCTTGGCTCCAAAATTCAGCCTTTGCTGGAAAGAATATCCACATCTGGTGGGAAGCTGTCTTCAGCTCCTTCTTTACCAGAGGTGCAACTCTCCCAATATGTTCCTTCTTTGGAGAAGCTTGCTACGCTGAGGCTACTTCAACAGGTAAAAACGTGGTCCTATTTCTCATAATATTCACTCAATCATTTTGGATTGGTCTGGTGGTTTATCCAAATTTTTTTTGTTTACGTGCTCAAAGGTCTTTGCTATGATTTTCTTTTCCAGGTGTCTAAGATTTATCAGACTATAAGAATTGAGAGTTTATCTCAGCTGGTCCCTTTCTTCGAATTCTCAGTGGTAGAGAAGATATCGGTTGATGCTGTTAAGAACAATTTTGTTGCCATGAAAGTTGATCACATGAAGGGTGTTGTCATATTTGGAAATTTGGTAAGCCACTCTGATGCTTTAGCTCAGACTGCTTATTATGCCATGTCTATCTTTGAGTAATATAACTTTAGACTTATTGATTTGTTGTTAGGTACTAACTTATTCAATCAACTTTGTCTATTAGAGTATTGAGTCCGATGGACTGAGGGATCATCTGGCCGTGTTTGCTGAGTCTTTGAACAAAGTAAGAGCTATGCTATATCCTGTCCCAAGTAAAGCATCAAAATTAGGTGGCATAGTACCAAATTTAGCGGATACTGTTGAGAAGGAGCACAAAAGACTGCTTGCTCGTAAATCAATCATTGAAAAGAGGAAGGAGGATCAAGAGCGACAGCAACTAGAAATGGTAATTTTATTTTCCAATGTGGTTATAATTCTTTTTCATTAACATTTTGCCGATTGATTACAATTCCTTTATTTGACGTTTTGCTTTTTAAGGAACGTGAGGAAGAGCAGAAACGGCTGAAGCTTCAGAAGTTAACAGAGGAGGCAGAACAAAAAAGACTTGCTGCAGAGCTTGATGAGAGAAGGAGACAAAGAATCCTTAGGGAGATAGAGGAGAAGGAACTTGAGGAGGCTCAGGCGTTGCTGGAAGACACAGAGAAACGCATGAAAAAGGGAAAGAAGAAGACACTTTTAGATGGAGTAAGTTTGCTAATATCATATATTAGCTATTACACAGTTCAAAGCTGTGCGTATTACTAATAATATTGGTTGGCTGAAACAAAATGTAGGAGAAGGTGACAAAGCAAACTGTGATGGAGAGGGCCTTAACTGAGCAGCTCAAGGAAAGGCAAGAAATGGAGAAGAAACTCCAAAAACTTGCCAAAACTATTGATTATTTGGAGCGAGCAAAGAGAGAAGAGGCTGCTCCATTGATTGAAGCTGCATATCAGCGAAGACTGGTAGAGGAAAGAGAATTTTATGAGCGCGAGCAACAGGTAACATTATTATTGCAGTAAATTGTCTAATAACTTCCATCTGAGTTGAAGTATGTGAGGTCCTTTAAATCTTCCCTCCATTTCAGCGTGAAGTTGAACTCAGTAGAGAACACCATCAAAGTGACTTGAAGGAGAAGAGCAGGCTGTCCAGAATGTTGGAGAATAAGGTCAGTTTTGACATGTCAAGTTGTTTCTCTGACTGTTCCAAGCTTCTGTATTTGTTCCTGTAACTTTTCTTTTCAAGCTACTGATAATCATATTTTTCTGCGTCCAGGAAATATTCCAAGAGCAAGTGATTAGCCGTCGACAAGCAGAGTTTGACAGAATAAGGATGGAAAAAGAGGAACGTATCAGCCAAATTATTCGATCCAGGAAGCTAGAAAGGGATATTAAGAGGAAGCAGCTATATTATTTGAGATGTGAAGAAGAAAGAACAAGAAAGCTGCAGGAAGAAGAAGAAGCTCGCAAGCGTGAAGGTGAGACTTTGGTTCCCTAAACCACATCATTTTGCTGTGATGTTGAAGTTTTTCTACAATAACTATTTTTTGGGGTTTGCTCTTAATTAGAAGCTGAGAGGCGCAAAAAGGAAGAAGCTGAACGCAAAGCTAAGTTGGATGAAATTGCTGAAAAGCAAAGACAGAGAGAGAGGGAGCTCGAAGAGAAAGAGAGGCTGAGGCGAGAAGCCCTATTGAAGGGAACTGATGCACCACCTACCCGGCTTGCAGAGCCTACGGTTACTCCTGCAGCCGCTGCAGCTGCTACTCCTACATCACCAGCACCAGGTCCTGCCAAATACGTTCCTAGGTTCAAGCGTCAGACTACGGAGGTCTCAGGCTCAGCAGCACCAACAACACCGCCACTTGCAGAAACTGATCGCTGGTCCAACCGTGGTCCGCCTCCAGCAGATGACCATTGGGGAAGCAGCAGAGGACCGCCTCAGAAATCTGACCGGTGGACCAGTGGCAGGGAAAAAGCAGGATCTCCGGCGGAAGGAGGAGACCGTTGGGGGTCTGGTCCTAGAGGCACTGACCGCCCAAGTGGTGGCGATGCCTGGCGTAGTGAAGAACGCCGCTCCACGTTTGGAAGCTCCAGGCCTAGGCCGTCACAGCGTTGAGTAGTACATTTTTGGTCTCTTGACTTTAACATTACAGTCTCCTCAAGCCAAAAATCTGTGCTCTTGTTTTTAAAGATTGCTCATGTTTTATTTGTTGATGAGGATTTAAAACCTTAATAAACTCGTTTTTGTTCTACACAAAGAGTTCTTTCATTCTTCGATTGTTTACCGTTGGATCTTTCTTTTTGCCGTAAAAACCTTTGACATTGATTAGCTTTTATTTATATTGACATTATTTATTAGGTTAGTGTGTGTAGTGGAATATAATAAAAAAAAATCGAATTTACATTTAACATGGAATTTAAATTTAATTCTTTCTTTTCGAGTTGTCAAAGAAAATAATTAATTCTTTTTCGGTTGTGAATTGAGAATTTTATATTAAATTAATAGATTAAAATTAATACTATAAAATAATATTTTTAGAGTTTTTTTATTTCAAATATAGCATATTAAAATTAAATTTTCAAAAATATCTTAAATTTTTATGTGAAAATATTTATTTAGTGTAAATAAATTATAAATAAATTTAAAACATTAGATTTTGGTTATTTTTACCAATTCATGTTTTTATTTTTTTATTAATAAAAAGTTTTAATGCATTTTAATTTTAATGTTGGTGATGTTATTGAAAACTTAAAGTAATGATATTATTTTTGTAATAAAAATATAAAATATGTTATTTTATAGAATTATCTTTAAATTAAGAGATACAAATGAAATAATTACTTTTCTACAAAATTCTTGAAGATGTGAATTTTTTTAGCTGAAATTTGGACGAAAAATACTAAGATGCTTAAGTTCTACTCCTCAATCATCAAGGGTGAAACTATTGATATATTGTTGACTTATTTGAGAAGAATCAGAAACAAAGTTTGTTCTCGTTACATAGACGATGTGATATAAATCATGATAGGATGCGGAAACTGAGATGTTAAAAGGATTGGTAACCTCGTATGTTGTTTGTGTTGAAGTTGTATTGGTTGGAAACAACGAACTGATATGAAAAAATGAGCATGTTCATGTGGTGATGTGGCAACAGGAAGCTTATGTGGCACAATGAATCGAAGATTTGAAAACATCAAAAGATTTAATGACGACAAGAAAGTGGGAGGCGAATGTGTCAAGTAAATCTAATGATATGATCAAAAGAATACTTGATGGAAATATTTTAAGAAGGATAAACTTGGATAACAAGTGTTTTTTTTATTTTATTTGAGGGATTGTATAGAGATTGTATGATTGAAAACCAAGATAATTTTTTGTAGCATAAAGAGTTTAAGAGGGTTAAGGGTTACCTTACCACTCTAGATGTCGTTGTGTGAGATTTGTAACTTCGAAATTCTACAACACAAAGATGAAAATGTGAGTGTGCAATTTTTTTTATGTTTCACGGTTTGTGAATATGATCAAAAGGAATTAGCTTTACACTATATTTGGTCGGGTAGAAAGAGGTTTACGTGTGTGTAAATTTTGTGATTAAGTGTAATTTTGTAAGATTGTTGACGAACCAAAAGTTTTCCCATGTGATAGTCCGATATATTTGCCTGGCTACACATGGCTAGCCAAAAAAAGTGTTTAGTAACGAGGAATCCTTATGACATAATGAGTCGGCTAGAGAAGACACATGGTGTTCCATTCCGTTACGGATATATGAGTTTATGGGACAGAAGTCCACTAGTGTTTTGTGTATGTGTATAATAGACACGTGATTGTGTATTTGTTTTATAGATTTATTTGTATATTGTAAATTCATCTAGAAGAAGCAATATAAGGCAATAGTCATTGGACAACAGAATCGAGGATTGTGAAAGAAATTCGACTCCCTCATCTTCTACAATGTATAAGCTTTTAGTTGTTTGGTCTTAGTCTTTTTCTTCAAGAGAGAGAATCTGTAGAAAGCTCTATGAACTTGGTTCTTGTTACAACTCCATCGCTATAGGCACAATAAAAAGGTCGAAATTGTTCTTTAAGTGCTATATGTATGAAACAATATATGTTAGTTGCAAATAGTCCAAAAAGAGTTAAAAAATTCTATGGAACAACTTTAGGTATCATGATGCAAATCATTATTAAAAATGGCAGCAAAGATGAGAGCATAAAGTTCATGGCATGAGAATATCATGATGCTCAACCTCAAAGTGTACCTCACCTAATTTCTTTAGTGAGTTTTTTCCATTTCATTTGCTAAGTGGAGTTTTCTAAAGAAATATATTTGATTTACTTTATATATATATGTTATTTAAATTATTAATTAATTTTTTATGACGTGAACATGTTCAAAAGAGAAAAGTCCTGAATTATTTTAAAAAAAATAATCTTATCTTGACGTGTTATTAACAAAAATACAATGTTGACATTTTATCACCATAATGAATTTTAAATAAATATATAAATGAGATTAAATTATTAGAATAGTTACAATATATGACATTGTTATTAATATGGTTAAATAATCAATATATTTTATTAAACTAATTAAAAATATTATTAAATGCGTTAAAAACAATGATTTTTTCCTTAATTTATATATATAAAAATTAATATTAAAAATAATTTTAAATAAAAGTTAAAATTTTATAAATATTTAAATTATATTTACTAATAAAAAATATTATATAATTTACGAATATTTTCCCATTCATAACGTGGATATAAATCTAATTATTATATATATATGAAACAACTAATGCATTACAAACAGTAAATATACTTTAATTTCACTATTTTTTCTTTTCCTAGTCACCCATAGATAAAAATTGATGATTTATGAGATCAATATATGGAAATTTCCATGATCAATATATGTTGATTTAGCGAAGAAAATAATTTCCTCTATTAGCGGCGATTTTATCACAAAGGCATAATCCAACCACAACTAGAGGGTATCTAATATTACTCAGTTGGAACTGTCGATGAGCGAGGTTCTTTATGGCAGTTCGGAGAGGAGTTACGATAATCCTTATTCCTACGATTATTATAGCGTTGTTCGTTTGTCTGCGGCAACGACCTACGGTCAGACGCTGCGGTTAGACGCAGCAATATTGTTATTCGTTTGATCGCTGCAGGTTGTCCCCGCAGGTTGTATCGCAATTGTTTGATCGCGAACGCTATAATTTCGCAGCGATTAAAAATTTTGATCGCAGCTTTCTGCGGTTGACCGCAGCGTTTGACCGAAGGAACCTGCGGCGGTCAAACGAACAACGTTTGGCCGCATGACGCAGCCGCAGATTCCTGCGGCTACGAAACGAACAGGCTTTATTTCTTATAGAGACAAAATAGTACAACATTTTATTCAAGATTTAGACATGCATTTGAGTTATGATTTTTTTTTTACTTTAGAGCCCACACGTCTAAATGGAGTTTTTCGACTTTGTTGTCTCTAGCTGAGTTTCATATTGAAGTTTTATTTTATAAAAAAAATATCACTGATGTAATGAATTCTATTGGTGATAATAAAACTTGTCTCTCCTTTCTTATGGTGATCCTATCGTACGTTTCCAAAAAACTATATGGAAACGATTAACAAAAATAAGTTTAAATCATTTTGGAGTATGACTTATGGTCGGAGAATTCAATGAGATAACAAGAAATGATGAAAAATCATGAAGCTGAATAAGACATGAGTCCTCTTTTTTTGGATTTCCGCCTTGTGCGAAAAGTTTTGGCATGATAGATGTTCCTTTTCAAGACAATAATCTTTCTTGGTTTGGTAGAAGATGCACTAATATTGTCGGGTGTCACCTAAATAAAGCTATGGGAAATGAGTATTGGTATAATACCTTTTCTCACACTTTCGTGGAGTATTTCCGATCCAAGAACGTTTCACGAGATGTCGAAGAATTATTTCTTGATGGAGGTGCAAAGATAAATTTGCATACCTCAAGCTATGGAAGTGATAAAAGAATAAATTGAGAAAGAACTGTGAGATGACTCAATCCTCCCATCCGATTTCATCAACATCTCTGTACGGCGATGTGGAAAAAAATCCGTGTTCTAAGGACATAGAACTGTCTATATGATGAATATGTCCCCAATGTAACAATTGAAATGGATGATTTATTGTTGAAGAAAGTAACTAAAGAGGAAGTTTTAGCAGCCCTGTTTACAATGTACATGTGTTGACACATCATGGGAACCACATGGTGAACATGATTTAAAATTTTATGAGTCATGCACAATTGGATGGAGCTCTAAATGAATCCAATATCTACCTCGTACCAAAAATTGATCAACCTCTGGAGATGAAAAAGTTTCGTCCTATTAGCCTTTGTAATACTAAAATATTATATCTAAAGTGCTCTACCAGGTAGCATTCGTAGCAGGAAGAGTTATCTCTCATAACATCCTCATTTCTCTAAAAGCTTTTCATGCATTAGTCTAATTACCAATCGGAGTATTATCAAAACGGATATGAGTTAAGCATATAACAAGATGGAGTGGGAGGATGGATTTTGTTGATCAATGGGTAACATGGATCATGAAATACATTAATTCAGTCTCTCCAAAGAATAAAATTCTCCCACTAATAAGGAGATCCCTTCTTGCCTTACCTATCATCATGTGCATAGAGGTATTGATCTCAAACTTAGCAGCTATGCTGCACTGAAACAGGGACGGGCACCGGGGACGGGGACGGGGACGGGGACAGGAAACGGCATATGTAAAATTTATAGAGACGGGTACGGCATGGATACGTTCAGCAAAATTTTTTAAAAATATCTATAAATAAAAAATATAAAAAGTTTTAAAATAAAAATATTTTATCATTACATAACAATATAAATAAACTACTCAATAACTAAATCATTTTCAAAATCTAGCTCATCTAATGAAAGATTTGCAAACTCTAAAAATCCCACATCTTCCATAGAATCAAATGTGTCTCCACCAACATCCCACATCTTGGTTTTTTCATCTTTATATTGATCGGAATTCCTTGATAAAAGACGTAGATTGGTATGGATGTAAACCAAATCTTGAGCACGACTTGGATTTAACTTGTTCCTTTTAAGTGAGTGAATGAATGAGTAAGTACTCCAGTTGCGTTCAGCACAAGAAAATGAACTAGGCTGGCCAAGTAACTTAAAAGTCAAAGACTGAAGGAGAGGAGTTTGAGCACCAAAGTTAGCCCACCATTTCTTAGGCTCCATTGAAGACATCATCGAAATACACGTTAAATCTTCAAAAGGACCACATTTCATCGAAAACAATGCATACTCATCCATAACTTTGATATGATCTTCATAACTGGAAATCAATCTCTGAAAACACTTCATTCTCTCACGAGATAATTCTCCATCCCTATGTGGACCTATTCTTGCAGGATCTTCGTTTAACCATGCATCACTATAAAATCTAAAATACACAAAAATGTGTTATATATGTGTCAAAAAATTAATTTAAAAATAAATATACAATTTAAATCACATACCTTGGATTTAAAGAGTGAGCTAGACAATGTAGAGGTGTGCTATTTTTTGTCCAACGAGCCACTAGTATCTGATAAATAACATCGTAGAAGAGACTAAACTCAGACAGCGGACGTTTTTCTCTCTTGTAGATTTCAAGTTTCACATTCTCAATCATGGAATCCCACATCTCATATACCAAATGAAGACACGGTTTATCGGTGTCACAAAATCTAATCATATCATATATTGGTCTCGTAAAATCAATAATATATGATACTTTTTCCCACCAATCATCATTCAAAATCTTTTCTTTAACAAAACTTGCTTTTCCCATATCATCATCTCTATAAGTAGACCACTCCTCACTTATGACCATGGCTTGAAGACCCCTTTTAATAAGCTTCAATCTCTTAAGCATCACGATGATGGATGCAAAACGAGTATCGGCTACCGAAAGTAATTTAAGAGGAGAGAATTTACTGAAAATTGCGAGTCTCATGTTATGGTTCATGACGAAATGCTTTATTGCAAGTGCATCTCCATGAATTTCTGTTATCCAATTACATTCTTCATATGTTGTTTCATTCCCTTCTATAATAATATGATATTGATAGACTTCATGTAAGGACTTCATACGTTACCGTCAAGTTGACATAATGTCTAATATTATAATAATATGATATTGATAGACTTCATGTTATAATATCATGTTTCCGTAATGTCTAATATTACAACATTATGATACTGACGTAACCGTGTAAGTTCTAAGGACTCTAAAACAAAGATTTCTAAACACATTGTATTATTAACATATGCATCAATATATAATTTATATATATATATAACACCATTAAAAATAAGAATTTAAATTGTAATATAAAAAACAGAATTAATATAAAACATACCTTTTTATCAAATTGTGGCTTTTAGGATTTTTAAAACTGAGAATGAAAACTAGGGATTAAAAATAAGAATGAAACCTAGAGATACAAATAAACTTATATAAGAGTATTTTTTCCTTTTTTATATAAAAATATTATGGAAGATAAATGTAAAAAGGAAAAAAGATTTTACCTAATAATGTATAAGAGTATTTTTTTCCTTTTTTATATAAAATTATTGTGTAAGATAAATGTAAAAAATGAAAAAGATTTTACCTAATAAAAATTTATCTAATAGAATATTAAAAAATTAAAAAAAAAAAGGAAAGAGAAAACATCTCAACATAAAAAAGGATGAAAAAAAAAACAATACAAGTCGCGTCCCTTCTCCCGTACCCGTCTCCGGGACGTTTCCGGGATGGGAGACGGCAATATACTCACGTACCCGTGCAACATAGCTTAGCAGCGACTAAGGTGGCTCATCATATAAGTGGTTTATGTATTTCTTGAACAAGCCTAGAAATTTCACATCTGCTATTTGCAAATGATAGTTTATTTTTTTATAATGCGTCAATTGCTCAATGTGAGGCTCTTGGTCAAATACTCCATCTCTACTCTAATGCGTTGGAACAACATATTAAATACAATTAATCAACAATTACTTTTGGCAAAAGGTTCATAAGTATACCAAAGCAATCTTTAAAGACTATTGGGATACACAGAGATGGAGGCATGAGTAAGTACCTAGAGCTTCCTGAAAACCTTCAAGGATCTAAGATTCAAATATGTGCTTATGTACGGGATCAAATACAATCAAAAATCAGTGGTTGGTCCGTAAAGTTTTTATCTCGTAGGGTAAAGAGGTTCTGATCAAATCGGTAATTATGCCAATACAAACTTACATTATGTCTTGGTACATTCTCCCCAAAACTTATGAAAAAAACTCACTAATGCAGTAAGTAGTTGTTGGTGGAGTTCACGTGGTAATGATAAAAGAATTCACTAGTTATTGGAAGAAACTTTCTTTGAAGAAGGCAAACAAACAGAGGCATGGGTTTCAAGTGCTTCCAGGTAGGCCTGTCAATATGATTCTTTATCCGCGGGTCCCGCTCCGTTTGACCCGCTGCGGGGCGGGTGCGGGTCGAATGAAAAATTTTTTTTCATATGCAGGGCGGGTGCAGGTGCGGGTCGAGCATTATTTAGAGCGGGACGGGTGCGGGTCGCAATTTTTTAACTTACGGGTTAGCGGATACCCGCAAATTTTGGACTCAATCAAATTAATCAAATTCAGGCCCAACTAATTTAGGCCCAAACTAATTTAAACCCAAACAAATTAATTTTATTAAATATTTTAATTAAATTATTTAAATATTTTTAGAAAATTTAATTAAATTTATTAAATATTTTAATTTAAATAAATTTATTAAATATTTAGTTTAATTAAATTTATTAAATATTTTTAAAATTTTTAATTAAATGTATTAAATATTTTATTTTAATTAAATTTATTAAATATTTTAGTTTAATTAAATTTATTAAATATTTTTAAAATTTTTTGAAAAATGAAGCAAGTCACCCGCTAACTCGCGGGACCCGCTAACCCGCGGGACCCGCTTGATTAATGCGGGGCGGGTGCGGATGTGAAAAAATTGATTCGCGGATTTTGCGGGTAAAAAAATTTTGTGCAAAAAAATCTATAACCCGCCGCGGGGCGGGTCAGGCGGGGCGGGTCAGGCGGGGCGGGTCTGACCCGCTTGACAGGCCTACTTCCAGGATATTAACAAAGAGCTTTTGACAAAAAAAACTTATGGAACTTGGACCGCCATCCCTCGTCGTTGGTTACACGTGTTCTTAAAAGACGGTATTTCAGGTTAAAGCATGCCTTTGCCACACAAACCACATAAGCCGTCATATGGTTGGAGAAATATTTGGTACACTGAAGATTTAGTGGATCTAAGGTCAAGGAAATTTATTGGATCGGATAACCAAATTCGTGTATGGGTCGATCTATGGATGCCTAACATATATCTTAGGCATGCACACGGGTAAATTCTAACCTTAATCTTGATATCAAGGCTGCAGACTTTGTTCAACAAGATACAGAAGGTTGGAATATATCAGAACTTAAACGATGTACCCATCCAGAGGATATGCTGTTGATTGTAACCTTGAAAGCGAAAGCTCATGTAGGGGGTTCAAGTACCGTTGGCATTTTACAAAATCTGGTTTGTATTTTGTGAAATCTTGTTATGAGTTCTTAAAATGAGCGAGAGATCCACAGACGAACCGTTGCCCCTAAAGACCCTCTTTAAGGTGAAAGCTCCAAGAAAAATCAAAGATTTTCTCTTGCAAGCCTTATTAGGTGCCCTAGCTATTAATGTATGCTTTTTCAGTTGACATGTTAGATGGGATGCGATATGTACGCTTTGTGGAGATGTGATGGAAAATGATAAGGTTAAAATGATAGGCTGGACAACAATCTTGATTTTGGAAAGGTGTGCGAGGAGAGTGATGCTTGGTATGAGATGGAAGACTTAAGTTTTGATATGCTTCTTGAGACGTCTATAGTACAAAATGTATCTCAAACTCCGACCTTCTATTGCTTTATTAATTGTTATTAGAAATTCATTGTTCAAAAATTGCTTTATTAAGGTTTCAAATTCATTATATGAAAATTCTCCTAATATTTAATTTTTTTATATCTTTTGAAATATTTTAAAACAAAAATTAGTATAAAACGAATTGAACGCAAATCAAAATTTTAAAATATATATATTAGATAGTCATGGTTTGGCTTGGTTTAGATTGGTTTAATATTGGTTACTCGAGTGTATATAAATAGGCTTTTGTATAGTTTCTGTTAACTTAACGAGAAATAAAACACAGCTTAAATTCTTCTCTCTCTAGCTTTACTTTCTCTCTCTAGCTTTACTTTCTCTCTCTAGTTCTTGGAGAATCTCGAGTTTTTGTGTTTACCTTGGTGGTTCTTTGATCTCTTGGAAATCTAAAAAGCAGGTTGTTGTAAGTCGTAGTAGTACTGAAGCAAAATATAGAAGCTTGTTTTTGGTCACATGTGAAATTATATGGTTTCAGCAGCTGCTTCAGGACCTCCAGATTTCTGTTTCCGCATCTGCAAAATTATTTTGTGACAACAAGTCAGCCATTCACATTGCAAGCAATCCAGTTTTCCATGAACGCATCAAGTTGTCACACCGTTCGTGGTCAGATTAAGCTTGGTAAACTCAATGTCATTCATGTTTCTACAGCAAATCAATATGCTGATATCCTCACTAAACTTCTTTCTCCCGGGTCATTTCATGGTTTGCTTCAAAAGATGTCTTTATCAAATCTTTATCTTTATCCAGAAAATCGAAGATAATGATTTGAAGGGGCATATTAGATAGTCATGGTTTGGCTTGGTTTAGATTGGTTTAATGTTGGTTACTCGAGTGTATATAAAAACGCTTTTGTACAGTTTCGGTTAACTTAACGAGAAATAAATCACAGCTTAAATTTTTCTCTCTCTAGCTTTATTTTCTCTCTCTAGTTCTGGGAGAATCTCGATTTTCATATCGTGATAATATAAAATTCCGAATGAATGCTACATCTATAATACAGAAATATCGAAAATCAGAAAGAACCGATCTAAAATCCAAACAGATATCCAAATGTTCTTCTCTAGTAATTGTTGAAAGCCTCTGATTCTGCCAGAAGATTTGATCTGTGGGTTGCAAAAAAAATTGCATCATAGGACGAATATGTTGTGGAATATTTGGGTTTGCCTTCTGCCCAACTCATATCTCCTTGTTTCTTTGGTCCTCTTAACCTATGTATTGTATTTATAGTGGCTTTTTTCTAACGTTAATTCTCGACAAACATATGTATAACATTAACATAAATTCAATCAGAAAGCATTTGATATAATGTGACTATCCCCACCACAAATCATTTTCCATTTCTAAAACGTTTCTTGGGTAACAAGGAAGATCCTTGTACAACATTTTCTTGTGTTACATTACATGACAACTAAAATCCAAACGACAAACAATTTTAATTGAAGACTATAAATATCCTTACACCTTAAATTCTTCCTTAACAGGTTGGATGAGGATTGAATTTCACGGATTCTAGCCAAACGAGTTCCTTGATTTCTTCTTCAGTGGATGACGGATTCTCGAAATCAAAACTGAAATGGTTTGAACAAACAGGCTCATCGTTAAGGTCATGAAGAGCTGACATGTAAGGATGACACAATGCTTCCTCAACTGCAAGACAAAGAGCATAGTCCAGAATTTCACAATCATGCTTATGCCAATCATTCCTCGGTATGTACTAGTTTTCTAATCATACCCGTGATTCGTTTTTCAGGATCAAACACAAGCATTTTCTCCAGTAGATCAATAGCTGTAGGATTCATACTTGGAAATCTAACTGAAAAGTTCTGCCTTGGGAACTTGGGTAGTTCTTTAACGTATTTTCTCGCGTTCTCGCTTCTAAGGAACTCTAGGCTCGTTCCATCTGGTGATCCTATCAACTTTTTGTAAAAATAACTCGTAATCACATTGTGTATGCAGAGAGAAGTATATAGCATTTGTGGTAGATCTTTTCAGGAATAAAACATACCTCTGTTATAAGTTTAAGCTGATGGACATAGTCCTTACCCGGGAATAGAGGTTCCCTTGTCATGATTTCAGCAAATATGCAACCAACAGACCAGACATCAATTGCAGATGTATACTCAGAACTATTAAGGAGAAGCTCTGGTGCTCGGTACCATCGTGTTACAACATACTCTGTCATGAAATCTGTTTCAGATGTCGTCCTTGCCAATCCAAAATCCGCGATTTTAAGGTCACAATTTGCATTCAGAAGCAAATTACTCGGCTTAAGGTCACGATGTAAGACATTTGCTGAGTGTATATATTTGAGTCCGCGGAGAATCTGATACAAGAAGTACTACAAAAGGAGGAGAGTCAATTACTCATAGTAGCTAATAGCCAAGTAAAAAAAAACAAAACAAGGTAAAGTTATGAATGTTAAAACCTGACAATGATCATCATTCAAAGGGTTGTCTGATCGAATAATCTGATGAAGATCAGTATCCATTAACTCATAAACTATATAAACATCCATGAAATTCTCCTTCTTTGGAGGTCTTATGATATCTTTTATGATGACAACCTATACAAATGATTGAATGAAGACCAAATTGGTTAGAATTCTAATCTTTTGAAGAGTTTCCGCCGAATTCAAGAATGAACCTTACGTTCTCATGTTCCAAATGACGAAGTAGCTTAATCTCTCTCAAAGTCCTTTTAGCATCTACTTTATTTTCAAAGGCTTTACCTATCTTCTTAATCGCTATTTCCTCATGTGTCTCCGAATCTACAGCAGCACTAAAACAAAAACAAAAAGTGCCAAAGCAATTAAGCAAATCAACCTCTTGCAAAGGAAATAACATAACATGAATCCATGAATATGAGTGTATGTGTACCAAAATGCATTTATCTTCCATCAAACTATAACTTTTCATTCAAAGAACTACACTAACAGAGAAACAAAAGAACATTTTTACTTTCTGACATCTGAACCATAAAACAACTGAAAGATTTTTCAGATTCATCCAATTCAAAAGCTGATTTCAAGGGAAGAACCTAACACCCAAAACCAAAAATCAAATATAAAACAAAAAAATTCTCCGTGAAGCTTTTGTTAGAAATTATTCAGGATCAATCAGATAAACAATAAACAGAGAATATACACATAACAATACTCAGCTCTGTAGCCAATTAGGGTTTCAACTACTAAGAACGAAACAAAAGTTGAAATACCCAAATTAAGAAACAAAATCCAGAAGATTTCAAAAATGGTAAAAACAAAAACTTCGTACCAGACAAAGCCGTATGCTCCTCTACCAATAGGTCGAATAGGAGGAACATACTTATTGGAGACTTCGAACAAGTTTCCATAAACATTGTATTGGAAATATCTTCCTCCATGAACAAGAACTCCTTTGATGTTATTTTCAGCTGGATCTGTCGCTGATTCACTTCCAGTAGCCATTTTCAAAACGAAAAATTACAGAAAACCCAGAATCAGTTTGTTACGCTTCGAATCTCGAAAGATGAGATCGATCTTGACTGCATATTTCTTTCAAATAAATTAAAATAATAGAGCTGAAGTTGAAGCTTGGAAAATCTCAGAGACTCTTTTTCATTATTTGTTCTTTCGAAGTTTGAATATTATGAATAGGTCAAAGGGATCGTTACATGTCTACTCGCCACGTGTCCCTTGTAATAAATCTTGCTAAGCTGCCACCAAATACAGATGATGTGAAACTATCGGGCCTGGCCCAACTATTTAATAGATAAGACATGCTTTACTTACCTCTAGTTTATATTTTGAGGCCCACATAGTTTATTATTGGTTAGTTGATTTGATATTTTTATCAAATTTATGGAGATGATTGGTAGGAACTACGAGTTATTAGGTTTCAACAAAGTATCTAGAACTAAATAATCTAATCGTATTGAAACCGATAAAATATCGAATAGATTATATATTTTTATATTCAAAGAATTGGAACTGAATTCGAATGGAATGTGTATTCGAAATATAATCATATATTTAAATTTTATATATTGTAAATTTCAAAATTATAGTTATGAAAACAAAAATATTTAGTATTTTTTAAATAACAAATATTCAAAATAACCGAAATATTTAATTTTTTTTTACTTATACATATGTGTTCATTTGCCTTATGAAAAGATCGGATTTGAATTTTATATACTATATATATGTAAAAACATGAAAAACTAGATCTGAAAATTTCGATTTAAAAATCGATTTACAGATCAAAAATCGATTAAAATTCGATTAAAAAAGATGAATTCGTGATACAACCGCGATTAAATCTTTAGTGTGACAGTTTTACAAGATTATAAAATCCATGATACAACCGCGATGAGAGTGTGATCGCAACACTCGGTTACGAAATCTAAAACAAAATATTTCGAACAAATTGGTAGCCAACAAACTTATGATTTTTTTCATGAGGTCAATAATCCATTTTTTATTCACATTTCAACAATTTTATAATTTGGTTCAAATGTTCTAAATTGAACATGCAAATTTATTCTAAAAATTTTTCCAACAATATATTATATAAAAATAGGTGAACACATATGTAAAATTTTAGAGTATTATATGAAATCAAAATAATTACGGACAATTGACTAAAATAGCACTATTTCAAATTTTTGTTTCAAATTAGCACTAGTCATTTAAATTTTCAAAAGTAGCATAAATTTAATATTAAAATAATTAAAAATTTATTCCTAATGAAAAAAATTTAAACCCTAAATTGGAAAAAGTGAACTCAAACATTATGTTTTAATTTTATATATAGTTTACATAAGGTAAATAATTATTTTCACATAATAATTTGTGCTATTTTTGGAATTTTAATTTTAGTATGCTAAATTTTAAAGATAAACTTAAAATGGTGCTATTTTAGGGTATTGCTCAATAATTACATGTATCTAATAAAATAGTAATATGAAGAGGAGAAACTCTAATATTTAGATGATTCTAACACTCATCACTTAATCACTTAATCACTTAATCACTTAATCACTTAATCACTTAATCACTTAATCACTTAATCACTTAAATTGAAAATTATAACTTTAATTATTTTGGGTTCAAAATTAATTAGTTGAGTTATCCATTCTTCATCCGTAAATCGAAGTTTCGAAACTGATAAATTTATTTAGACATGTGCTAAATTTTATTTCGAAACGGTTTCCCAACACCTGTTAACACATGTTCGAAATTTTTTTATTTATTTCTAATAGCATAGAAAATTATTCGTTACGTGTTGAAATCTAATGGATTGTCTGATCATATTATTGTCGATTTGACAATTGACATATGTTAAAGTTTTGGTTCAAACTTTATAATAGAAGATATTATGGAAATCATTGAACCTAGATGTATTTTAGAATAGAAAACAATTAGATTGATTAGGACAAGAAAAAATAAAACAAAAGGTAAGAAGTTTTTTCCTTTTTAAAATGAAATTGTGGCCAATGAAAGATAAAGATGTTTGGTAAGTAATTGTGCAATCAACTTTGATAAAAAGGTGCAATAAACTATTGTTAGTTATATTAGAGTTTTAATTAGGTTTCCAATGTTAAGCATGCTTATAACATCCCATCGTAAATTCTTTTAAGTATTGTTATGGTAATAGTTGTGGAGTTAAAAATACTGAAGAAAATAACAGTTAAAAATTGAAAAAACAATTCAATAAAATAGTAGTATTTCAAGTTTTGGTTCCAAATATAACACTAATCATTTAAATTTTCAAAACATAACACAAATTTAATATTAAAATAATTAAAAACTTTTTTCTAATAAAAAAATTAAACTTTAAATTAGAAAAAGTGAATACAAACATTATGTTTTAATTTTATGTATAGTTTATTTAAGGTAAATAATTATTTGTACATAATAATTTGTAGTATTTTTATAATTTTACTTTTAATATGCTAAATTTACAAGATAAATTTAAAATGATGTTATTTTAGGGTATTACTAAAAATGAAATGATATAGAAATACAATCGGTATAACAAGTAGCAGATTTAGAGGTATTTTATTCGAATCATAATACTAATCTTATTACTACTTTAATATATAGAGTATCATATAATAGTAGAAAATATATATGAATTATGGGGATTATTGAAAGTTTTATAAGTTTTTTTTTTTAATTTACATTTCTCCCATAATGCAAAATATTCATCAAAGTAAATATCCATAAATATTACAAAAACTCCAAACATTGACACAATACAAATCCAAAAATATATTACAAAACCAAACCACTGGACAACATATTATTTTTCATTCAAAGTCGAATTGATGGTTTGGCTCACTCGATCCATTGCTTAACATACATATTTTGTTTTAAATGATAATTATCATAACTTACATTTAAATTCATTATAATTATGCAGTTGAGCTTTTAATAACCATCGAAATTGAGTTCTTGAGTGGGTATGAAGCTCGCATCGCTATGCCACATAAGCCTCTTGGATTGGCAATGTTACGAGCCATTTTCATGTAGCCAGCTTCTCCCCATGTGTTACCCCACGAGTTTCTCACGATCCAGTAATCACGACCGTTCTCGGTTCCATACCCAACCACAACAACTCCATGGTTTAGGTTTGTTCCGCACGTTCCATCAAACACTCCCTTCCAAGTAAAAGAAACACAATCAATGCATAAAAAACTTTATAGAAGTTTTTCTATATAAAACTTTCTTTACCGATTCGTAAAGTTGGTACTCCCGACTGCTTGAATCGACAACGGCCGTCACAGGCTGGTTAGCAACCGCTTTCCTTAATGCCAATTCGTCGTTTGGTGGTAAATTCTCATACCCATCAATCATAACATTGTTGTTTTTCTCCTACACAAAACATTTTAGAACTAAAGCTTCAAAAAATGATTTTTTTTATTGCATTTCTATTGTATTTTTGAACTTAACTAGACTGACCTTGAGGCGGCCATTGCAGGCTTCATTCACAGCCTTGTAAGGATAATCATTGTTGGTACCAATACCGCCATTGTTAAATATGAACTCATAGGCAGTTTCAACTTTACCACCTTCGCAACCATTATTCTCTTTATTACAGTTGATCAAATCTTGCTCGGACAAAGTGACTAACTCTCCAGTGACGATTTTGTTTAAGCCTTCCACTGCTCCAACAGTTGAGAAAGCCCAACAACTCCCTTCACACACAAACAAAACATGCAACAAAGTTTTTTACTTTCTGAAATAAAATATATAAATACCTCGAATTTAAAATCACTACACTTACTGCAGTGGCCTTGATCTTTGACTTCAGTCACTGCACCTTGTTTCCTCCAGTCAACAGACTTAGGAAGCACATCACCATCATTAATCTTATATCGGTCGCTGCTAGTCATGAAGACGTGTTCCTTAGGAGGTCTTGGATCAGCCCCATGGCAAATTTCTCCATAGTCACGGAGAGATAAATCCGCAAATCGGTTCAAACCAAGTCGATAACTAAGATTCTCAGCGTTTCGATTAATTATGAAACGCAGATTATCTTTAAAAATCGTCAGACGTCGTTCCTTCTCAACAACAGAGTCATACACTTTTCCATGTTTAACCATCCATGACTCAAATATCAACTCGGCTTCAGAGTCAAAAACACTCTGGCTGTAACCAGTGGTTGCATGGTGGATATTGTCGGACAAAACGACTGACATATCCATGGATGTGGCACAGGATGTCATGACCATTGCTAGTAAGATGATCAGCATGGCGGATTTAGCACTACCCATTTAATTTAGCACTACAAATTTGAGTTTGTGTTTTGCTTCAACAAAGAAGAGAACAAGATTTTGTGTTGTGTAATTTTGGTTAAGAGATGATAGTATTTATAAAACTGTGAGCCCATAATGCTAACAATTGTTTACTATAAAATTATATAAAATGTCCATTGGAATGAATATATGGGTAAACCTACTCTTGCAGTCACACTGATGTAAGTGTATGCCTCAGTGAATCTTTCACCAAAGATTTTTAAGACAAGAGATATTTTAAAAAATTGTATCGTATCATATTAAATATATTGTGCGTGAAAAAAATATTTTTAAATATCTTTATAATCTTGTTGGCAATAATCTTTATTTCACCGTATTATTAACATAAATTACTGCAGAGATTGTTCTTCATTTTGCCGCATCTATATACGGTCAATCGCAACGGTTATATGTTATGTCTTGCGTTGAAAATTTTTTTGACCGCTAATTAAAACAGCAATACGACTAAAAGTCTGCGATTAATCGTAACCGCAATCGTCGATAATAGACAAACGAACAACATATGCTGTAACACAGCCACAATGTTGACCACAGCTATAGCCGTAGCCATAGTGTTGATCACAGCTGCAACTGCAGCCGGCGGCGGCGAGCAAACAAACAATACTATTTTAATTAATAGACTATTTTTATAAGAAAAATGAATATCTATTTAAATCTTTTGAAATTAAAATTTTGATATTATTGCTAATAGACTATATATTTTATAAGAAAAATGAATACCTACTTTATAATAGAAGATATTATGGAAATCATTGAACCTGGATGTATTTTAGAATAGAAAACAATTAGATTGATTAGGACAAGAAAAAATAAAACAAAAGGTAAGAAGTTTTTTCCTTTTTAAAATGAAATTGTGGCCAATGAAAGATAAAGATGTTTGGTAAGTAGTGGTGCAATCAACTTTGATAAAAAGGTGCAATAAACGTTGTTAGTTATATTAGAGTTTTAATTAGAATATAATTAAATATATTAAAATCTTTTTAAAAAACTAATTAAAACGAAACGGATCGTCCGCTAAACTCGTCAGATTCGCTTAATTAATGTGGAATCGGTGCAAATTTTAAAAAGGAAAATCGCATAAAAAACCTCAAATATGGCAGTCACTTACACTTTAAACTTCAAGATTTTGGCGTCTTCGAAAGTGGGTGTGGCGGCGGAGACTCCTCCGACGATAATTACGGCGGATGAATGGGGGAAGGTGTCGGCGGTGCTATTTGATATGGACGGTGTCCTTTGTAATAGTGAGGATCTTTCTAGACGCGCCGCCGTCGATGTCTTCACGGAGATGGGAGTCGAAGTTATAGTGGAGGATTTCGTTCCTTTTATGGGAACAGGTAAAGCTTCAAGAGGAAGATGATTCCATCATTTATGAATAACGAAATGGGCGTGGAACTTGAAATATATTATTGTGAATGATTTGCCAAATTTCACGAAATTTGGGGGAAAAATCTATATGTGAAGATATTAATCTCGGAATTTTTTTTTTCAACAATTGGTTATTTTGAGCTTTTAATCAGTAAAGTCTGTATGAAAAATCGAAGTTTTAGTTAGACTTTTTCTTTCGTCTTGATAAACTCTGGAATGCTTTATTGTTAGGGTTTTCATGATTTACGATTATAATTCAATGCCTATTTAGGACCATGTTTAAACTGTGAATTTGAGTTGATTGGTTCTTTGATTTACTCTGTTTTTAACGGAGGGCAAATCATTTTTAACGAAAGTTAAATGATTTTTAACGTCAGTTTATGTTCTGTTAGATCTATTTAACGGAGAGTAATCGGGTATAAATTTCACTGTTAAAAATGATAAAAACTTAACTTTAGATGTTTATAGTGTAAGTGACAAAATCTTGAGATTTAAAGTGTTAGTGGCTGCCAATCTCGAAGTTTTTTATGTGATTTTCCCAATTTTAAAATATTAACTCACGAATTTCGTGGGTAAAAATATTTACGGAAACAAAAATTGAAACCCGTCATAGGGCGAGTTAGGTGGGACGGGTACGATCGGTTTGATACGGCTAATAGATTCCAAGTAAATATCCATAAATATTACAAAAACTCAAAACATTGACACAATACAAGTCCAAAAATATATTACAAAACCAAACCATTGAACAACATATTATTTTTCATTCAAAGTCGATAGATGGTTTGGCTCACTCGATCCATAGCTTAATAACATACATATTTTGTTTTAAATGATAATTATCATAACTTACATTTATTCATTATAATTATGCAGTTGAGCTTTTAATAACCATCGAAATTGAGTTTTTGAGTGGGTATGAAGCTCGCATAGCTATGCCACATAAGCCTCTTGGATTGGCAATGTTACGAGCCATTTTCATGTAGCCAGCTTCTCCCCATGTGTTACCCCACGAGTTTCTCACGATCCAGTAGTCACGACCGTTCTCGGTTCCATACCCAACCACAACAACTCCATGGTTTAGGTTTGTTCCGCACGTTCCATCAAACACTCCCTTCCAAGTAAAAGAAACACAATCAATGCATAAAAAACTTTATAGAAGTTTTTCTATATAAAACTTTCTTTACCGATTCGTAAAGTTGGTACTCCCGACTGCTTGAATCGACAACGGCCGTCACAGGCTGGTTAGCAACCGCTTTCCTTAATGCCAATTCGTCGTTTGGTGGTAAATTCTCATACCCATCAATCATAACATTATTGTTGTTTTCCTAGAACAAAAACTTTGAAAATTGAATTTTATTATTGTATTTCTATAGTATATTTGAACTTAACTATACCGACCTTGAGGTGGCCGTCGCAGGCTTCATTCACAGCTTTGTAAGGATAATCATTGTTGGTACCAATACCACCATTGTTAAATATGAACTCATAGGCAGTTTCAACTTTACCACCTTCGCAACCATTATTCTCTTTGTTACAATTGATCAAATCTTGCTCGGACAAAGTGACTAACTCTCCAGTGACGATTTTGTTTAAGCCTTCCACTGCTCCAACAGTTGAGAAAGCCCAACAACTCCCTTCACACACAAACAAAACATGCAACAAAGTTTTTTACTTTTCTCTAAATAAAATATATAAATAGTTAGACCAAACGTTAGATTTAAAAGCACTACACTTACTGCAGTGGCCTTGATCTTTGATTTCAGTCACTGCACCTTGTTTCCTCCAGTCAACAGACTTAGGAAGCACATCACCATCATTAATCTTATATCGGTCGCTGCTAGTCATGAATACGTGTTCCTTAGGAGGTCTTGGATCAGCCCCATGGCAAATTTCTCCATAGTCACGGAGAGATAAATCCGCAAATCGGTTCAAACCAAGTCGATAACTAAGATTCTCAGCATTTCGATTAATTATGAAACGCAGATTATCTTTAAAAATCGTCAGACGTCGTTCCTTCTCAACAACAGAGTCATACACTTTTCCATGTTTGACCATCCATGACTCAAATATCAACTCGGCTTCAGAGTCAAAAACACTCTGGCTGTAACCAGTGGTTGCGTGGTGGATATTGTCGGACAAAACGACTGACATATCCATGGATGTGGCACAGGATGTCATGACCATTGCTAGTAAGATGATAAGCATGGCGGATTTAGCACTACCCATTTAATTTAGCACTACAAATTTGAGTTTGTGTTTTGCTTCAACAAAGAAGAGAACAAGATTTTGTGTTGTGTAATTTTGGTTAAGAGATGATAGTATTTATAAAACGGTGAGCCCATAATGCTAACAATTGTTTACTATAAAATTATATAAAATGTCCATTGGAATGAATATATGGGTAAACCTACTCTTACGGTCACACTGATGTAAGTGTTATGCCCCAGTGAATCTTTCACCAAAGATTTTTAAGACAAGAGATATTTTAAAAAATTGTATCGTATCATATTAAATATATTGTGGGTGAAAAAAATATTTTTAAATATCTTTATAATCTTGTTGACAATAATCTTTATTTGACAATAATCTTTATTTCACCGTATTATTAAGAGAAATTGACACAGAGGTTATTGTTTATTTATTTTTCGTAACTACATGTGATCAATCACAGCGGTCAGACGTTGCGTTCTGTGTCACAATTTTTTTGACCGCTGATTAAAACAATGGGCGACTAAAAATATGTAATTAATCGTAACCGCAACCATCGACAAACAGACAAACGAACAATATATACCACAACCACAACCACAATGTTGACCACAACCATATTTACAACCACAATATTAACTACACCCGCAACCGCAGCCGATGCGGCTAGCAAACGAACAAAAATATTATTACTAATAGACTATCTTTTATAAGAAAAAATAAATATCTACTTAAATCTTTTGATATTAAAATTTTGAAATTATTAATAACAGACTATATATTTTATAAGAAAAATGAATACCTACTTAAACCTTTCGAGATTTAAAATTTTTAAAATTATTACTAATAGACTATATTTTTTATAAAAAAATAAATATTATTTAGATCTTTCGAGATTTAAAATTTTTAAAATTATTACTAATAGACTATCTTTTATAAGAAAAATGAATATCTGCTTAAATCTTTTGAAATTAAAAATTTTGTAATTATTACTAATAGGTTATATTTTTTATAAAAAAATAAATATTTATTTAGATCTTTCGAGATTTAAAATTTTTTAAAACTATTACTAATAGACTATATTTTTACAAGAATACCTATTTAAATTTTTTCGAGACATAAAAGTTATGAAATTATTGGCAATAGAGGATATGGTATTAGGTGTGCAAGAAAGTTTATGATTTATCGTCATTAGTGAGTGCATGAATGAGGTTTATGTTTTGAACGTTTTTCATGCTTATGAGTTAAACATCATGTTTCTTTCACATGTGTATATATAATTACAAATGAAGTGACCAAATGTACCAACCACCATATAGTTTTGTCTAGTACTCATGATTTTTGTAGATATGATAATAAAGAAAACACTACACATGAAATTATTTTGTACAATTGACAAAAATACCATTTTTTATTTTTTTATTCTAAATATAATATTATTAATTTAAATATTCAAAAATAACACAAATTTAATATTAAAATACTTTAAAACTTGTTTATAGTAAGAAAATATTAAATATTAAATTAGAAAAATAATTTTAATATAATATTTTAATTATATATATTTAATTGATTTATAATAAATATTTATTTTCAGAAAATAATTTGTATTATTTCTGGAATTTTAAGTTTAAAGTGTTAAATTTGGAATAAATCTTTAAAATATGTATTTTTATTTCACTAAAATTAAATAAAGTAAATATGTATGTGAACAATTCTAAAAAATAATACGAACAAGTTTTTAGTCCATAAAATACCATCAATTAGTTTTTTTTTCAAAAATACGACAAACCTAAAATTAAACTTTAAAATGTAAAATTTAAAATATAAATTCTAAAACTAAAATATAAATCAAAAATATCAAACCCAAACCCCAAATATTTTTTAACTGAAAATCATTTTAAAATTTTTAGTATTTGTGGTATTTTAACAGAAAAAGAATCTGTTAATGGTATTTTGGATAAGTAAACTATTGATAATATTTTTCATTTGTAGGAACAGTTGAACTGACGAAAAAGTTCCCACTAAAACATAATATTCCCCACAAATAATAATAATAAATCTTATAAGGAAACATTGATAGTAACTCGACCATTCCTAGTATGTATGTATCTAAATCATTCTTTTAACTATTTCGATACAGTGTTACAAACTGTGATAGAAAAATAATAATAAATAAACTTTTTGTTCCAATGAATATTATAAAAAATGATGATAAAATAAGTATTGTTCCAACCTCTATTATTTTGGTCGATGTCACAATGAATCACTATTTATCTTTATATAAATTTCAAGTGGGACATTGTGGGACTTTGTTTTTTTACTAATACCATAAAATAATAATATATTAATTTTATTTTTCAAATTTATTACAATAAAAATAAAATTTTAAAATAACATAAATTATTATATGAAAATAATTATTTATTTTAAATAAATTATATGTAAAATTAAAAAATAATATTTAGATTCACTTTTTCTAACTTAAAATTTACATTTTTTTTATTAAAAAGAATTTTTTTTAATTATTTTAATATTAAATTTATGTTATTTTTAAAAATTTAAATAATTATTATTATATTTAAAACCAAAACTTGAAATATTAATATTTTAATCAATTACTTTTTTTTCTTCATTTTTATTCAGAATTTATTTGTTTATAGTTTATTCTTGACTATTAGTGTATACGCATATTTATTATTTGGGTTTATTATTTTAAAGAATTATTTGAACAATTATTTGTGGGTTGACTAACTATTCTCCTCCCAACTATCAATACAACATCGTATCTACATCAGTGATGTTTCTCCTTAATTACATAGTTTCCAACTTATTTATTCATTCAATAAAAGTTCTAAACTAAATACCTCATTGGATCAAATTTATAGGTTTATAGCCTAAAATTAAAATCAAACTAAATATAAAATAAACTAATAACTTAAAATAATATTATTTTAAATTTTTGTTCCAAATTTAATATTGTAAATTTAAAATTCCAAAAATATCACAAATAATTTTTTAAAAACACATATTTATCATAAATAAATTATAAAGGACAAAATAGTACTATTTTAAATTTTTGTTCCAAATATAGCATCATTAGTTTAAATTTCTAAAAATAGCACAATTTTAATATTAAAATACATCCAAATTTATTGTTAATAAAAAAATTTAAACCCTAAATTAAAAAAAATGAACCCAAATATAATGTTTTAAGTTTATATATAATTTATTTATAGTAAATATGTATTCTCAAAAAATAATTTGTGATATTTTGGAATTTTAAGTTTAGAATGCTAAATTTGAAACAAAAATCTAAAAATATGTTATTTTATAGTATTACTCAATTATAAATATATATATATAATATTATATTGGGTTGTTGTTTTTCAGTTTATGATTTAATTTTTTCTTATTAAAAATAATTTTTACGATATTTTAATATTAAATTTATGCTAGTGTTAAAAATTTAAATTAATAGTGTTATATGTGAAACAAAAACTTAAAATAGTGCTATTTTATCAGTTATCCTATAAAATAATACAAAACTAGCTATAATTAGAAATATATATCTACTTAAAACCTACGAGTTGAAAATTTGAAAAGAAAATGAAGAAACTGAGTAATCCAAAATTTATGTTTCTGAGTTCGAATATAAGTATTTAGTTAAGGTTGAAATTCTTTGCTTTAGTTAGTTGATTGAACCCATGAGAATCTCAATTTTAATGATCATCGGTACTACTTGTTTGCAAATTTGATTGTCAGCATGAACAATGTCTTTTGAGAAAATGCAAATCAAATTAGATAAATAGATATATGAAAGTGAAGATATGTTAGTTGAAATTAAAAAAAAAAAACATGAAGAAACTAATGACTCTTCTAGTATTTGTTAGTTGAAGCTACAACAAACACCACAAAACCGACACTAACAAGTTTTTCTCATTTTTGAACAAACAAAAACAGACACTAACAAACTCATTGTAGACAAATTTCTCTAAGTTATGAAGTTTGTTGGAGATAGGCTACGCATTTCAAAAAGTCTGAGCTTGGCCCATCGCGGATTCGATACATCATGATCATAACGAACACCTAATATCAAGAAGTAGATGCATCGTTACCGAAGAGCCGTCGGACAGTTCATCGACACGTCCGATCTCATCAACTATCGAGAGCGACAGTAAACTTACATAAGAGAATCATTAATGGGTATTTATGATGATTTATGACAATTAATGATTATTACGTTGAACATTAGGCGACCTGAGAGTATAAGAGGAGAGTTTCGCGTCATAAATGAGCGGAATAGATTTTAATATCTCGAAAATACTCTCCGGCTAGAAAGTTGTAACCAATCTCTTTAATCAAGCATTCAAACCTCTTTATTCTTTTTTATTCCCGATTCGACTCTAAAAATATCAAAAGTTAATTTTATAAATTCTATCCCAAGAAAGTTGTAACCGATCTTTTTAATCAACCATTCAAATCTTTTTATTTTCTTTTATTCCATATTCGACTCTAAAAATACCAAAAGTTGATCTTATAAGTTGTAGCCATATAACTGAGATACAACAAAGTTGAAAGAATCACTTAAAAAATTCACCATGAGATAAATGATCTTGATAATTCTTTTGTAAGAGTCTGTCTAGATTCTCTCTAAGCTTTGTCTCACTTTAACTCCATACCAAATTCCAAATGAATTACTTCATTGTTTTTGTTTTGTCTCATGGTTAGTCTTCAAGTTTCCATAAATATGTCTAACACAAACTGTATGATCGATGTTAAATAACTCTAACCTCAATAGCTCTAAGCAATCCTTGAAAAACAAAAATACATCAAACACAAAACACACACACACACATAAATCAATCTTCTACCATAAATCGAACACAAAAACACACAAACACAAATTACCTTTACCATACAAACACAATTGACCTCTTTGTGATTAGACATCATTATATATACTTCAATACTTCACCATCTTCTAACATCAAATCAATTCTAATCTTTATCATAATCCATAACCAATTCTTTTTATATTTCAACTTGTACAACAACTCATATTATTGGATAAATAACACTACTTGCATCTCGATATAAAGTCACCAATAATTACCTTTTTAGTTTTGATCTTAGAAAGCATCCATCAATAACTAGTGGTCTATACGTATCTTTCCAAGATTTTCTTACTATCAAACAATATATATAATCTATTGAACATGTCTAAACCTTCTTCATTTTTCAAAATACCGATGTCCATGCTAGAACATGCGTTTGAACAAGAATCTCATTTTCATAACGGTAATGTTTGTTTGTCAGCCGCAGAAAAATATGGATACGGTGCGATAGATTGTTGTTCGTTTAGCTGCCGCATGTACCTGCGACAGACGCAGCAGTCAGACGCTGCGTTCCGTGTTGTAATTTTTTCGACCGCTGATTAAAACATCGATGCGACTAAAAATCTACGATAAACCACAACCGCAACCGCCAGCAATAAATAAACGAACAATATATGCCGCAGCCGTAGCCGCAAGATTGACCGCAGTCACAACCACACTCATTTGCAACGACCAAACGAACAAAACTAATATCAAATACTTACATTGTGGTTGCATTGTGGTTGTGTGACACTGATCTTCTATCTATTTTTCTTCAATAGTCATAGACATGTTGCATGAGATAAAATAAAGGTAAAAAGAAAATGATTTGAGAAAGGCGATTAAAGATATCTTTTTGTGTTGGGTTAATAAAGCAATCAAGAGGCTACAATCAGAATACATTGATATTAATGCTGCAATTCACCAACTAAAAGGGCTTGTGTAATATTTTCAAAAATATCAGGAGACAGGTTTTGAAGAAACAAAATCTAAATCTATGCAATTGACTATTAAAACCGAATTTCCTATGCAAAAAAAACGCAGCATTAGAAGAAGAAAAAAACACTATAATGAATACATAGAGATAGGTGATGAAAACATCGTATTACTACCAGAAGAAAGCTTCAGGATTGATTACTTTAACACACTCATGGATCAAGCTCTAGTGTTCTCTTGAGTCGAGATGTGAACAATTCCAAATGTATGAACAAACTTTTGGATTTTTGTTTGATTTGAAGAAACTAACCATTGCTACGTGATGATAGTTTAAGAGCATCATGTCTCAATTTGGAGACTTTTTTAAAATGTGGTTTGCATTCTAACATAATTGGTGACGATTTGTTTATGAAACTAAAAGTTTTTCGAAAACTAATACCACCGGAATATTACATAACCGGTAGCTTGTCGAATATAGTATTGTTCGTTTCGTTGTTACAATCGGCTATGGCTGCGGTTAATATTTCGATTGTGATTGTAACATATGTTGTTTGCTTGTCTACCGTCGGCGGTTGTGGTTGCGGTTGATAACAGATTTTTATTCGCACCGATGTTTTAATCAGCATTCAAAAAAATTGTTAAAAAATTGCAAACAAAATTGCAAAAAAAATTGCATGTATCTACGGTAGTTTGTTGAATATAATATTGTTCGTTTGCTCGTTGCAGTCGGCTGCGGCTGCAGTCAACATTGCAGCTGCGACTACGGTATATATTGTTTGTTTGTTTGTCGTCGGTGGTTGTAGTTGCGAAAAAATTATGAAAAAATACAGATATCTATACCAACTAAACAAACAACAATCTGCCACAATTGCAGTCGAATGTTACTAAACTGAGAAATGAACATTACCTATACTTTTAATAATCAAAATTAGATTTATTTCTTTTGGACAATGGGCCACAAGCAGAAGTGTTTACAAATACTCAGCATGCAGTTTGTTATATAGCCCATGTCATAAGCTCGCAGATCCCACAGCCCAGTAATGTCTACTATTTTTGTTAAATCTAGAAAGATCTAATGTGAAAATTATTTATTTATAATAATTTAAAATAATAAATTCATGATAATTCCAAGAAATACTTTTTGTTTGATCTCTTTCCCTCATTCGTGGCTGTCCATAATAAATAGTATATAATTTAATAAAGTTGGTAGTTCTTCGTAGCTTGTGGTTGTCAAATTGCGTCTCCGACAATGACACTTCGTTTTAATAAGTGAATTATAGTACTTCACAATATGCTATAGTTTAACATTTTAATAAAAAAATTATTAATAACAAACTTATTATTAAAAATATGTAGTTAAAACTGTAACAGTTTATAACTTCTTTAATATTTTTTTATTATACTTATTTTCTTATTAACATAACAAATATTTTTAAAATATATTTTTAAATATTTTGGATTTTGATAAATAAATAATAATAATTTCTTAATTTTAATGTAATTTAATTAAATAAAATTTTAAAGAAAATATATTAATAAATATATAAATACTAAAACTAAATGATAAATATAATAAAAATAATTCATATATCAAATATTTTTATGAAACAAATGTAATTTCAAATATGCACAAAATAACAAAAATTACATGTTCCATCTCTTTCAAATTTAAAATAAATAAATTAAATTTTATTATATAAATAGAATTAATCTATATACTTAAAACAATCTACATATTTAAAAAACAACCTATATTCATGTGTTATATTACTAGATTTTTCATTCAAAATACTCAAATTTTAATTAATTCATTAACGATAAAAAAGTCATAACCTATTATTCCACTAACCAAACACCTATTTCTACTATAAATTTGTTTTTAAATTCCTTTTAAAAACTCTTTTATAATTTAATTGAAAATATTTTCTTTGATAATAAATAAATAATATATTTTACTCAAAATAATATAAAGTAATATTTTTTAATTTAATATGTAAAAACGAAAAATATTAACAAATATTTATACATAACACTATAACCATACATAATTAAATTAAAATTAAATAATAAATATAATAAAGTACATCTAATATATCAAATATTTACATAAAACAAATAATTAACTTTAAATGAGTATATATAAAACAAAATAAATTACAATTTTCCCACTTCTTTCAATATCTATAAAGAAAAAATAATATATATACTATAAATACTAATTAACTTAAAATAATTTGTATTTAAGTTCATTGAGAATCATTTTAATAAAGAAACTTCATTTTACGTGTGATTTACAAATGTGTCACGCTAACGTATTACACCATCACAACAGTTTAAAACAACTAATACATAAAACATAATTTACTAGATTATTTACGAAAATGACATTAAACATATATTTAACAATATACTATATGTAAATCTCTAATATTTTGATATAAAAAGTATTTTGCGATAAAAAAAATAAATAAAAAAATTAAAAATTAGGGATTTTGAAATTATATTAAAATTCAATATTAAAATTATAATAAGTTCATTCTTCAAAATATCATCATTTTTATTTCTTATTTTAAATATAATATTATTAATTTAAAATTTTAATAATAACATTAATTTAATATTATAATATTTTAAAATATTTTAAAATATAAAATATAAAATCTAAATTGAAAAAAACTCAAATAAAATATTTTAATTTTATTTATATTTATTTTTGGTAAATATTTATTTATATTAAATAATTTGTGTTATTTTGAAATTTTAATTTTATTATGTTAAAACCAAGATTTGAAAATATGTTATTTTAAAATATTACTCTTATTTTTAATATATATACATTCACAAAACAAAATATATTATGTATAAAAAAATACAATTAAATTTCCAAAAAATTTAACATTTTTTTAAGGGTAAAAATATCAAATCAGTTTGTACCTAATTTATTCATAAAATTTTACTTATTTTTCTTTCTAACATGATCTTTACAAAATCTATGTATTTAATATAAAATACTATTAAGCATAATTGCATATCTTGTAATGTCAAAACAGGTGATTCATCATTCCATTTAAACGAATCTTTCTTTATCATCTCGTTCAAAGATCTTGTTACAGTACCAAAATTTCTAACATAACCAACTAACCAAAGAAATCCCCTAAGTTGTTTGAGGTTCCGAGGAATAGTCAAGTCTGCTACAACTTATACTTTTTTTGGATATGTGGATATGAATGTAGCATCAATAAAATAAAATGACCCAAATACTTTACACGATTTTTAACAAATTTACATTTGCTTCTCTTCGCAAATAATTGATTTTTCTGCATAAGTTTGAAGACCTTCTTGAGATGATTAATGTGAGATTCCATTGTTGGATTGTAAACAAGGATATCATCAAATAATATAAATACAAAACTCCTCAGGAATGGTTTGAAAACTGCATTGACAGGGTACTCATAATGCCTAGTGTGAGTTTTGAATGCAGTTTTATGGATATCTTAGGGATCCATCTTCACTTAATGATATCCAGCTCGAATATCGATCTTGAAGTAAACACAATATCCTCCTAATTCATCCATTAAATCTTCAATTATGAGAATGGAAAACCTATCCTTTGTTGTCATACCATTCAGACGTCGATAATCCACACACAATCTCCAACTCCTTTTTTTTTTACCAAAATGATAGGTGATGCATAAGAACTAGAACTTGCATGTATAGTCCCACTGTCCAACATATCCTGCATAATCTTATGAATCTCATTCTTCTGGTATATAGCATACCGATATAGTTTCTGATTCACTCGATTTGAACAATCCATTAGTGGGATTGTATGATTGTGATTCTGTTTGAAAGGAGGTAATGTTGTTGGTTCCTCAAAAATACTAGAGAATTCAGTGACTAGATTATTTATTTTCGAACAAATTGGTACTGTTTTCGTCTATACTTCTACGGAATATGACCAACTTTGATTCACATAATTTATATCTTGCATAGAAATCATAGTTAGCTCTACTTGATCTTCTTTAATCTTATTGAATTTAGCAGTTTCAACTCTCTTCACATAACCTTGATTAATACCATGAAGTAAAACTTTCTTCTGCCCCAGTTTAAATTTCATTTCTAGTTTTTTGAAATCTCATGTTATGTGACGCAAGATTTCTAGCCATTGGACATCCAAACCATATTGCATCCTCCCAATAGAATTATCATGAAATCATCTTTGAATTTTGATCCATGAAAACTCCTTTGAAATTGTTCAACCTTCGCACTGACATCAATTTTGTTACCATCTCCAATTGTTACCTTCGTATTGCCTATATGTTTCAGTTTGCATCCACATCTTTATGCTATCTTTTGATCTAGGAAATTGTGAGTTGAACCAGAGTCGATGAAAATGAACAAAGTTCTCTTTTCGTGAATTCCTCTAACTCTCATAGTCTTGTAATCCGAAATCCTAGCCATGGTATTAACATAAATTTGTGTCATGTCGCTTTCGTCTTTGTTAAGTTCCTCTGACGACTCCTCTATCTCATCATCTTTTGTTTCCAACATAAACAATTGTGTTCTTATGTTTGATGATAGTGACCAGGAGTATATTTTTCATCGTAAAAATAACTCCTTTGCTATGTGCTCATTCATTTCTTCACTGAAGAGGAATTATTTAGGTTGTGGATTAATAGTCTTGTCATAACTTGTGTTGGTTGTTATAGATTGAACATGAGTATCTTTTTTGTGAAATGCGAGATTATTTTCTCCAATTAAGTTCTTTTAATTCCATCCCGTTATAGAAATCTTCTTTGCATGAGCTTTTTCATACAACTTTCCTAATAATAGACATTGTCTGACTGATTAGAACATTTTTATGTGCATTTGAGTGTCCATTCTCAATTCTACCAAATACACACTAATCAGGTAATCTTTTGGAAGATTAACTCTAGTGCAAATCAGCTCAAATCTAACATGATATTCGACAATATGATATGTTCTTGAAACTATTTCAACTCTGCTATTAGATCATCAAAAATTTCATCAAATTTTTTTTTTCAATAGCAACTTATAATCTAACCAATTCGTCGTTATTCATCTTCCGACCTCATATTGCACCACTGGTTGATGCCAAATAGATACGATACCGTCAAAATGTATCGACAATCCCTACTTTTAACTCTTTTGGAGTATTATCGATTTTAAAAAAATTTGTTCTACTTTGAACAACTATTATTTAATTTTATCTACTTTGAATCTTGAAAAATCAAATTTCGCTATTCTAGTAATACCAGAATAGTTAGCATCATTACCTGATTTCATTCCGCGAGTTACCTCCGGTGAGTTTAAATGGATGATTGGTGTCGGAAGAGGTACAAGAATATCATCTCTGAATAATTTTTAAGAGAATTTTTTTTCCTCTTTTATGCTTGGTTTTGCGGCGATGATGACCGCCTAACAACTCCCGCCAACGACATTGATTCTCCAATGAGTAGATGCCACGTGTAACCAACTTGTAGGCTCATCTTTACAAAATTTTTCTATGGTTATTATTTTTATTTTCTTTCTTTACTAGAGATTATTTTGCAGGTTATTTTCCAATTTATATTATTATTTTTGTTTCATATTTTTAGAAAAAAATTTATTTTAATATTTGATAAAACATAGTTTTTTGGTTAAAAATTAACACAACCACATATTAGTTTATTGTTGTTGAATCTAGTGTAGAAACAATCAATCGTTATATAATCCATTTCTAAAATAAATTATCATATTTTGGAATTTGAAAATTGAAATCATGTAATCTAATTGTTCGCTAGAATCGATTGTGCAAGAGTTAGAATTTTTTTATGTCTTTTTCATTTTTTATGATTTTATGTTTTATAAAAAAAAATTACTTTAGCCAAATACCTTAATTACTCTTATACGACATTCTTTTTAAAACATGTTATCTTTATATTGTAAACACATATCGATACAAAATTAATTGTACATATCTTTTCAAATAGCAAAAAAACCCAATGTATGAGACACACATACATATATATATATTAATTTTTTACAAAAATATCAAAAAATGTAAGTTTGCATGTTTAAAAAACATATTAAAATTCAAATAAATATTATTGTGTAATTTGATACTAAAGAGTAATACCATAAAATAGTACGTTTTAAAATTTTTCTTCTAAATCTAGCACTCTAATATTAAACTTCTAAAATAGCACAAATAATTATGTAAAGAGAAATTGACTAATTTAGAACTAAATAAGGTTTTACTGGCTAAATTAGCATCACAAATCTAAACTTACACTAATAACATTTTCTTACATAGAAAATGCTAAAAATACTTATTTACTCTATTTATTTACTTTAAATAAGTTATAAATAAACTTAAAACATTATATTTGTGTTAATTTTTTTTAATTTAGGTTTACTTTTTTCTATTGAAATATATTTTTAATATATTTTAATTTTAAATTTGTACTATTATTAAAAATTTAAACTAATAATGTTATTTTTGTAACAAAAATTTAAAAATATGTTATTTTAGAGAATTGCCCTTTGATAAATTCAAAGAAAAATTCAAATATAATAGACGAATATATCAAACATGAAAGTTTTTATATTACTTTTATTTAATAAATACCATATTGCATTATTGTAAAATATATATATTTTGTATGTGCATACATGAAAACGTCACAAAGTCTTCTTTTGTTACTATATATTATGTTTGTTAAGCCAATAAATTATTGTAAAACTATTATAACTATCGATCCCTTTTGTTTTTGATGACGGCGATATTGTCAACTTTCCAGAAGAAATGGTCTTATTCTTTTTTTTTCTTCTAGAAGACTTTTTCAATAAAAATGCAAAAACTACAAAGGCAAAGAGTAAAAGATTTTCTTTTAAATACAAACTCGATTTATAAAAAAAATATTTGTAAATTATATAATATTATTTATTAATAAATATAAATTTTTATTATATAATATTAATATAATTAAAAAATAATTATAAGAATATTTCTATCTTTTACCACTTCACTCGCAAATTTTTGATAGTACTGCTAAATTCGACGGTGAATAAATTTTTCTATCGCAGATTCCTATGATCGGTCGTTGCGTTTGATAATAAAAAATTATGATAGATAAACAAATACTATTTTACAACCGAAATTTCCTGTCAAACGAATAACAATGTATTGGAAATATATTAGAAGCACAATTTGAAACACCAATATCTACTTATAAATAACAACCGAAATTTCCTGTCAAAAGATTTTTAAACTAATATATAAATATTATGCAAACAATCAAAGCCTAAATTAAATTAAATTGAAACACCAATATCTATTTATTATATATATTTATAAATAAAATTAATGCAAACAATATGCCTTATAAATAACTATATTAGAAGCACAATTTGATTATACTTAAGGCAATGAAATTTGCTCACTTGTGTGGGAAGTAAAACTGAAAGTGATATAATATTGACAAAACTAAAAAAGAAATTATATACTGAAAAAAAGAAGAAAGAAAAAGTCTTTGGTCTCACTACCCGACAAGACATACCTTCCACTTCCAATCTATTCTCTTCTCCCTTATAATGACTTTCTTCTCTGGTCAAAAAATCCCAAAAACCCTTCAATTCTCTTCTTTACTTTTCTTCCTAAATATTGTATGGAAAAAGCAAAATCGAAAATCGCTTTACTAGTTAGAAAATCGATTGCCATATCACAGAAAAGACAAGTTTGTTTTATGATCAGGTCCCATGTCCATTATTAGAACTGTTAAGTTTTACAATATGATTCATTATTACAAATGTAAATTTTTCCAATTGAAATATTTCTAAAAACTTAATTACTAATATTTTGACAATCATCTATTTTTAATTGTGAATTAGTTTATAAATATGGTATCTATCAGAACAAAAAAAAGCTTTTCAATTATATTATTTTTTTCGTTTGGTTGTCGCAATATTTGCAATACCGATCTACGTTCAAATGTTGTGGTAATGTGCGATAAATTATTATTCGTTTTATAGTCACAGTATTTGACCGTATATCGATTTCACAAATTTATTTGTTTGTTAATCACAAAACAATATTTGGTTACAGGTTTGTTCGTTTTGTTGTCAGTGTGATAATTTTTTTAGTTAATTCATAAATAATTATAAGAATATTTTTATCTTTTACCACTTCACTCGCAAATTTTTGATAGCACCGCTAAATTTCAACGGTGAATAAATTTTTCTATCGCAAATCCGTACGATCGGTCGTTGCGTTTGATAACAGAAAGTTATAATATAATAGACAAACAAATACTATTTTACAACCAAAATTTCCTGGCAAACAAAGAGCAATGTACTGAAAATATAAAAATTTTAAATTAGAAAGATTTTTAAACTAATATATAAGTATTATGCAAACAATCAAAGCCTAAATTAAATTAAATTGAAAGACCAATATCTATTTATTATATATATATTCGTAAACAAAATGAATGCAAACCTTATAAATAACTACTAGATTCATATCCACGCCATGCGTGGGGAAAAATATTCGTAAATTATATTTTATTAGTAAATATAAATTAAATATTTATATAATTTTAAATTTTATTTAAAATTACTTTTAACATTAATTTTTGTATATACAAATTAAAAAAAAATATTTTTTACGAATTTAATAGTATTTTTTTGTTATTTTAATAAAATATATTAATTATATAACCAAATTAATAACAATGATATATTTGTAATTATTCTAATAAGTTACACTCATTGATATATTTATTTGAAATTTACTTTAGTGATGACACATCAGCATGGTATTTCGGTTAATAACACGTCAGAGTATAGTTATTTTATTAAAAAATCTCAAATAATGTATTAGGGATTACGTTAGTAACTTAAATCTATTTATATTTATTTGAAAATATTTTATAAATTAATGTATAAAAAATTTAAAGATATAAAAAGTATTGTTTTTGCAAATGTAATAGTATTTTTTGGTTAGTTAAATAAATTATATTTATTTTTTAACCAAATTAATATCAGTGGCATGTATTGTAATTATTCTAGTAAGTTAAACCATTTTATATATTTAACCTGAAACTCTTCGTGGTGTTGACACGTCAGCATGGTATTTTTGTTATTAATACATCAAAGTAAGATTATTTTGTTAAAAAGTTTCTCAAATAATATATTAGGGATTTGTAAATTATATAATATTATTTATTAGTAAATATAAGTTAGATATTTATATAATTAATTCTTATTTAAAATTATTTTGAATATTAGTTTTTATATGTGTACATTAAAAAATAAAAATTATTGTTTTTTACGAATTTAATAATATTTTTGGTTAATTTAATAAAATGTATTAATTTTCTAACCAAATTAATAAAAATGATATAATATTACAATTATTATAATAATTTAAACTTATTTATATATTTATTTAAAATTTAATATAATGTTATCATAACATTCATGTTAATAACATGTTGTGATGAGATTATTTTTTAAAAATATTTTTCAAATAATATATCATATACTCTAAAATAAATATACAAAAAACACATATATAAGATAGAAAACATAGTTGACAAAAGAAAACGAAAACACATTATACATCGATAGTTTCTGTGTTAAATAAACTTAGTTCTGTCTAATTCCTTTCTTTACACATTATGTTGTAAACAAACTCAATTTGGTGGGTAAAAAATTGTTGTTTTTATGACTTAAAATCTGCAATATAATATAAAAGAATTTCTTTTGAGAAATGCTAATATATTGACCGAAGAAAATAATTTGCTTAAATTAATAGAATCAAAAGAAAGAAAGAAAAAAATTCCACCAACAGAAATTATTACGAAGATTACAAAATATCATTTTTATCTTATACTTTCTAATGAAAATTCAATAACAGAAGTTGAAAAAATTATAAAATAATATTAAAAATATAATTCAATCCATTTATTATCAATTGATTTTAAATCAAAAATTCATAATTCATAAAATGATATCAGAACTATGCAATCTGGCCCATAGTTGAAAAATTTATGATATAATATATGCAAAAGTTGATTCCATGTTATAAAGAGTTTGGCATTTGTGTTTCAATATTTTGAGATCTTGTGGAAAATATTGTATGAAAAAAGCAAAATCGAAAATCGCTTTACTAGTTAGAAAATCGATTCCCATATCACAGAAAAGACAAGTTTGTTTTATGATCAGGTCCCATGTCCATTATTAGAACTGTTAAGTTTTACAATATGATTCATTATTACAAATGTAAATTTTTCCAATTGAAATATTTCTAAAAACTTAATTACTAATATTTTGACAATCATCTATTTTTAATTGTGAATTAGTTTATAAATATGGTATCTATCAGAACAAAAAAAAGCTTTTCAATTATATTATTTTTTTCGTTTGGTTGTCGCAATATTTGCAATACCGATCTACGTTCAAATGTTGTGGTAATGTGCGATAAATTATTATTCGTTTTATAGTCACAGTATTTGACCGTATGTCGCAAATCCGTACGATCGGTCGTTGCGTTTGATAACAGAAAGTTATAATATAATAGACAAACAAATACTATTTTACAACCGAAATTTCCTGACAAACAAAGAGCAATGTATTGGAAATATAAAATTTCACGTTGGAAATTAGAAAGATTTTTAAACTAATATATAAGTATTATGCAAACAATCAAAGCCTAAATTAAATTAAATTGAAAGACCAATATCTATTTATTATATATATATATTCGTAAACAAAATGAATGCAAACAATATGTCTTATAAATAACTACTAGATTCATATCCACGCCATGCGTAGAGAAAAATATTCGCAAATTATATTTTATTAGTAAATATAAATTAAATATTTATATAATTTTAAATTTTATTTAAAATTACTTTTAACATTAATTTTTGTATATACAAATTAAAAAAAAATTATTTTTTACGAATTTAATTGTATTGTTTTGTTATTTTAATAAAATATATTAATTATATAACCAAATTAATAACAATGAAATACTTATAATTATTCTAATAAGTTAAATTCATTTATATATTTATTTGAAATTTACTTTAGTGATGACACATCAGTATGATATTTCTGTTAATAACACATCAGAGTTTAGTTATTTTATTAAAAAATCTCAAATAATGTATTAGGGATTACGGTTATAGCTTAAATCTATTTATATTTATTTGAAATTATTTATAAATTAATGTATAAAAAATTTAAAGATATAAAAAGTATTGTTTTTGCAAATGTAATAATATTTTTGGTTAGTTAAATAAATTATATTTATTTTCTAATCAAATTAATATCAGTGGTATATATTATAATTATTCTAGTAAGTTAAACTCTTTTATATATTTAACTTGAAATTCTCCGTAGTGTTGAGTATTTTTATTATTAATACGTCAAAATAAAATTATTTTATTAAAAAATTTCTTAAATAATATATTAGAAAAATGATTATACTTAGCATTTCAATGCTGACTGGGAAGAAAGATAATATTGAAAAAAACTAAAAAAGAAATTATATACTGAAAAAAAGAAGAAAAAGTGTTTGGTCTCACTACCCCACAAAGACATATCTTCATCTTCCAATCTTGGTGTCTTCTCCTTTATAATCACTTTCTTCTCTGCTAAAAAAATCCCAAAAACCCTTCACTTTACCTTTTAAATTATCTCTTTTTTCTCTCGAAAGCTTCACAATTTTCTCCTAAATTCCGTTTATCATTGTGTTTAGATTAAATGTCGCCGGTGTCGGAGCATCAGAGTTCGTTCCTATGTCAATTCAGCCGTCGCAATCATCAGGTGGTTTCCATGGATGGCAATCACGAGCAAGAGCTCAAAGAACTCGAAGATTTCCAAAAACACGTAGCTGAGTGTTTCAATCAGTTATTCTCTCCGTGCACCACCGCAGATTCGTCGGAATCTGACCCTTTTCTTTCGATCCAGTGGCTACGGAAGCTTCTCGATGTTTTCATGTCATGCGAATCGAAGTTTCATTCGGTCTTAACCAGGAATCCATCTCAGATTTCGAAACCACCGTTGGATAGGCTTGTCCCGGAGATGCTTAACCGGATCGTTAAGGCGCTTGATATCTGTACAGCCGTAGTAAACGCCGTTGACTCAGTCAGACAAATCCAGCGTTCTGCTGAGATTGTCGTTACGGCGTTGAAACAACGGCCGTTAAGTGAAGGACGCGTCAGGAGAGCCAAACGGGCGCTCACAACCCTCCTCGCCGCTTTAAACGCTGATAAAAACAGCGGTGGCAGTGGACGCGGCAGCGGCGGGAGCGGTAAAAGGTCATATTTTGGCCGGCGTAGCGGCGGAGCTGAGTGCGTGAGCAGGAACTGGTCAGCAGCAAAACAAATTCAAGCAATGACGGCGAATCTCGTAGCGCCACGTCGTGGAGAGGCCTCGTCGATTTATATAATGAACAGTGTGATGGTGATGGTGATGTCGACACTTGTTGCGGCGGTTCCTTGCCAAACAAGTAACTACTTGACGGTTCATTTATCGTTGCCAAAGACTCAAGCATGGGCTAGCATCGCTGCGAGTATTCACGAGAGGATCGGAGAAGAGATGAAACGGAAGGATAAACGTTGTGGTGGATTGATGGAGGAGATGCAGAGGATGGAGAGGATTGGGTTAAAGCTGATGGGATTTTGTGAAGGTTTTAAGTTTAATGGAGAAGAGGATGTGGCGGCGGAAGTGACGGAGATGGAGGAGATTTGCCGGAGAATGGAAGATGGGCTTGAAGGGTTACAGAGACGAGTTAGAGAAGTGTTTCGTAGGTTGGTGAAAAGCAGAAGTGAGATTCTTGAAGCCATTGACCATTGTAAGAGAAAAGACAAACAAAAAAATTAGTTTTTAATTGTTTAATTTAAATGATAATCTTTGATGTATTATAATCAAATATTCGTTACTAGAGATATGTTTATACACCTTGTTCATGAAGAAGAAAGATATTTTACTGAAAATTTTCTCTGTTTTATAAAAACACCATTGTCGACAACCTTACTCCTATTACAGTTTTTATAGTCTCAACTAATACACTACTAGGGTTCTCTTAGCTTCATAATATGTTGACACGTTTCATCATTGGGATTGCAGCATCAACGGCTCGAATTTGTTGTGAAGGACCACCTTACTGGTGCTCTGATTTTTGCAGCTCTGTTTTCTGAATCCAACAGTGTACTGCCGTCCTTTCTCTTCCGTTGGTCGACTTTGACCTGTTGTTGGGCTTGTCTCAATTTGGCCCAATCTGGAAGAGCCCACTTCCTCTTCTTCTCCTAACTCTTGCTCTGTTCTTCTCGTTAGTAACAGAGTATTACTATGTGGACTTACACTCCCCCGCAAACTTGCGGTGGTTTGAGTACCAACGGCAAGTTTGAGTCGGAGCTCATGAAATGTCCGACGGATTAAAGACTTCGTGAAGATGTCAGCTACCTGGAGAGAAGCCGGAATATGTTGTATCTCAATCAAGCCAAGAGCCACACGCTTGCGGATGTAATGATAGTCTACTTCAATGTGTTTGGAGCGGTTATGAAAGCCTGGGTTTGCGGATAAATGAACCGCAGACAAATTATCGCATTTCAGTATTGCTGGTGTAGGTTGCGGTATCCCAATGTCGCGTAACAAAGCATTAATCCAAGTCAACTCCGAGGCCGTGTAGGCCAATGCGCGGTATTCAGCTTCGGTGGACGACCGAGACACTGTAGGTTGACGTTTAGCACACCATGACACAATATTAGAGCCAAGGAATATAGCAAACCCGGTTGTTGATTTCCGAGTATCGTGACATCCCGCCCAATCACTATCGCTATAAGCGGTAAGTGTTGAGGAACTGTTCTTATGTAAATTCAGACCAAAGTGTGAAGTGCCTTTCACATACCGCAAGACTCGTTTGAGTAATGTAAAGTCAGAGACCGTAGGCGAGTGCATCCGCTGGCAGATAAAATTCACTGCAAATTGGATATCCGGCCGAGTTATGGTCAAGTATTGCAACTTCCCGGCTAAACTGCGAAAATAGGTAGGGCTGGAAAAAGGCTCTTGATCTTGAAAGACATAATCAAGCTTGATTGGAAGTGGCGTTGAAACGGGATTCGCATCTGACATTCCAGCCTGCATCAAGATATCTTCCACATATTGAGTTTGATTCAAAAACATCCCAGTTTCGGTTCTTACAACGGCAATACCCAAGAAATGATGCAGAGCCCCAAGGTTCTTCATCGAGAACTGACTGCTAAGCATCTGAATCAGCTCGGTGATCAACCCAGGAGCGTTACCTGTTAGTAAAACATCATCAACATAGAGAAGAAGAACCAGAGTATGGTCACCATGGTGATAGGTGAAGAGAGAGGGATCCGATCTGCTACACACAAAACCAAACTCGATTAGAAAGCAAGTGAATTTGTTGAACCAAGCTCTCGGGGCTTGCTTAAGTCCATACAATGCCTTGTGCAATTTACACACATGTGTGGGATTATGCTTATCCTCAAAACCCGGAGGTTGTTTCATAAACACTTCTTCTTGAAGTTCACCATGGAGGAAAGCATTCTTTACATCGAGCTGAGTTATGGGCCAGTCTTTGGTTGTGGCGATTGCAAGGATAATGCGAATGGTAGAGGTACGAACCACTGGACTGTAGGTCTCGATAAAATCCAATCCCTCTTCTTGAGCAAAACCTTTAGCCACCAACCGTGCCTTGAGTCGATCTAAGGACCCATCTGCTTTGGCTTTGACTGTAAAAACCCATCTGCATCCCAATACTCGCATGGTAGGTTTGAGTGGGACGAGTGACCATGTGTTATTGCGAAATTGAGCTTCCATTTCATCATTCATTGCTTGACGCCACCCATTGTGTTCTAGCGCTTCTGTTATAGTCTTAGGCTGACTTGGAAGGATAGATTTGCAGATTAATGCATACCTCGGGTTCGGTTTTCTTATGCCTTGTTGTAACCTTGTACGCATAGGATGCCTTCTACCATCTACTTCTGATTGACTCTCCTGAGGTGGTTCAATCGGTGGAGCTTCTTCTTCAATCCAAGTTGTTGGACCAACTACTGGTGGAAGGGCAATGTCATCATGAGTGGGTATCATAGCCTCATGTTCCCTCCTATGCAATACTGTTCTTGCATCATTCAAAGAAGAAGAGGGTGGCCAATATTCTCCCGAAATTGTTGGCAATGAATGTGGTATATGATCCATGTCCTTTGGTGTTGCTTGCCATGACTGAAGCAAAGATGTTGGTTGAGGTTGCATATAATTCTTGTATCTTCCCATGAAGGGAAAATTGCTTTCATCAAAGATAACATGACGTGATATATAGATTCGACCAGTGGGCGGGAATAAGCACCGATAACCTTTGTATTGTGCATGATACCCTAGAAAAACACATTGAAGAGAACGTGGATCCAATTTATGTGAGGCATAAGGTCGTAGACATGGATAACATGCACTCCCGAACACACGCAAGAATGAATACTCAGGCTTTTTATTCAGCAACACTTCAAATGGACTTCGAAACTTCAAGGAAGCAGGTGGAATCAGATTAATGATGTAGTTGGCTGTATAAAATGCTTCGACCCAATACTTCAATGGTGTATTACTGTCGTACAACATCGAGAGACCCAATTCTGTGAGATGTCGATGCTTACGCTCAGCTAAACCATTTTGCTGAGGTGTTGAGGGACATGACATTATATGTGCAATTCCATGGTCAGTTAGATGCTTACGAAAGTGTCGGCTTACAAATTCTCCTCCTCCATCGCTTTGAAACACCTTAATCTTCTTGTCGAATTGTGTTTCTACTTGTTTTTGATAGACCACAAATATTTGAAAAAAATCAGACTTTGCCTTCAAAGGAAATATCCATGAATATCTTGAAAAATCATCAACAAACACAACGTAGTACTTGAAGCCTTGAACGGATACAATAGGTGATGGTCCCCATAAATCGCAATGTATACGATCAAGGGGTGCCACACTAACAGAAGTAGAAGCATAAAACGGTAGCTTGGAACTCTTCCCCATTTGACAAGCCTCACAGATGGAAGATGTCCCACTCTTATTCACCATTATTTCCTTGTTTAGTTGTAATTGCCGAAGAACCGGATAGCTAGTATGACCAAGTCGCCGATGCCACACCACATCAGTTGCTGAGACTTGACGATTGGAATAGAAAGTCATAATTGGAGGGTTCTTCAGCACGTAGAGGCTCTCATGTCGGGGGCCTTTGATCACCACTTTCTGAGTTGACAAATCGATGACATAGACCCAATTAGCATCAAAGTATACTCCACACGGAAAATCATCACATAGTTTTGACACAGATACTAGTGATTTCTGAATATCTGGACAAACTAGGACATTAGATAGAGGTATACTACCTGTAGAAGTTGTGATGACCGTAGAGCCTATATGAGTTATAGGGAGCTGATTCCCATTACCTACCATAACTGTATCTGTCCCATTATAAGGCGTTGCAGTCTGGAGGGCAGATGTTGAGGATGTGATATGCGCGGAAGCACCAGAATCCGGATACCATTCCTTTCCCGTTGTGTCAGAGACTTGTAGAGTTGATAAGGCTTGTGGAACATCTTCGCTTTGATATGCATTATCGAACCTGTTCCAGCATTTTAAAGCAGTGTGTCCTATTCTCCCACAAATTTGACAGGTAGGACGAGATAGAGTGTGAGTAGAGGGAACCTGATTCCAGCCGGAGGTATTAACCTGTTGTGAAAAACCTCGGCCTCTCGTGGAAAAACCTCCTCGACCACGATTGCCTCCAAAGCGGGAGTATCCTCCTCGGCCTCTTTGTCCAAACATAAATCGTTGAGTTTGAAAAGCCATGTGAGGTGTGATATCTCCACCAACTTCATATGACTGAAGCTTAGATTCAAAACCCGAGATCTCAGAAACAACATCGTTAAATGTGGGAGGTGGAAGACGTGACATTGAGCTTTGTAAAACCGTGGTGATTGGATCGTATTCACGCCCAAGACCATTCATAAATGTGAAGATTTTCATGGATTCTTCTACCGGCTTTCCAATCGCACTTAGCTGATCACACACAGCTCTAAAATCTCTACAATATACTGAAAAATCTTTACCTTTCATGGTCATCAACTGCAGTTTGCGTTTGAGTTCGAACTCCCTCGCAACCGAACTCTTATTGAAGTTATTCGCCAAAGCAACCCACACATTGTGTGATGTAGTCAAGCAGTGAACATACCCTAGGACTTCCTCCGTTAGAGTGCCAAATATCCAAGACTTCACCAGTTCGTCAGTGCAAGTCCAAGCTTCGAACAAAGGATTTGGTGCTTCTACAATGGCTTCTCCTGTGTTTACCACCACTGTTGCAGGAGGTGCTACGACTTGGCCATTCACAAAACCAAGTAGTTTTTGACACCGGAGTAGGGACTCAATCTGTGTCTTCCATAATAGGTAGTTTGTTTCATTGAGCTTCAACGTAACAGAGCTCGAGACATGTATTTGAGAAGGAAATGGATATGGTCCAGGACCTTCTGCCATTAGAGCAACCTGTTAAGGTATTAAGAATGCTCTGATACCATGAAGAAGAAAGATATTTTACTGAAAATTTTCTCTGTTTTATAAAAACACCATTGTCGACAACCTTACTCCTATTACAGTTTTTATAGTCTCAACTAATACACTACTAGGGTTCTCTTAGCTTCATAATATGTTGACACGTTTCATCATTGGGATTGCAGCATCAACGGCTCGAATTTGTTGTGAAGGACCACCTTACTGCTGCTCTGATTTTTGCAGCTCTGTTTTCTGAATCCAACAGTGTACTGCCGTCCTTTCTCTTCCGTTGGTCGACTTTGACCTGTTGTTGGGCTTGTCTCAATTTGGCCCAATCTGGAAGAGCCCACTTCCTCTTCTTCTCCTAACTCTTGCTCTGTTCTTCTCGTTAGTAACAGAGTATTACTATGTGGACTTACAGTTCATTGTTTTGTGTAATACTGAGACTGTGCATAACTTCTGTTGTGACTAAACCATTATTTTTTAAAACTCTTTTTCCATTCTTGGTCAATAGATAATTTTGAGAAGAGAAAAATAGAAAATCAAATCATAGAAATGGCCATAAGTAAGCATAAAAATGGGCTTTTTACTCAATCTAAACGACTATTATGGTCATGGCGTACCAACATTTTTGAGTAATATCATAAAATAATATTTTTAAAATTGTTGTTTCAAATTTAATATTTTAACTAGATTTTGATCCTGGGAAAAATATTTACAGATAATAATTAATTAATTATTTTGTTAATTTAAATTAGATATATATATAATTTACCTTATATTTAAAATAATTTTTTTAAAACTTTTTAATATTGATTACAAAAATAAAATAAATAATAAAATCAGATTATACAATAGATTTAAATTGTATCTATTTGGATAAAATTATATATATGATAAATATTCAATTAAACTAAACTTTTGTTTTATATTTTGTTTGACTAATTTTTCAAAATTTATATTTTTTATATATTATATTTACATTTTATGCAAAATATATTGTATGTTGAAATATTAGAGATTTACATATAATATATTGTATAATGACAATTTTCGTAAATACTCTACTAAATTATGTCTTATGTAATATTTATCTTAAAATGCTCTAATAATGTGACAAATCAGCGTGGCACACTTGTAAATCACACGTCAATATAAAGTTATTTTGTTAAAATGATTCCCAATTAATATATTATTATAGACATTAAAAGGCTCATTTACATTGATATAAAAAATTTGTCCAATTACATGTTTATCCCTCTTAAGTTTATTTTTGTAAAATTAACCTTTTTTCAACAATAATTGTATTTAAAACTTTTATCATTACCTTATAATTAATTTTTTTTTTAAAAAAAATACAAAAACTATTATGAATAAACTTTTCAAAAAATATTATGAAAACGTCATCTTTTTCACTTAATACAACTATCATTGTCGTGGTTATTAGAAGTTTTTAATGTAATTAACACACCCATCATTTACCTGTATTAATTCATCAAATCTCATTTATATCAACTTCTTTTATTTCCTTTCACATTTTCTTCTAATTTTTCTATTCACACTATGTTCAAAAGATTCGACTTTGCAAAATATCATCACTTCCATTAAAACAAGATTCTAGAAGTCTATATCAGTTATCTTTGAAATCGTTCAGCTTAAAAATAAAGATCCAATGTTAGTTTTCGTGTTTTAACTATGATTTTTTTTTGTTCCATATCATATACTTTTTGAGAAGTCTCCAAAATTACGAAAAATTTAAAAACTAATAAAAGCAACAAACTTATGTTTTTATATTTCTTGACTTATTTTTCTAGATCTACAACAATAGAAGATGAGAAAAAATATTAAAAATAACAAAAAAATATAAATAATAAAAATATTCCAAAATCACAAAGTCAAAACCATATAAACAAAAAAAACTCACTTTTTTATATCTCATGATTTTTCTAGATCTACAAAATAATAAGATGAGAAAGAATATGAGAAGAAAAGAAGCAGAGAAGATTTACCTTGTACTCATTTTTGGAGTATGAAAGCTCCCACTTTTTTTTTAGAAATAAAATTATGGTAAAATTTTAGAGTTATCTTATTTATATACGGAGTGTAAAATTTGGTTAGATTAAAAACTGTGAACTTAGTTATGTTAAATTTAAGTTACAATTTTTTCAATTTTTGGTTTGTGCAGACTTTCCGAAAAGTCTGCTTTGTATATAAAATGCAAAGCTTATAACAAAAATATAAAACATACTTCTTGAGAATTTTACTTTGTAGATGTCGGTAAGGTTAAATTGAAATTCCGATTTGGTGAATTTTTTTGTTTAACCGAAGCAAATTTTCAAAGAAAACTTCTCGAAAAGTCTGCTTTGTATTATCGTTCCAAAGCAAACTTCCCGAGAATTCTGCTTCCTAAATTTTGGTAAGGTTAAATTGAAATTCTGGTTTGGTGAAATTCCCGGTTTGTACAAAATTCTTAGAAAGTCTGCTTTGTATTTTATTTACAAAATAGACTTCTCAGATGTGATTTGTAATTTATTTACAAAATATATTTCTCGAAAAATGTGATTTGTATTTTATTTACAAAGTAAACTTCTCAAGTCGGCTTTGTATTTTATTTACAAACCAAACTTTTCGAAAAGTATGTTTTGTATTTTATTTATAGTTTGGTGAAACTGTCAAATCACGGTTTGGTGAAATTACCGGTTTGTGCAGATTTTTCAGTTGCTTTGTATTTTATTTACAAAGCAAACTTCTCACGTAGTTTATATTTTATTTACAAAACATACTTATCGATAAATTTGTTTTTTATTTTATTTACAAAAAAAAAAATTATTTTCAAAAAATAATTTGTGTTATTTTTGGAATTTTAAGTTTAAAATACTAAATTTAAAATAAAAAATAAAAAATGTATTATTTTATGGTATTACTATTTTTTAATGATATGTTAGCATTTTTCAAAATTTAAAAATTTACATTTTTCAAAATGTATAATTAAACTACTAAGATAAGAATAATAATTTTAAAAATATAGATATGTCGTTTCTTTATCACTATTTTTCATTATATTTATTTATAATTGTTTTCATATTATTCATTTTTAGTATACAATATTTTCTCTGCAATTTGGCAGGTGACAAAAAAAAATGTCCTACTTGTTTTAAAAAAATTAAAAATAGTATTTATTCGTTCTTCTCCTCCCTCCCTCGCGTCTCCTCTCCCCCAGTACATTTGAAATGTCAATGTCATTTTCCTACGGGACTCACGACGATCGGTGGGGCTCCGATTTAGCTTCCCACCTAGAATTCACCCAAAGCTTTTCATCTTTGCCGGTGACCTACTCGCCCGCGTCCGGGGGCGTTTTACTAAACATCGACTCTGTTATCGGCTCCGATGCTTCCGGCACAGAGCCAGAGATCACTTCTTGCTCGGCTTCCCTTTCACGATCAAGGTCGCGTAGCTTTGAGTGGAGCGCGTTTTCGGAGCACGAAGCGATGAAGAACGCATCGCAGTCCTCGAGAGTTTTGCAAGAGAAGCTTCGGAGGATTTCACGGCGAGATGGCGGATTTTCGTCTCGGTCTGCACCGGAGACAGTGGTTCCACGTGGAGGAGAAACTACCGACCCAGCTAATCTCTGTCGCTCCTTAACCCAGCGACTAACCAGTTCCCATCGGAATAGATCGTGTACGCAGAGAGCGATTCATGGTTTGAGATTCATCAGCAGCAAAGAAAACGGAATCGCCGGCTGGAGAGAAGTTCAAAATAAATTTGCTAACCTTTCCAAAGACGGTCATCTTTTCCGATGTGATTTTGCTCAATGCATAGGTTAGACATGATTTCACGTTTGACAATCGAATTTTACTCTGGAGAAGCGATGGGAGATTGTAAATGTTGGTTGACTTTCGTTGTTGTGTGTTTTGTGCTTAAAGGAATGGAAAATGAAAATTCGAAAGAGTTTGCAGAGGAGTTGTTCGACGCATTGTGCAGGAGAAGAAGATTAATTGTTGACAAGATCAGCCTTCAAGAACTATATGAATTTTGGTACCAAATTACAGATGAGAGCTTTGATTCTCGGCTACAAATCTTCTTCAACATGTACTTTTTTGTCATCAATTTAATTTGTTAACACACACGCTTCAACATCAGTTTATTTTCCACATTTAATACTTGCAGGGTGAACAAAAATGGAGATGGCAGAATCACAGAGAACGAAGTAAAAGAGGTGACTTATTTTCCACCTTCCCTTATTTAGTATTCTAATCCTTGACTACGTAAAACATTCAAGCGTCAGCAAAATTACGGTCTTAGAATTCATAACTTGTGTCCCATTATCTTTCCTTGCGGTTGAATATTTCTATTATTCTATATATCCCACTTGCAGGTATTTTGGAGTTAACTTATCCCTCTTTGCCATGTCTCCCTTATAGCAACTTTCTTAATTTAAAGAAGCGTTTCTAACTACCAACCAAAAAAAATTCTCTGTAACCACCAATTTTAAGTTGAATCTTACTAGTGGAAGATTCTTTTTGGCATTAACGTTTTGTATGATCTTCCCTGATTTTGACAACCTATAGATAATTATACTAAGTGCATCGGCAAATAATCTATCAAGGTTAAGAGAACGAGCAGAAGAATATGCAGCACTGATCATGGAAGAACTGGCCCCAAATGGGGTCCACTCTCAGTACATAGAGGTAAATCTATCATTTTTTATCTCCCTTCTTCTGAAAGTTTGTAACATAAAAGTATTGATTTAGTGTGTAGATCAGTCCATTTCTGTGAGGGAGTAGAAGAGTTCTTTATTGGTTTGACCTTAGTAATTGATTAACGTACAAGTTCTCTGATAGGGACATTTGACTGAGTCAAAAAACCAAAGAGGTCAACGTTAAGTGCTATGCAAGTTTTGTTTTTCTGTGGAATTAATAGAATAAATAGTTGAAAAAGAAAAACAAGTGAAGGTCGACAAAATAGTGCTATAACTGGTTCTCATAACCAATCTGTAGTGATATAGTGGCGTTTCAGTGTATGATTAGGAGTTTAGATAATTTTAGAGTGACAGAAACAAATATTGCTTAAGAGCCTACCCACTTGTTTGAATATATTTTTCCCTGTTTGAGACTGACACAAGATGGGCTGTAGGATACTTGACATTCTAATATGACGTACTTGTTATGGATTTGATATGATGCAGTTAAAAGAACTAGAGATGCTACTACTACAGAAGGACACATTTAATAGTTACAGCCAACCATTCAGCCAGACAAGCCGAGCTTTAAGCCAAAACCTAAAGATTACAAGATGGGGAATGAGCAGGAACTTACTTTACTATTTGCAAGACGAATGGAAGAGGATTTGGGTTTTGACACTGTGGTTAATTATCATGGCCGGGTTGTTTATGTGGAAATGCGTACAGTACAAACGCAGAGACGCATTCCATGTGATGGGTTACTGCCTTGTCGTGGCAAAAGGCGCAGCTGAAATACTGAAATTCAACATGGCTCTTATCCTTTTGCCGGTCTGCAGAAATACAGTCACCTATCTAAGATCTACCGCTTTGTCTCACTCAGTGCCTTTCGATGACAATATCAATTTTCACAAGGTTAAGTAAAAACCATTTTGTCAGGCCTTTCATATGAGAGACACTATGCTTCAGCTTAATCCTACCTTTTTTGGTCTTTGGTTATGCGCAGACGATCTCTGTAGCAATCATTATTGGAGTGCTTCTCCATGCATCCACCCACCTCGCCTGTGATTTCCCGAGGATTCTAACATCTACAGAGGCTGATTACAAAAGATACTTGGTTCATTACTTTGGTGTGACCAGACCCACATACTTTGACTTGGTTAAAGGTCCTGTGGGAATCACTGGATTTATAATGGTTACTTTTATGGTAATTGCATTCACATTAGCCAGTCGAAGTTGCAGGCGTAACCTGACTAAGTTGCCAAAGCCATTTGACAAGCTAACTGGATTTAATGCTTTCTGGTATTCACATCACTTACTTCTAACTGTTTATGTCCTGTTAATCATCCACGGTGTTTCCCTCTATCTCGAGCAGAAATGGTACCGAAAGACGGTAAATTCCATAAAACTATTTTACCATCTAATAGATAATCAGTGTGCAGTGGTAATAACAGGTGCTGCCTCGTGCAGATATGGATGTATCTTGCTGTGCCGGTTTCACTCTATGCTTGGGAAAGGGTCCTGAGATTCTTTCGTTCGAGGCTTTACACCGTCAAAATCTGCAAGGTAGAGTGTCGTTTGCAGTTACATTTGAACAGCGTCGCATGAAAACATACATACATTGTACGTAAATCAACATACAACTAATTATTTGTGTTTGGTAATCTTCTAATATCTTTATAGCAGCTCAAATTATTTGTTTTCAGGTTGTGATTTATCCTGGAAACGTTGTTGTGCTACACATGTCTAAGCCTACATCATTTGATTACAAGAGTGGACAATATGTATTTGTTCAGTGTCCTGCAGTATCAAAATTTGAGTGGTGAGTCTTTTATGCAAGCCATTAGGTTTGCTTGCACTCTCAAGATTATTTTACAAATTATGCTCTTTAACACCACAAAGAGTAACTTAAAGCTTCTCGCTCCTAAAATCCATCTCCAGGCATCCATTTTCTATTACTGCTTCCCCTGGAGATGATTATCTCAGCATTCACATTCGTCAGCTCGGTGATTGGACAGAAGGAATTAAGAAGGTATTTTCAGTGGTATGTGAAGCCCCTGAAGCTGGAAAAAGCGGACTTCTCAGAGCAGATGGACCAAACAAAACAAGGTGCGTCCAAAATTCTGAACTGAATTCAGTATATAATTGACTTGCATTCTCAGATATTTTATGTTAAGGCACATTTGTGAATTTGACATTCTATCTTCTAATTAAGTCTGCCAGAGTTATTGATCGATGGACCTTATGGTGCTCCCTCGCAAGACCATTGGAAGTATGATGTGTTATTACTCGTTGGCCTTGGAATTGGCGCAACACCTTTCATTAGCATTTTGAGAGATTTACGTAACAACATCGTTAAGCAACAAGAACAAGCCGTGAGTATATATATTAACTATAAATTAAGGAAAACCCTTTTCGAGGATTAACAGAAAATCTTAACTAAGTTTCTCTTTCGAGTTATGTAATATTTTCAGGAATGCCTCTCAGGTAGTTGTAACAGCAACATCTCATCGGATCACAGTTTCAGTTGCTTAAACTCTGAAGCTGGGAATTCGATTCCCCAAAACCGAAGGAGGCCGTTGAAGACCAAGAACGCTTACTTTTACTGGGTAACACGAGAACAAGGCTCGTTCGATTGGTTTAGAGATATCATGAACGAAATCGCTGATGCTGATATAAAGGTAAGTTATACTTTTTCAACTGTGACTTGTTTTAAATTCACATCTTTTCAAACAAACCCATAAAAAATGTTTTATGTTTCAAAAAAGTCTGAATTTTTGTTCCTCCATGTATATGCAAACGTAGAAATTGTGTTTGAAAAACAACTGAGATCTTAAACTTTACTAACATTAATGTTTTGTAAAACAAATTCAAGGGTGTTATTGAGATGCACAATTACTTGACGAGTGTCTATGAAGAAGGAGATGCTCGATCCACTCTTCTCACCATGATCCAAACGCTGAACCATGCCAAAAATGGTGTCGACATATTTTCTGGAACCAAGGCAATGATCCTTAACGATTACTTTATCTTTTTACAAACAAAGCTAATGTTTCTTTTATCTTTGGTTTGTATAGGTACGGACGCATTTTGGGAGACCAAAGTGGACAAAAGTTCTATCAAAAATAAGCACTAAACATAAGAACGCAAGAATCGGTCCGTAAAATTTTCAGATAAACTAATAATCACTCGTGGTCTGTAATTTGCTTTGTCTGAAGAATGTTTTTATTTGTGTATTAAAAAAAACAGGAATGTTTTATTGTGGAGCACCGAGTTTAGGGAAAGAACTGTCAACACTTTGCCATGAATTTAACCAGACGGGATGTTCTAGGTTCGATTTCCACAAAGAACACTTCTAAAAGGTAAAAACTAATTGCCCCCTTACGCTTATGTTTTTTCTCTCTATTGGGTCGAATTAAGTATTACGGTATATAAATGTAAAATCAACTGTTATCATATCTTATTCGATTCATTCTCATATCCCTCTTCTCTTTTTTTTTTTCTAGCCTTTTATATATGGAACACACATACTAAGTTTTAACCATTTTTATTTAGAGTAAGAGTGTCGGTTTGGGTTAGGTAGTATGTGTTAGAGTTGAAATATCACATTAAAAATCATAAACTTTCAATTTAAAATTATTTGGCAATAAATAGATCGATCAATATCCCTAATATATTATTTGAGAAACATTTTAGCAAAGAAACCTTACATTTACGTGTGATTTACAAGTATGCCATGCTGACGTGTCAAACGTGAGCTTTTTAAAGCAAATATTATATAAGACATAATTTACTAGAGTATTTATGAAAATGGCATTAGACCAATATTTATTACTATACTATATATAAATAACTAATATTTTAACCTAAAAGGCAACCATAATATAAAATAAAAATATTAATTTTGTTAAAAATTAGTCAAACAAAAGATAAAATCAAATTTTAGAATAATTCAATATTTATCACATATACAATTTTTACCTATTTAATAATATTATTTTTTCAAGATATTGATAATTTAATTTATTTGTATAATCTGATTTTTATTGTATATTTTATTTGTATAATCAATATTAATTTTTTAGAAAATATTTTAAATAAAAAAATCAATTATAAATAAATAAATAATTATAATATATGAATATTTTTCCCCACACAAGGTGTGGGTCTAAATCTAGTATCTTATATATTAGTCAAGTTTTATTCAAGTTTTCGATCTAAGATATATTCTTCACATCATGCTCTATATTAATTCACATATATTTTTGACTCACAATTTAAAAATTAAATAAAAAATATTATTTTATTTGGATATCCAAATTTGTTAAATTTAATGTGTTTTAAGATAGTGTGTAAGTGGTCATTTCGATTTATCGCTGCATATATTGGTTTTGTTTGTTTGTCAATTGCAGTTTTATATAGATGTGGTTGCGATAGATTTTTGTTCGGTTATCTGCCATAGCTACTTGCGGTCAAGAAGTTACATTTTGCGTCGTAATTTTTTTGACCGCTAATTAAAACAGCGATACGATTAAAAATTTGCGATCAATCGCAACCATAATATCTAACGGCAGACAAACGAACAACATATGTTACAGCCGCAAATATAATGTTGTTGTCGCAAGCATAACCATAACCGTAAAAGCTGCCGATGAACAAACGAACGAAACTATTATATGAAGTAGTTGGAGATTTGGAAAACTCAACAAACTCAGATTACTTGTATGTGTAGATCATCTATCATCTATTGTATGTGTATATGTTTTCTGTTTGTAGACTTTCATACTATTGTTCTTTGCAAAAAACCTTAATGCTAAAGCCATATAACGCGATCCAATTTTTTTGAAGCAGATGATAATTTGTCTATGCATGTGACCTAATTAAGTCTTTAGTATTTTACTATTTTTGTTTTCAATAACTTTAACTAATTAGTTCGATAAGTTTTATGTCTTAATTTCCTTTATAATTTTAAATTCCAAATGTTTTTGTTGCATTTTTTATTGTAAAATATTTAGCGGTTGAAGTTGTAACTATTATTTTATATATTAAGAAAATTTTGCGATAACAAAAGTTGTCGAAAATGTGAATATAAATATTACTTTAACAATTATACAAAATAGAAATGATTAGCAATATGTTTACGAAATAGTCATACCATAAAATAGTATTTTTTAATTTTTTTTCCAAATTTAATATTATAAATTTAAAATTCCAAAAATGATATAAATTATTTTTTAAAAAATACATATTTATTATAAATAAATTATAAATAAACTTAAATTATTATATTTAGGTTTCTTTTTTCCAATTTAAAGTTTATTTTTTTCATTAACAATAAATTTTAGTATATTTTAATATTTACTATTTTGAAAATTTAAACTAATAATGGTATATACAAAATTTTTTAAAAATACTATTTTGTCAATTGTACTTTCACAGATTTATCGTTATTACAAAGTTTTTATATTCAAAACAAACAAATTCCATTTCGTCGGACACTTCATGAATTGGATTAATAAAACGTAGCTAAAATAAAATGTAGAATAAAAAGGGGAATCTCTACAAATAAATCGATCACTGTAGATAATTTGAGAAGATATTCGTCATTTGACAATCCTAATACCATATGTAGACCAAAGAACTTTTAATTAGTAGAACAATAGATTTTAAAAATTACTACAGTCAAGCAATGGAATTGGAGATATAAAAGTTGCAAAGACCGTAATATCTGCTAAAGTTTTTGTAGTCTAAACACCAATTACTCCTTTTCAATAAAATACACACTTTGAACTAATAATTAGTAGTTGTGCTATATTTATTGTCTAATATAAAATAGTGCAATTCTCTAAAATATCATATTTTCAAATTTTAATTTCAAAAATAATATTATTAATTTAAATTTTCAGTAATATCACAAATTAGATTTAGACTCACTTCTTGTACAAGGAAAAATATTTGTACATTATAATTAATTAGTTATTTAATAAATGTAAATTACATATTTAGATAATTTATTTTCTAAAATATTTTAAAAATAAAATAATAAAAAATATTTTAAATTTTATATTTTAATCATCTATTAATATATAACTTAATTTATTTTGTTATTATGTATTTAAATAGTATATATAATATTATTAATTATATATATTATTGTGTCATTGAATTCAAAAATATTTATATAATTTAAATAAATTACATAGGTCATTGATATTATATTAAACTATATTAATTTTTAACCAAATTAATAGCATTGAAATATATTATAATTATTCTAATATAATCTAAATTTATTTATATATTTATTTGAAATTATTTATAAATTATCATATATTTAAATTAAAGAAATAAAAAAATTATTTTTATTTTTGGTTAGTTCAATAAAATATATTGATTCTCTAACCAAATTAATATGAGTGGCAAATATTATAATTATTCTATTAATTTAAACCGGTTTATATATTTATTTTAAACTCATTCTGGTGAGGACACGTAAGCATGATATTTCTGTTAATAACACGGTAGGATAATTTTATTTTATTAAAATATTTTTCAAATAATATATTAGGGATTTAAGATCAAAATGCACTAAAACTATATTTTAATAGAAAAAAAATTAAACCCTAAGTTAGAAAAAATGAACCCAAATATAATGTTTTAAGTTTATGTATAATTTGTTTAGAGTAAATAATTATTTTTATATAATTATTTATGGTATTTTTTTATTTTAATTTTATAGCATAGATTTGAAAGAAAAACTTTAAAAAGTGCTATTTTAATGTATTACTCTATAAAATAACATCATCTTAACCATCAATTGTAAAATTAATATATTATATAATTATTTCTGATACAAAATTTTTTTAGAATGTTTAAAATTTGTTTACATTTTTTGACTAAATGTTTTCAAATTAAACATTCGGATACTTGGTTCGGTTGAGATTGGAAATTTCGGATTTCGAGTTCTTTAGATTCTAAAACATAGATCTACTTTGGATATAAATTTTATTTGATTTCAATTTGGTTCGGTCTAAATATTTCGAGTTTTAGATTATATTTTTGTTCAATATAATTTGGAAAAATAATAAAATTTTTATTTAACTACTATAAATTTTAATATTTTTATTTAACTACTATAAATTTTAATATTTTTATTTAACTACTATAAATTTTAATATATATTGATACATTTCTTGTATTTAGTTAAAAAATATTAATTAATTTAATGAATTTCGTTTAATACATATTTATTTTAAATTTTGAATTTAGTTCGATTCAAAATCTGTTGGTTATAATTTAGATTATAAAATTTTCTTTTATTATATTATAATTTGGTTTGAATTCAGATTCAGAAATTTCGGTTCGGTTCAGAAATTTTGCCACCTCTAAAACCTCCAAAGGCCTATAATTCGCAAAGAACGCTTTAGAACTATTTTATGTTTATGGGCCCATAATTAATTCGGCCCATTTTATTTTGCAACTGAAATTGATAGAACAAAGGTCTGGCATATATCCCAACGGATATTCCTTCACCCCTATTTCTCAAATGATCAAATTAACCTCGTTATATACCAACCCGGTCTTTCATTTATTTGGAGTGAAACCAATACCATACCAACTCTTTTAATCATTTCCTTTTTCACTGGAGCAGAATTCTGGAATGAAATTGTTTCGAATTGCTATATACTAATTTAATTTTATGAGATTCATCTATTAATATTTTACTCACAACAAAACACACTAAACCGGATCAACCCGGTACACCCTCAAAGAGCTTAAAACGATAAGGGCAAAATGGTCCATACAAAAATAGTATCTTCTTAACTCTACACCAAAGCCATTTTCTCATTACGAAGCCTGCAATAAACGGCCTCTCTCTATTATTACTCTTCCAGCAAATTTCTCAATTCTTTCCACCATTATTTGGGTTCACAAATTTTACTTCTCACCATGGAATATCTCCAATTCGTCTTCAAAATAGAAGGTAATTGTTTATTTTCGTTAGTAGCCTCAAATCTGAAACATACAATCTCGAGAATCCACGCCCAAACAAAAAATCCCGAGATTTCTATCGATTTCGGTTCTTATACCGGTTTAAGCGTCGTCCCGATTCTTATACCGGTTTAAGCGTCGTTCCGGTTCATCTTTGTTATATTGGACGTATGAGAAAATTGTAACTGGGCTTATCATTGGTAAAGCTCATTAGGCCCATATTTCAATTTTTTCCAAATATTTTCTTTTTGTCGTTCAATGAGTTCTTCACTTCTTAGAAACTTCTGATTAATTTCTTTGTTTTTTGTGTCGGCTTTATTCATTTATTTAAACAGCTAGAATTCATTTTTCTATTTTTCAACACGTCTTAATCTTTTTTAATAAATAACTATGACAGTTTCTACTATATATATATATATATTTTTAAAATTATTGTCAAGATATAACAATTTTATTCTTTTGACACAGACCGAGATTCACCTAATCGAATGGCTATTATTCATCCACGTGTCCGTGGCCGACGGTTTCCCCCTACATAGTCCACGCGCATAACTCCTTAATGGTATTCGATGAACGGAGCCGTTAATATACACGTGACTTTTATAACAGCGAGATCAAATATTTGAAACGTCGTTAACTATGACGGCGTCAAATACTGAGAATTGTTCTCTGACTTATCTCCATGCCTTTTGTCTTTTCTCAAGCGTCGCTCTTTATAGTTACGGAGCAGGTTGAAAACCAACGGGTCAGATTAAAACCATTGTTTCAACGGCTGTGATTGAGTTGTCTTTCCATTCTTTCTCGAGATATTTCTGAAAGCGCTAGAATTCTTGTTGTTTTGAATCGGAAGCGCTTCCGTTCTGCAAGCACTGATCTGAAACAATGGCGGATGAACATAAGCATGAAGAATCTTTACCTGTTTTGGACCCGGTGGTTGAGGTTGTAGAGAGGGATTCGTTGATTGACAAGATATCGGAGAAGTTCCATCACAAAGGTGACTCTTCATCATCATCATCAGATGACGAGAACGAGAAGGAATCTTCTTCTCCTTCGTCTTTGAAATCGAAAGTTTACCGTCTGTTCGGCAGGGAGAGACCCGTGCATAAGGTTCTCGGCGGTGGAAAACGTACGCTTACGCTAATCTAGTTTCATTTATTTTTTTCTCAGTTTTGTACAATTTCGTTCTGTTTTTAGGTGTTGTAGATGTTTTCTGTTTCGCTAGTTACAGCTTAATGAATCGGTGGTTTTCTGTGAGGTTGAGAGGATAGTTGAATTTTCTTACTTGAAACTGATTTACATTTAGTAAAACCCTAGTAATGATGGTATGATTCTCATTTACATCTTGATGTATAAACCTTAGTTTGGTGATCTTCTTAATTGCAGTGGCTGATATATTTATGTGGAAGAACAAGAAGATGTCAGGTGGTGTATTTGGTGGTGCTACAGCAGCCTGGGTGCTCTTTGAATTGATGGAGTATCATCTTCTTACTCTGCTATGTCACGTTATGATCGTCGTTCTTGCTGTGCTATTTCTATGGTCTAATGTTATTACGTTCATTCAAAAGTAAGTTCCTGCTTTAATCCTATGAAAAATGGCGTGCTTCACATCTCAGATTAAGCTTATTTGACCCACCTTATTAGTCACTAATTCATTCTCTTTCAGGTCTCCACCAAAGATTCCTGATGTACATATCCCTGAAGAACCTCTTCTTCAGCTTGCTTCTGATCTCAGAATCGAAATCAACCTTGGGTTCTCTTCTCTTCGCCAGATTGCATCTGGAAGGGATATAAAGAAATTCCTCTCTGTAAGTTTAAAAACTGTCCAGGACTTCTTCTCTCTCAATGTTTTATCTTTAAGCTTGACTATAACTGTGTTGTTTGTTTGATCAAATTAGGCTATTGCCGGATTGTGGGTTCTATCAATTTTGGGTGGATGCTGTAGTTTCTTGACATTGGCATACACAGGTAAAACACCATTTCTCTAAGTATTGCTTCTTCCTTCTCTAACGCATCTTTGATTCCAACAATGCTAACGATCCGTGTTTGAATTAGCTTTGGCTCTACTCTTCACTGTTCCTCTTCTGTACGACAAGTACGAAGACAAAGTAGACTCATATGGTGAGAAAGCAATGGCTGAGTTGAAGAAGCAATACGCTGTGTTGGAAGCAAAGGTATTCAGCAAATTCCCATGGGGATTATTGAAGGTTAAGAAGAAGGATTAGGGTTTTGCATGTGCACAATGCTCGTTTTGTTTCTCTCAAATTTTACTTAACAAATTTCTTTCTCTTTGTTTTCTTCTGTGTTTTTTGGTGATGGGGTTGTGTTGTGGCATGAGACAAAACTTGTAATTGCTCTCTTGCTATATATGTATGTGATGTATTAATGACTTGATGTATTGAGTTGTATATGCTTCCATGTACTGTTGAACTAAGAGTAGTTTCTTGTGACCAATGTTTCTTCATTTTAATGACAATTCTCTAACAAATGAGTAACAATATCGTCCAAGTCAGGATGGCCGAGTGGTCTAAGGCGCCAGACTCAAGTTCTGGTCTTCGTAAGAGGGCGTGGGTTCAAATCCCACTTCTGACATTTTTCATAATTTTATAATAACCGCTTCGCCGGTTTATTAAAAAGAAAATCAGATTCAGTAACTGGAAAAACTCTTTGGATCGAAAAAAAAAATTGTCTTCTCGAGCTCGTAAATAAAAATTATCTTTTATTTCAAATTAATATAAAAAAACTTGCATAAAATAATATGCAATTGATTAAAATAATATTATTTATAATTTTTGTTATAAATATAATATTAGTTATTTAAATTTTCAAAAATAACACAAATTTAATATTAAAATAATTAAAAATTTATTTTTAATAAAAAAAATTTAAACCCTAAATTGAAAAAAGTGAATCTAAACATTATATTCTAATTTTATATATAATTTATTTAATATAAATAATTATTTTCACATAATAATTTATGTTATTTTTGGAATTTAGAAGATAAATTTAAATTGTACTATTTTAGGATATTACTTTAAAATAATTACTTAATAAATATAATATAGATTTAATTATAAAATTTAGTATATTTATATATAAAATATCATTAATTGTATTTAAAATCTGATTATATCTATTATATTATTATTTTTAATGTAATGATAATTTTATTTATTGAATAACTGATTATTTTTTTATAAAATATATTTCATTCGTAAAAATATTAAAAATGATAAAAAAAATTTATTTAAATAATAAATATTTATGTTTAAAAATATCAAATTACATATTACCATTAACTATTAAATATTTATGTTTTGTAATCAAATTAATATGAGTCGGATTTTAGATTTGAATCCAACTCAATGCAAGAGAAATTTGATTTGACATCAATGGTAGAAATTATAAGAAGATTACCTTAGCTCCTTTTACTGAATTTCCTAACATTTGACAATAATTTTGTTACTTTTCAACAAAAAAAACTGAGTAGTTTCAATGAAGGTGTTGAATATAATGAATTTTGGATTTTAATCTAATAACGGTTGGAGGAAATCTTAAATATTATCCCATCATTATACCTGAAAATCTTTTTGTTCCAAAATATCTAATGTGAATCTCAATTTGGATAAAGCAAGAGTAAAAACACTAATATATGTTGACTTTTTGTTTTAATCATGTACCTTTCTTGATTCTACTAAATTAGATATAAAGTTAAATTGATTTTGTGTTTTTTTGAAAAAGATTGAAGTAAAACTGAAAAATCGATTATGAAAAGAGAAATTGAAATCGAATTGTGCATGAAGATTCTTATCTAAACCTCTTCGACTTAGAAATTTTATAAAATTTGGAGCGGCGTCGTTTTCTATTAACATCGTTTCTATTAACAACGTTTCCTAACTATATTTAACACCTATTAATTATACTGTTAATAATTTATTGAGAAATACTCTATATTAGCACTAAAATAGGTTTTAGTGACAAATATAGCACTCAATATCAAAATTCACTAATATAGCATTTTAACCAATTAGAAAAGATTTTGCTATCCTTCAATTAAAACAAAGCTGAAAACATAATTTAGCTAGAATAAAATGATTATATGTCGATTAGCTACCACATCATATTGGTAACACACTATTTGTTTTACACATACTAGGATAATACATGTGCGATGCACATGAATACTGAATTTTTAAAATATATACAAACATCAAAAATAGTGGTCTAATTTTCATTTTTAATATTCGATATTAAAAATAATAAATATAGGATACAATTCATATTTTTACAATTTAAATTTTAAAATATCATATGAATAAAATAATTCATATGAATCTTTTACTATCTATTTCAACATACATGATATAAACCCAATCCAATTCTTCGCTTTTGGATATATGACCATTTTTTAATTATTTTATAAACAGCTTTGCAAAAATTAAGATGAGACATTATTTATCAGTATATAAATACATGAAAACAGTGATCATTTTAATGATTAGTGATGAGTAAAATGCATTTCCTTGAAACTTGCGGTAGTAAATGAACATTCAATTACCAGTTGTATCCCTATGAGGAGAAAATACAAGATTGATATTTACCTTGAGAAGAGAAAAATGATTTTTAGAATTCAGAGAAATTTTATGTGAAATTTTGTAAGTTTAGATATGATGTAGAAAAAAACATGTTATTTTTATTTTTATGAGATGTGCAAATGTAAAATAAATGTGAATATATAATCCGTTTACTATATATAGTGGTTATGATTTGGTCTTAGGGTTTTACGATATTTAATTAAATTTTTAAAAAATAATTAAATTTGGTAAATAATTAATATAAAATGTGGAATTTAATAGTGTTAATGAAGTTTGTATATGCACAAAAATTCGAAATTTTCACTTTCCTTTTATATGTGTACAACATTCAAATATTCATGTAAAAGTAATTTTCCATTTTTAAAATTGGTGAGTAATTAAATGTGTAATGCAAAAATTCCAAATTTCCTAATTTTTGAATTGTAAGATATTTGAAAAATAAATACGGTTTGGAAACTTATTTAGTAATATCTGTATAATTAGATTACCTAATTAAAATGTTTGAGTAATATATAAAATAAATAATTTACGTTTTGAATTAAATTAATTAAGAAAATTGATGAGAGTGAATGTGGTGATGGCACCTAAGCAATTTTCACTCTCAATGCTTCTCCTTTAGTATATAGTAGATGTCCAATGTTTGATCCCCTTAAGCTAATATAATTTTTTTATATTTTAATTGAACAGCAGCATATATATTAAACAAGGAGATTTATGCTGATTGACTATTGTAGCGTATTGGTTACATAGCTTCTTACTAGAATTAATAGTACATGGTTCGATCCCCTTCATTATATTTTTCAAATTTTTTCTTTTAATTTAATTATTTTATTTAGATAAGATTTCCTTAATATTAAGAACTTTTTACTGAATGTAGGTTAGTATTCATATTTTATGCATAATTTAGGAATACCTTATGCAAATTTAGGAATTATCTCTTATTTTTTAGGAATGCCTTTCTAAAACGTGAAATTGCATAAGATTAGTTAACAACAGTAAGAAGTGTTTATCCAAAAAAACATCAAGAAGAGTGTTTATCAACATTTAACAATCACAAAGACAAATCATAAACGAAAACATGAAAATGTCCAACACAATTAGATATAAGATTAGAAAATGTAATGAAACTTGAATCCAACACAATTAGATATAAGATTGAGTCTTTAGGTTTTTCCTACAATAGCGTCACGTTCTTAAATTTTGCTATTTAAACTAAAAACACACATATATATATATATAATAAACAAAGCAAATATATATATATATATATATATATATATATATATATATAATAAACAAAATGGTTATATGTTGATTTAAAAAGCAATTTTTTTATAGGAGCTCAGGGGAGGAGGGGGGTCGAACCTTGGACCAATTGATAAGAGAACCCTAGACCAATGTATTGGTTACACTCCTCCTCCCGTGAGCTCCTATAAAAAATTTGCTATTTAAACTAAAGATAAATATATATACTTAACAAAATGATTATATGTCAATTAATTATTGTAGTGTATTGGTTTCATACTTCTTTTTTTTATATAGTGGTCAAAGGTTCGATCCCCCATTTTGTAAAAAATTTGATTAATAAATAAGGTTATTTTAGTCTTTTCGTTTGAAAAAATGTTATTTGTGGAAGTTTAGATTTGGGATGCTAATTTAGTCACTAAAATATTATTTAATACTAAATTAATCAATTGCACTAATTTATTAATCAAGTTAATAAATTACATGATTAAAATAAAAAAAAATCAACATACATTAGTATTTTAAATTGTCCACGCTAGATTTTATGTTTTGAATAACATTAAAGTTCATGCATTGACGATTTCCCGAAAATAAAATCATGATTTTTCATCAGGTGGAAAGATGTCACTAAAGTTAACTCAGACGTATTGCCTTTACTACTAATGAGACCATTTGTACTCCTAATTTTTTTTTTGTAAAAACAGTAAAACACAAAATTTCTCCGTTTTTGAGGTTAAAATTCAATTTCAAAAACAATCGTGTAGAAGAAAGTCTCTCATGTGCAATGAAACCATTTTAGAATTGCAATGAGTTTTGATGTGTGTAAGAATTCGATTTACACTAGAGGTAATTAAAATCTTATGAGTTTTAACTTAATCCTAAAATTAAGGAAATGGACTTTCAGTGTGTGAATTTTGCATTCCAATAGACTTTTAACCTTAAGATTTCATTGAAACAAAAAAAAAAATGAATTGCGTAAACGTAAAGGAAAAAAAGAGGGTAACTGCTCCAATTAAATTCTTTTGGGCCAATAACTAAAGTCTGAAAGTTAAGAAAAAGATCACTAAGGGTTTTTTCTAACAAAACTATTTTTATTAACTAAAAATAGCATCCGACCTGCCGGAATCGAACCAGCGACCTAAAGATCACAGCAACCACTACAGTCTTCCGCTCTACCAACTGAGCTAAGGTCGGTTTGATAGTAACCAAACATTTAATTTAATATCAACATTTCTTTAGTTCTAGCTAGGCTGACTTTACCAATAAAAACCTAACAATGTTGCAGAGATGTTCAAGATTTATATGCTTAATGATCATAAAAGAAGACAAAACCTAATACACTTCACAGTAAAGAAAAGTCTGAATTATATACGTCGTATAAATCTACTGTACGAATACAATAACATGAATTCTCTCCATAGTCTTAAGCAAATAATCTCTAAATGAACCGAACCGATTTTAGTTATTATTCGAACATATATTATTTTGAAAAACTATGATTATTGATTACTAATCGAAATCGAACCAAAAATCGAAATAATAATAAAAAAAACAAAATTATTTTTGGTTATTTTCAGTTATTCGAAAATATTTTTAAGTTATTTTTGGTTATTTTTCGGTTATCCAAAAATATTTTTAAGTTATTTTTGGTTTTTTGGATATTTTCGATTATTTTTTGGTATTTTTAGTTATTTTGGTTGGTTATTTTTGGTTATTTTAATTGTGTTCGGTTATTTTTGGTTAACCAAATTGTTTTCGATTTTTAAATTTAATAACCGAACTGACCGAACTGAGGTATAATTGAATCGAAACCGAACCAATATATAAAAATAACTAAATAATTTTTAATATTACCAACTAAAAAAACCAAAACTGAATTCAAACCGAATATTCGAATGCCCATCCATACTCCCATATCAAACGGATCTTGAACACATTTCGAGTTCTCTTAGTCTCTTAGTCTCTTGTGTTCATTATGAAAATGATACAACCTTTTGTCGAATCGTAAACACTCATTTCGACTTTCACTTAAGTATTCGAATGAAATTCATTATGATCTTACCACAAATATATCCACGAATGTTATATTCAAATGAAAACAGTTAAGCTGATTTCTCTTCAAATGAACAATAACAATTGGTTTGTTTCTTAACAAAAACAGTCGAACCAATCAATTACCAAACAGGTTTTGGGAATTATGAAACCTACTTAATTAATTTGTATTTGAAGATATTTTAATATTAGATTTGTGTTAATTTTGAAAATTTAAATTAATTATTCTATATTTGGAAAAAAAAAATTAAAAAGTGTTTTTTGTCAATTATCTTGCTCTAATATTTTTAGGTATAGAGTATAATAGTATATATGGATTTGATTTATTGTAATATTACTACAAATATTTATTACAAGCAAAACAATTTATTATTTCATAATATACCATATAGAATAAAATGATGAAATTTTTATAAACACACGTTCATAGCACGGATCTAATCTATAGTCGAAAGATAGAAATACTACAAGATTCATAGAAATGCTTAGTACATCGGTTTCACTAGCCACCTTCAGTTCCTATACTCTCGGAGCTTTCTCTACCATCAAGTTCCTTAAGAATTCGAGCAAATGGTATATCACATGGTGATGGAATACCTAAGAGATCCACCATATTGTTTAAAATGTCATAAAGAAGTCCTCTCCACCTTCACGATACGAAAGAAAGAAGATGTTATCTTGACACAGGGTCGGTCTTAAATTTAACAAAACTACAAACAAAAAAAATAAAAAGGTATTTTTACATTATTTTATCATGATTAACGATTTTTTTTATAAAAATATGAAATACCGTAAACCCGAACTTATTCCGTTTAATTCTAGCACCGGCTCTGCCTTGACACTGGCTTGAGCCGCAAAAATATTAACAGAGCTTCCACTCTTGACGTTGAACCCAACGATACACACACCTTAAGCTTGTGTCAAGTCTAAATCAGAATGACAAATTGCTCCCACTCCTCTATGAACAATGTTCACAAAAACCAAATAATACATAAAGGCCAACTCACACTCACAAAAAGACAATGCAATCACCACAATTAACCAACATCTTACGCACTTGTGGCCAATTTAATGCTCTTAACGCATCAGCAACAGCCTCTGCGGTTCCTTGCACGTCTGATTTCACTACAATCGGTAATTTAACACGAACAAACTTTTCGTCATACTTTGTTTCAGTTGTCTCTGCTTCCTCGGTTCTCGCTTCCTCTGCTTTCAACAAGTGCTCTTTCTCATATATTTTTTTCGATCTTCATTCAGCATCATTCCTCTGATTCCACCACAATGACATCGTCATCCACTCACCGGCCACTGATTCGATTTTCTGGTTTTCAATCATTTTGTTTTTTTTTAGAAAAAAACTTGGCCGAATTAACCTGAAAACGATTTGGTTCTGTTATGGAAAAGTCCGGTCTTGATGGTATGCACCGATTGAACCGGAAATACTCAATTTTAAGCAGCTTAATTTCGGTTTTGATTCAGATTTGGTTACAAGTGAGTAAATTCGTTAAATAATTTGGTTCAGTTGTAATTTGCGAGATTAATACTTTTCCAATTTAAGTTTGGACGAACCAAACAAAACAGAGAACCAAATGCATTTCAGATTCTTGTTAATCGGTTGTTGCCTTATCGAATCATAGCCGAAATTCCAAAATCTGGGTTCGGTTAATAAACCACAGGCTAATACATATTCTAATCAAGTAAGAGGTGAGGCTCTTTTTGAATTTTGATTCACTCCAAAATAGACAGTTAAAAATGCGACTTCTCCAATATAAAATATGTTATTGAAAATGCAAGGCATACAACTATAGAGGATAAAAGTGAGAGAAAAGCAAGTTATTCATTTCTTTATTTATTTCGAAAGCCATGAGAATACTTGGGAACGAGGAAAAAAGACATACGAAAACGAATAAGTTCGATGGGTTTTCGCATCAAAGGAAAAAGTTTGCAGAATTACAAAAGAATAGCAACAAAGAGAAATCTCTCCCAAATAGATTAAATAACCAAAACACAAACCGGTTTGAATCATCACCTTTCTCTTTCATTAGGCAGCAACTTGGCCGAACAACGACCTACGGATCTGTTAAAAAGTGAGTGAATCCGATAACCAAAGTAGTTATAGACAGTGATGATCTGATGACCAATACTAAAGAAAAAGCAAAAGCAAAAGCAAAAGCAAAAGGTGTATGCAGGTCTAAGAAGTTGTTTTCATACCACTGGAAGTTTCATGCGGAATGCGACATCAAGACGTGCATCGAGAGTGTTCTCACACACGATTTTCCCATCGCGAGAAGCTAACACAACACCTCCAGAGCTATAACAAGTTCAAAATATACAAATATATAACTATATCAAGCCAGATCTAAACACCATAATATCTTCCTTTTTTTCTTTCTAAAAATGTAAAATGATTCCTATGAACCAATGTTACATTCTCTGTAAAGTTAACGTAATGATGAGAGAAACATGAATTTTACCAGTGGAGACCATGAGAATCATTAGATTTAGGAGGACCAGGGAGGAAAATTTCTGTGTCCACATTAACCTCTGGGGCATGAACCTTTGCTTTAGTAGCATACTCCTCCTTCGCATCATCAAGAATAGATTCAACTAAACCCAAGTCTTCTTCACGACAGCGCAACAACACAGAAGGTTCTTTCAACCTAAGCAAACACTGCAACAATGCAAGAGATAATCTTTTAACAGACCAAATGGTATTTGAAATTAAAAACAACATCTGCGTAACTAAGCACAAGGGGTTACACGAGATATGAATGAGATTTCTATCAAGCACAAGAAACCAATTGCATAATCAGATGCTTAAAACAACCTAGTCGGATATACTAATAAAAAGGTCCGATATCAAATATTATTTGAGTGTATGAACCAAGAGAGACTCTCTGTTTTGGTTCAAGTACCAACCTGCACGATCAAATCCTTCAGAAGCTTCTTGTAGACATACTCATCGGCACTAACGTTCAGAAGATCCTTTGCTGCTTGGTCTTTCATTGCATTGACAATATCATCCTGCGCTTGAAGAACTTTGATCCTCGAGGCATTTAGCTGCATCGAGTAATCACTGAAAAGCATGTATAACAGTTACTTTTAGCCAAAGTATTAACACAGTTGTGTTTATACATGAGGAAGAACTAACAGAATAAATGATTTTTCTTCTAATTTCATTCTGAGTGAACATGATGACAATTCTCACAGAGAACTGACATATTTTTTTTTTTAAAGTTCAACACATTTGATTGAGCTTCTGATATAAAGAATAGAACATCAGAAAGCGCCAGATTTTTTTCAGTTCTTTAGTCATCGAGCTTGGATCAACCCAGTAAACCATAATCGTTTAATTAGACTACTTGTTGAAGTAAGAAAAGTTAGATGTGAAGTTATGTGTCTTCAATTTTTTTGTTCATCAATCAAAAACTATGCAAATTAAAAGTTGAAATCAAGTAAAAAATCTGATCAATAGATCGTAAACTTCTACGTTTCAAAGGTGACAGATATTGTAATCCAAATTAGGTATCGAGCTTAAATTGAATCAAGATCAGTGAGTTAAATCATAAACTAAAGCGATCGGTTAATCAATTGAACTCACATCTTCTTGCGCACGTCAGCTTGCTTCTCCTTCTTCTCGTAATCTTGTCTAATCTTCTTCTTCTCCGCCTCAACTAGCTGCAGTTTCTCGATGTTGAATTCCTACAGATATTACCGGATCGATGATAACCAGAAAAAAACCCGCTTACGGCCATCGTATACAAAAATTGAATCGCAATTGAAAGAAATCTGATGATCCGAGAAAAGGAATAGAAGACTAAGAAACATACTTCTTCAGCGGAGACCGAGATCTCGTTTGCCTTCTCTTCAGCCTCTTGGCGGATAAATCTCACCATCTGCTGGATCTGCCTCGAGACATCTCCGTCATTCATCTTTACCGGGAATATGTGATCGCCGTTGATTGAAGGTTGCAGAGATTTGCAGAAAATCGTGAATTCTGTGGCGTAGATTGGAGAGAGGCGTAGATCAGATTTTCGTAATGTGAGGAGGATTAATTTGAAGATGTCAGTTTGTTTGTAATGAAACAACAACGGCAAACAGTTTTATAGAGAAAACGAGAAACGACAAGGCGTCTAAATAACTACGAATTTGTTTCTGGGCTACTTCATCGGCCCAAGACCCATTTGCATATTACTAACAGCCACGCCTCAACTTCAGGAACCGGAGCAAAAAAAAATAATAATGAAATCTTACGTTTTTTCACTCACAAAACATAATTCATTAAGTAAATATACAAAATGGATCCTCAAATCATTAAATAATAAATAATTAGATGGGCAATTGACAAAATAATACTATTTTAAATTTTTATTTCAAATATATTATCATTAGTTTAAATTTCCAAAATTAGCATAAATTTTATATTAAAATATTTTAAATTTTTTTAAGAAAGAAAAATTAAATCCTAAATCGGAAAAAGAATCTAAATATATTATTTTAACTATTTTTAATTTATTTAATATAAATATGTATTTTTAGAAAATGATTTATGCTATTTTTAGAATTTTAAGTTTAGAATGCTAAATTTGGAACAAAAACTTAAAAACATGTTATTTTAAGTTATTACTCTAACTCTAGATTTAGATCTATGTTATGCATCGGAAAAAAATATTCACATATTATAACTAATTGTTTAGTTAATAAATATGAATTAGATGTGTACATAATTTATCTATTATTTAAAATAAATTTTTTGAAATTTTTAATATCGATTACATAAATGAAATAAAAAATAAAATTAGATAATATAATTGAATTTAAATTATCTCTATCATAGATAGAAAATATTATACACTATGATTTTTTTAACTCAATAATATAACCATAAAAAAAGAGTTCTCACAAAAATTTTGGTGGAAAATTTTTTACTGTTTGTTATCCGAAATTTTCAGATATTCATCAAAAAATTCGAACAATTTTTTTTAAACTTCCACTAAAAAATCGTTCAGTTTAAATTTTTTTGTTTTAGAGTGATTGTTTTGTACTGATTGGCTAATAACATGTAAATTGGTTTAAGAAATTTTTAGTGAAAGAAAAATAATTTTTGGACTTAGTGTCCCAACCTTGATATGTTGAAAATGGTAAATCCATCTTATATTTCATTTACTTTTATAGAATGGTTTGTCCTCATGCCTCAGTTCACTTGATAAACCCTCAACGCTATGATGTGTTTTTTTCTTAAGAAAAAGTTTTGAAAGTTTTTGCTTAAATTTTTTTAGAGTAATACCCTAAAATAGCATCATTTTAAGTTTATCTTTCAAATTTAGCACACTAAAACTAAAATTCCAAAAATAGCACAAATTATTATGTAAAAATAATTATTTACCTTAAATAAACTATATATAAAATTAAAATATAATATTTGGGTTCACTTTTTCCAATTTAGGGTTTAATTTTTTATTAGAAATGAGTTTTTAATTATTTTACTATTAAATTTGTGCTATTTTTGGAAATTTAGATGAGTAGTGTTATATTTGGAATAAAAAATTGAAATAGTGCTATTTTACTCAATTGCCCTTTTTATGCAATGTCACTATTAACAATGTGACTACAGTTAAAACTAGAGTAATATTCTAAAATAGCACCATTTTAAGTTTATTTTCCAAATTTAGCAGAGTAAAACTAAAATTCTCAAAATAGCATACATTATTATGTAAAAATAATTATTTACCTTAAATAAAATATATATATAAAATTAAAACATAATGTTTGGGTTCACTTTTTCCAATTTAGGGTTTAAATTTTTTTCATTAGGAATAAGTTTTCAATTATTTTAGTATTAAATTTGTGTTATTTTTGAAAATTTAAATGACTAGTGCTATATTTGGAACAAAAACTTGAAATAGTGTTATTTTAGTGAATTGCCCTTAAAACTATGATACCTATATATGTTAGAGTAATACTCTAAAATAGCACCTTTTAAAGTTTTTCTTCCAAATCTAGCATTCCAAAATTAAACTCCCAAAAATAGCACAAATAATTATGTAAAAATACTTATTTATTTTAAATAAATTATATATAAACTTAAAGTATTATATTTGGGTTCATTTTTCCAATTTAGGGTTTAATTTTTTCTATTAAAATATAGTTTTAATGAATTTTAATCTTAAATTTATGCTATTATTGGAAATTTAAACTAATGATGCTATTTTAGATATTTGCCCTATATGTTATTTATTTATCTATTAATAAAAAGATAAATTTTTAGTTTTCTTTAAAATGGAGTATCAAACTATAAATTTGTGTTCGCTGTAGTTTTATCTTTTGAATTTTTAATTTATTTATTTATTTATTTATCATCGAAATTATTTAGCCAAGATAACTTATAAAGAAAAATTTTAATATAAAGAACAAACTCAGCGTTTAGAAAAAACTTTCTTAGTGTTTGAGTTCAGTTCACTATCACTCCAAACAGGCGATTTGGAACTGATATATGTTATTCGTTTACATATCAGTGCTAACTTTAGATTCGATTGATCGAAAGTTTTTAATCGTAATATTGTTTTAATAAGTAGTAAAAAATTATGATGTGAACGCAATGTATTACCGGTGCGACTAGCTGGCCAGAAAAACTACGACAAATAAACGAACAATAATATATCGTAGTTTCAACTAAAACTTCATGCGTAAGAAAAACAAACATAACCTATGTTAGTAATCTTAATAAAGATGAATTTTAGTCTCTCTTAAAATGAAGTATCAAGCTATAAATTTGTTTCAGCTGTATTTTTATTTTGTGAATTTTTAAACTCTTATTTATTTATTTATTTATTCAATTATCGTCAAAATCTATTTAATCAATATAAACTTGCAAAAACAATTTTTTAAATAATATAAGAAAGAATTTCAGTGTTTAGAAAAAAATTGCGTAGTCTTCGAGTTCACCATCACTCCAAACAGGTGATTTGGAACTACTTTGTAATCACAATATTATACATAGGAATGTTAAAATAGAATTATAATTAATGAGTTTTTAATGAATATTTATAAAATTAAATATCCATTTAAATTTATTTATCAGAATTAAGATTAAAGAATTTAAATAGATATTCATTTAAAACTTATTTATTAAAAGGTTTTTGCTTTTAAAAGAATATATATATATATATATATATATATATCTTATTAAATCTATTTACATCTTATTTTTGTTGAATCAACAATAATTTAAAAATATATTTTATAATAAGTAATCAATAATTTTTTGTACAAAATAAAGAATCAAAATCACATTTTAATAAAAAATAAAAAAATTATGTTTTTAACGTAAAAATACGGGTTTGCAAAATACGAAATTATATTTTTGGCGAAAATAATAAATTACGTTTTAAAAATATAGAATAATGTGTTTAACGAAAAAATACATAATCATGTTTAAAAATTATCGGTAATTTCTCTAATCACACGTACTCTAATATTATCATTAGGGATGTTAAAATGGGTATATCCATCCTATTTAAACCACAAACCCTATAAAACTCATTTATTATAAAGGTCTAATAGAGTTATCCATTTATAATTACACTAACCCATTTAAACCCATTCAAACCTATTTAACCCACTTAATCCATTTTAGGTAATATTTTTTTCTTCTTGTTTATATTTATTTATAACCATTATATTCTTAATAAAATAATACTGTAATTTTTATTTTAAAAATAAGTAATAAATTTATTTATTTGTTAAAAATATAATTTTTTATAAATCTATTAAATTACAGTATTGGATTGGATTTTTTATAAATCTATTAAATTTTTTATAATTTTTTATAATTTGTAATAAAATAAAGTATTGGATTTTTGTCATATGTTTTATAGGAAATTTGAGTTTTCTAACATTTTTAAATGTTATAATGGGTAAAGTTACTTCATTTAGAATTTATCCCGTTTAAATTTATTTTCTATCAAGAAATTATTCTACATTTTTGTCAAAAAAAATATTTTTCATCCAAAACATGATTCTATATTTTTCCGTCAAAAACGTAATCAACATTTTCTGTCAAAAACGTAGTTCATAATTTTTCCGTCGAAAACGTAATTCCATATTTTTCCACTAAAAACGTAATTTAATATTTTCCGCTAAAAACGTGATTCCGTATTTTTCTAAAAATGTGATTTCGTATTTTTCCGTTAATTTCATATTTTCTGCCAAAAATATAATTTTCCATTTTCTTGTCGAAAACGTGATTTCGCATTTTTTTGGCAAAAACATAATTTATTATTTTTGCAGAAACATATAATTCTGCATTTCCCACCAAAACACAATTTCGCATTTTCACGTTTAAAATATAATTTTATATTTTTTACTAAAACGTGATTTTTATTTTTTATTTTGTATAAAAAGTTATTGATTAATTATTATAAAATATTTTTTTGAATCATTGTTGATTAAACAAAAATAAAATATAAATGAGTTTAATAGGATACTCATTTTTTAAAAATAAAAATCTTTTTGATAAATGAGTTTTAAATGAATACCCATTAATCTCAATTCTAATAAATTGGTTTAAATGAGTTTTTAAATTTTGTAAATATCCATCAAAAATCCATTAATAATAAATCCATTTTAACATCTCTAATTATCATAAGCTCTTTTTCAACTGGCAAAATCTTCTAACTACATACACTTTTTAAGAAAGGTTGATGATTACCGAATCATTGATATATTAAACTCTTAATTAATTTAAAATTCAACATAAAGTTTTAGTGATATCTATGTGGCGACCCGACAAGGACTACAGTAATGATAGAAACCTATGGTGCTCGTACACTCAGGAATTTTACTTTTGCTACTAATAATTGTTTTGACGATATGTCACCCATCAAATTTGAATGATATATGTTTTATATATTAAGATAGAAAAAATTCATGTCCAAAATATCTGCTTTATCATATGAACCCAGTATCATTTAGAGGATTTGCCAGTTTTCACAGAAATGAAAGAATTTTGCAAAGATTTTCGGGTTTACTTTCGTGAAATACACGAATTTATACGAATAAACCTATTTTTACCAGTACTTTTGGAGTTTTTTTTTAGCTATATAAACTATATTTTTCTCCTATAAACTACACAAACTTCATAAATTTATTACAATTACACAAATTTTATTAATGTTTACATATTAAATCGCTATCAAATTTGGTTTTAATTCGAAAATCTGGTTTTAACTTGCGTTTATTTCAAAGTTAACACTAAATTTTCGAATTAAAACAAGATTAAATAGAGATTTAACGTGTAAACGGTAGCACAATTTGTATAATATCAATACTTTATAAAATTTGTATAGCTTACGGAAGAAAAACATAGTTTATGTAGCTAAAAAAAGACCTAAAAAGTACGTGTAGAAATAGGTTTATCCGCATAAATTCGTATAATAGATGCAAGTGAACCCAAGATTTTCCAAATTTTAGAGTTTTTCATCAAATATAATGTCTATGCGAAGATATTAGTATTGATTATTTTATGATTTCTATAGTAATAAAACTCATACTAATTTATAAATAATAATAAAAATAATAGTGGAACCATACCTTTTGGATCCATGTCTTATGATACTCAAGTTGGCAATGGTTCTTTCATGACGAATCCAAAATAGCTGAAGGTATTTGTTGATGGGATATAAATGTGATTGAATTTCTGATTAGAGTTGTCATGAGGATCATAACCCTTCTATATGTATAGAAAATAATTTTTAATTCGGTCTTTCATCAAATTAGAAATTACATAATGGATACACACATAATTTTTCCATAACACTTATGTCTTATAGTCTTTTATCTTTACAAATAAGTGATCACATAATTTTGACTACTTTAGATAATGACCATAACACATCGATTATATATGTGTGACCCCAAAATAATTCTTACAATTAGCAAAACAAGATTGAAGAGAGGAATTTCTTTTTTTTGTTATATTAATTATTAGAATAAATATTAAAATAGCATATTTAAAATTTTGTTTTAAATCTAAGAGATTAAAGCTAAAATTCTAAAAATAATATAAATTATTATGTAAAATTATTTATTTACTCTGAATAAATTATATATACAATTAAAACAATATATTTGGATTCTTGTTTTAATTTAAAGTTTAAATTTTGTCTTTTGGAAAGAAATTATATTTTAGAAAGAATCTTTTTAAATTTTGGTTAAAAATATAATATCATTAGTTTAAATTTTTATAGATAACACAACTATAATATTAAAATATAAATTCTTTCTAAGAGATTAATAAAAGAATAATATCTTAAAATAATATCTTTTAAGTTTATCTTTCAAATTTAATACATTAAAAATAAAATCTTAAAATAACACAAATTATTATGTAAAAATAGCAAAGAAAATTGATATTAAAATAACTAAAATTTATTCTTAATAAAAAAATTTAAACTCTAAATTCGAAAAAATAAACTCAAGCATTATATTTTAATTTTATATATAGTTTTTTTGAAGTAAATAATTATTTTTACATAATAATTTATGCTATTTTAGAAATTTTATTTTTAATATGCTAAATTTGGAAGATAAACTTAAAAATATACTGTTTTAGGATATTACTCTTTTATTAATCTCTTAAAAATAATTTATTTTTTAATATTATATTTGTGTTATCTATAAAAATTTAAACTAATGATATTATATTTTTAACCAAAATTTAAAAATATTATTTTTAAGAATTATCAAGTTAATTAATACATATGTTTCTTATTGGTTTGATGATGCATCGTATGAATTTACCCAACTAATGATTAAAAAACATTTGGTGACAAAAAAAATCATTTGATTTATATTTTTAATCATTTGATCAAGGTGCAACAAAAATAGATGAACTGGTGGTTTACACATCTCTACTGCTATCTCATCCATGTGGTCCTCATATAATGTTATTATGAAGAATCAAAATTTGATCAAAGTTAGACTTATGAGTTATGAAAATGGTTTCCAAATTTGATTATATACAATTGGTTTATAAAATTTGAAGTGGAGTGTGAGCTAACAAGTGATTGTCACTCGTTGTCTTGTAGTGAGACAACTCTCATTAAGTAGCCATTTTTTATATAATTAGAACTAATAATTAAGTATAATTAAAGGATGACATTTTCTCACGATCTTATTTTCCAGTCTATCTTCCATTCACCTTTTGGTTTGCACGTGCATTACACTGTACAAAACTGTACTTAGGAGCTTTGTAACTTAAACAGTGTTTGAAAATGTACTTGTGGTAATAGTTTATTTTAAAAGTGAGATTTTGTGTTTTAATATGCTTTTGTAAAAGGTTAACTTTATTATAAAAAGAAAACTACAGTTATGATAGTGAAGATGACGTTGGTTGTAATGGTTCGTATTAGTCTCTTTTTTACATGTAAATTCCTCTAAACATTTTTTTAAATTACTGATACTTTGAAATTTTGATTATGATATTTATCGAGGAATTTTTATGAGAATATTCAAAAATATCACACTATTTTGTGATAATATTATTAATAAAATTATTAATATTAAAAAATATTTTTTTGTCACTGGATTAACATTTTTTTGTTATTGGGTCACAACGAAACAGCACAATAGTCCAATATTTTCATACGAAGATTTAATTGCAGATACTACAAAATTTTGATTATGATATTTATGGAGGAATTTTTATGAGAATATTCAAAAGTATCACACTATTTTTGTGATAATATTATTAACAAAAAAATTTAATTATAGAAATAGTTTTTTTTTGTCATTAGGCTATAACAATCTGATCCAATAATCTAATATTTTTAAACGAATATTTAACATTTTCATACGATGAAACATGTAGTCGAAATCAATACTTGTACAATGAACATAGAAATGATGCAACTACTAACTTCTTTCTCTAAAAAAAAGTATTTATTATGTTTTTTAAAAGCACCGAATCAATATCTAATAATGTAATGGTCACTTTCCAAAGACAAGTGGTTATATATGAATCTTTTATATATATATATATATATATATATATATAATTTTATATATATATATATATATATGATTGGAATTCCTCTTATATATGATCATAATTCTTCTTATAAGTATTATCCGAGTTTCTCTTTTATATATATATATCATTGTCTAATCATTCCTAATGAAATAAAACCCTCAAATGTTTAGAAATTTTCAATTGGACTTGAGATATTATAATATTTCGATTGGATATCAAAAAGTAAAATAATTTTGTATATGAAGGAGTAGGCATGGCCAAATTACTCTGAATTGAATATTCATACCGGAATTGGCCCAAAAATAGATATAGAACTGAATCAGAACTGGCAAAATATCTAAACAGAATTTATATTTTTTTATCTGAAGAATCGAAACCGAAATTAAACCAAAAATTGAATGCATACCCAAAATATAATTATATATTTAAAAAGGCAATTAAATAAATTAGCATTATTTCAAGTTTTGGTTTCAAATATAACACTAATCATTTAAATTTCCAACAATAGCATACATTTAATATTAAAATAATTAAAAACTTCTTCCTAATGAAAAAAATTTAAATCTTAAATTGGAAAAAGTGAATTCAAACATTATGTTTTAGTTTTATATATAGTTTATTTAGGATAAATAATTATTGTCACATAATAATTTGTGTTATTTTTAGAATTTTATTTTTAGTGTACTAAATTTGGAATATAAACTTAAAATAGTGCTATTTTAGGATATTACTCTATTTAAAAATATTAATTATATATTGAGTTAATTAACCTATTTACCCAAATTTGGGTTCACTTTTCCAACTTAGAGTTTAATTTTTTTTTCATTAGGAAGAATTTTTAATTATTTTAGTATTAAATTTGTGCTATATTTAGAAATTTATATGATTAGTGTTATATTTAGAATCAAAACTTTAAATAGTGTTATTTTAGTCAATTGCCCAATAAAATACTAGTAACAACAAAATAAGATTTTTTAATAGTAATACCCTAAAATAGCACTATTTTAAGTTTATTTTACAAATTTTGTATATTAAAAATAAAATTCTAAAAATAGCATAAATTATTATGTGAAAATAATTATTTATTTTAAATAAACTATATATAAAATTAAAATATATTGTTTGGATTCAATTTTTCCAATTTAAGGTTTAATTTTTTTATTAGGAAGAAGTTTTTAATTATTTTAATATTAAATTTGTGTTATTTTTAGAAATTTAAATGATTAATGCTATATTTGGAATCAAACCTTTTAATAGTGATATTTTTGTCATCATCATATTCACTCTCACCATTTTTATAATTAAATTAATAAAAAATCATTAACTACACCTCCTAATGACCAAACAATCAATATTCCTTAATTTAAATTAATGAGTTTAGTTTAGTTTTTGATTCCAAAAACAATCAATATATTTCCAAATAAATTTTCATATTATATCATTTTTAATGTTAAATTTTAGTTATTAATACTTCTTTTTATTATGACTATTATATATATAAAATATTCTATAATATAAAAAATTAATAAAAAATGATAATTTTATTATTTCAATTAAAACATGTTACAAAATCTTTTATTTACTTTAATTGATTTATACCAAACAAACAAATATGTCAAATTTTATTAAATTTCTATATTGTAATCAATAATTTAATACAATCATTAATAGTTTATATATATAAAATTAAAAGATTTTATACTATATCTTATACATAGTAGATTTAATGTATTCTTTTTTTACACTATTCTAAATGAATTTAGAGGCATAAAATTACTCTCTACATTATTTATAATTTTTTTTTGAGAATATAACAATTATTTATTACTGTTTATTTAAAAAAAAAGAAAAATGAACTATTTGTTTATCATCTACCAATGATTTTAAAAATAGACGGATGGATAACACAAGACATAAATTTAATATTAAAATAATTTAAAAAATCTCTTTTTAATAAAAAAATTAAATCCTAAATTAGAAAAAGTGAATCCAGACATTATATTTTAATTTTATATATAGTTTATTTGAGATAAATAATTATTTTACATAATAATTTGTGCTATTTTAGGAATTTCATTTTTAATGTGCTAAATTTGGAAGATAAATTTAAAAAGGTACTATTTTAGGGTATTACTCTCTTATTAAATATGTTTCATTTTATTTTATTTTAAGTGATATTGAGGTTCTTGAATATAGATTAATTTTTTTAAAAAAATTTCATAATATTATAAAATTTAAACATAATGTTTAGGTTCTTGAATATATAAAATTAAAACATAATGTTTGGGTTCACTTTTTCTAATTTAGGGTTTAAATTTTTTTTATTAGGAAGAAGTTTTTAATTATTTTAGTATTAAATTTGTGCTATTTTTAGAAATTTAAATTATTAGTGCTATATTTGGAATTAAAATTTGAAATAGTACTATTTTAGTCAATTGTCCTTTTAATATTAAATTTTGTGTTATTTTAAAAAAATTAAATTAATAGTACTATATTTGGAATAAAACGGTAAAAAAATGTCATTTTGTTAACTATCCTATTTTATTTGTCCTACATAGATTTTGATTTCTACATAAGTTTTTGTGTGTTGAATAGTTTTGTACTCCATACTATAACAATTTCAAATTAGTTGTTTTGAGAACGCCATTATATACACAATTTCAAATTATTTGTTTTGTAGTAATTGAATAAATCAGTATGAATATATATGGACCATATGAGCTGGTAAAGAAAAAGGAAAGACAAGAAGAACAATCCGTACGGTGAGACATTTTTATATACAATGCTCAATCATATTTACATACTTTGACACAATGGTGTGGCCTGCCAAAATCTATACGAATGCAGTGGTTAGTGTGGCAGGTCGGCTCTGAATGCAAGCTAGGTAAGGTTATGATTGTGATTTTCTTTTTATAAATAAATTTTCAGTCCTTAATTATTGAAATATGTCACCAGTTTTAGATATAGACAAATAATTCAAATCGAATAAACCGAACCAAAAAACACATTTTGGTTAGTATTCGGTTATAAAAAATTAAACGAACAGATATTATTTTGGAAAATTATGATTATTAGTTACTAACCGAACCGAACCGAAAACCAAAATACTATCCTGAAAACTAAATTATTTTTAGTTATTTTTGGTTATCCAAAAATATTTCAGATCTTTAAGTTATTTTCGGTTATCTAATAATATTTTGGTTATTTTTAATAATTTTTTATTAATTTTTTGGTTATTTTTTGTTATTTTTTGTTATTTTTTGTTATTTTTTGTTATTTTTTGTTATTTTTTAGTTTTTTCTGTTATTTTTGGTTTTTTTGTTATTTTTGGTTAACCGAATTATTTTCGGTTTTAAAATTTAATAACCGAGCCGATCAAAATCAAAGTATAACCGAATTAAAACCAAACTAAAATATAGAAACAACCGAATGAATATTTAATTTTACAAACCAAAAAAATTGAAATAAAAAATAACTGACCAAAATCGAACCAAATATCCGAATGCTTAGGCCTAACCAGTTTAGTGATAAATAACAATGTTTTTATATTGAGACATTATGAATTTGAATAACAAAATAGATCTATTTTTTTATCTTTTAAATCAAATTACATAAATACTGACTTCGAATATTGAAAAATGCTATGAATTGAAAATTTGTAATTCGAATTTATTGCATGTAATGTTGAATATGGATTCTCTGATCAGAATTTAGACACCACAATTTAATCCTTAGTTCGGCGAGTGTCTATAGAGTGTTAATAATCTTTCTCTTAATTTTTATATTTCTTTTTAAAATCAACAATTCTTTATTTTATACACATCTAACATGTTAAATCTCTTAAAATTTTTATATTAAATGCCACTTTAATGCTTATAAATGTTATCTCGAGACACCTAATGCCGCTTTTCGTATTCGACGAGATCGAACGTTTTTAAAAGATGTTATTCGTCTGTCAATAATGGTGGAGATCGTCCGTAGTAAGGGATTATGTATCCGAATTGTTGGGTCAATTTTGTTTTGGACTGAGTTCGATGTTGGAAGTGCAAAACCCACCTCCAACATTTAATGATTCTTGGCTTCCAATACATGGTATCCCGCAAGACCTCCATGCTTACTTGATGGCAGTGAAAATGAGATTCAATCTTTTCAATTTACGGATGAAAACTTTGAATCATGTTTTAATATGTGACTCAACTCAAGAAGGCTATATGGAAACTATAAACTGTTCCAAAGAATCATTAATCATAGATGTATCATCTTTGATCCTTAATTAACATAGACATTGATGTGTATCCGATGAATCCATGAGACATCTCTTTTTCATCTGTAAATATACTTAAGTAGTTTGATGAAGTATTTTACTATGGATCCATCAAACCTTCGTTTTCTTATCTCTATTCAAATTTTTTAATCCATTGAAATTGTATTAATTTTAAAAAATGATAATAAAGAAGTCAATAGATTTCTTATAGAGATTCCTATAAACTCGGTTTTGTATCTTATTACTATGTACTATGTACCAATTTTTATTATAACAGAAAAATTAAATTCTAAATTGAAAAAATAAACCCAAATATACTGTTTTAAGTTTATGTATAATTTATTTAAAGTAAATAAGTATTTTTACATAATTATTTGTGATATTTTTTTAATTTTAATTTTATGGTGTTAGATTTGAATTTTTTTTTTAAATATGCTATTTTAAAATATTACTCTTTAATTAGTCAAAAATTCAATGAGAAATACCATAAATAACATTTTTTTAAAAGTTTTTATTTCAAATCTATCACTATTAAATTAAAATTTCAAAAATAACACAAATAATTATATGAAAATATTTATTTATTTTAAATAAATTATATAAACTTAAACACTATACTTGGATTTCTTTTTTGCAATTTAGAATTTTTTTTTATTAAAATAAAATTTGAATGCATTTTAATTTTAAATTTGTGCTATTATTAAAATTTTAAATTAATAATATTATTTTTATAATAAAACCATAAAAATATATTATTTTAAAGAATTCTCAAATTCAATTAATAGCATGATATATACCTTGTATTTTACTTTCTATAATAAACTAAAAAAGCCATATGAAAAAAAAAACATGATACTTACAAAATGTGTGAAAAAGACACAAAGTCGAATTGAAGTAAACATCCCATGTTGTCGTCTCTGCCACGTCAGACACCCGCTCTAGCAAAAGACTTCAGACTATTTTTTTTCTTGTGACTTCAACACTGCTAAAAAGTAAAAAATATAAAAATAAAGAAAACTACAAAGCCCCAACGGTCATTTATTTTTAACCGGTAATTAAATGTCCAAAACACCCCTGTAACCCTTAAAAGAATTTAATTACAGCAATTAACTACTCTTAATTACTGCTATTAATTTTTTAAGGTCAAAGGCGAAGACTAACCCGTCTTTCCGGTATCTTCAAAGGCTACACAAATTTAAAATTAAAAAAAAAAAATTTCTTTCCGTAAAAATACGAAATGACAAAAAAAAGGAAACCGCATTTTAAAACGCCGCAATCGCCGTTTCAAGATCCTATAAAAGAGACTTTGTTTTGTTCAGAGTCTTTCTCTTTAACTTACTTACATCTGCTCTGCATCGTCTTCTTCATCTCTCTCATTCTACACAATACTTTTACCTTTTTTTTTCTCTGCAAAAAATTTCCCATAACCTCAAACAAGAAAAAAGCATCTCTCTCTTTTCTTTTTTTCCCTTCTCCTTTGCTTAATTACCAAACTCTGATTCCATAAGCATCTATCAAAAAGCTCTCTTCTTTTTCTCTTTTCTTTAAACTCTCCCGGGAAAATCTTCCTTTTTTCCTCATCTTTCACAAAGCATTTTGCTTTCAGTTTTTTTTTTTCCATTCTTTATTCTTTGTCCTCTTTGCTTTTCCGAACTCTTTAATATAAACTTATATTATACAGTAAGAGATTTAAGTTTAGGAAGAGAACGATAGAAAATGGAAATTGACAAGAAAGTTTCTCTCCCGAGAAGCAAATTCACCGCGCAAAAGATCAAAGGCAATACAATAACACAACCCAGAATCTTGCGGATTTCTGTTACCGATCCTTACGCTACAGATTCCTCAAGCGACGAAGAAGATTTTGCAGAAATCTCCAATAAACGACGGCGTGTCAAGAAATTCGTTAACGAGGTGGTTCTTGAGTCGACGATTTTGGATAAAGACATGCCGAAGAAGAAGAAGAGACTGAATACAAAGACAGTGGAGGCTGCTGCTGCTGTTCCTCCGGTGGTTGTTACGACGGCGAGAAAGTTCCGGGGAGTTAGGCAACGGCCTTGGGGGAAATGGGCGGCTGAGATTAGAGATCCGAATAGACGTGTCCGGGTCTGGTTAGGCACTTACGACACGGCGGAAGAAGCCGCCATTGTTTATGACAACGCCGCCATTCAGCTGCGTGGTCCGCACGCGCTCACTAATTTCTCTCCTCCACCGCAGGCGCCGAAGATTGTTGAAGAAGTGTCGAAGGAGATTGACGGAGTTTATACCACAAGCGCTGGAAGCGGCGGCCGAGAATGCCTCGATTCGCCGGTTTCGGTTCTCCAATCTTCGTTCTCTGACGCCTCGACGGCGTCGATTGCGGTTAAAGAGGAATTCTCCGGCTTACCAACGGTGACGAGTGAGGTGAAAGATGAAGAATCATCGGTTACCGCGTCAGATACGTTTACAGAATTCTCGTCGTCGTTATTCTCAGACGACAGCGTTTTTGGTCTCCCTGCGTCGATGCCTGATTGTTTCGGCGGCGATTTATTCGGAGATGATCTTATCGCTGATATGAGTTTCGGGTTTGGGTTTGGGTCTGGGTCTGGGTCTGGGTCTGGGTCTGAATTCTCCAGCTGGCACGTGGAGGACCATTTTCAAGATATTGGAGATCTATTCGGGCCGGATCCTCTCTTAGCTATTTAAAAAAAAGAGTAACGGGCCGTTAATCGGCGTTTAGTGAAGTTTTGTTACCGGCGAGAAAATACAAATATCGGCGAATTATTTATATAAAAATGTATGCAAATTTAATAAGTGATACTGAAAAATAATATTTTTTAAAATTTTATTCTAAATTAGCATTATAAAATTAAAATTCTAAAAATAAAATAAATAATTATAAAAAATTATTTATTTACTCTAAATAAATTATATATAAATTTAAAATACTACATTTAGATTTATTTTTTTAATTTAATGTTTAATTTTTTTTTATTAAAATGAATTGTTAATGTACTTTAATTTTAAATTTATGTTATTATTAGAAATTTAAATGATATTTTTTGTAGAACAAATTTTTTTAAAAATATTGTTTTAAAAAATTGTCTTAACATTTTAAAATTTTGTTTCTAAATATATCACTATAAAATTAAAATTTTAAAAATACACAAATAATTATCAAGAAATTAATATTCATTTAAAATAAATTATATATAAATTTAAAATATTATATTTGATTTTTTAATTTAATATTTAGTTTTTTATTAAAAAATATTAATGTATTTGAATATTAAATTTATGTAATTATTGAAAATTTAAATTAATAATATTTTGTTTTAAAAAAACTTTAAAAAATTATTTTTAAAAATTACCCTTTTTAACTGTTGACGTTTTTGCGTTAAAATAACGTCATTTAAGTTAACGGCGTCAAGGCGTTGCACGCACGCTTTACTACTTTTGCTTCTTTTGAATGACGAGTCACGTGCTGTCTCACGTGACAGAATCCAATGGAAAATTTAGTTATTTTTGTTGGTTAATTTTATTTCTTTAGGTAATTTAATGTTCTAAGTTTCAAAACAAAATTATGTATGGAAAAGCGAAAAACGAGTTTGAATTACACGTGGGGAGGAGAATAGAATCTTGGCATGTGTCTATCCAAAAGAACACTACCACTCCTATTTTTTATATATAATATTGTTCGTTTAGTCACCGTATACATCCGTAATTGCGATTAACATTGCGACTGAAGTTGCGGTTGTCTATTTTCATCGGTTGCGGTTGATCACAACTTTTTAATCGCACCGTTGTTTTAATCAACGATTAAAAAAAAATTTATGATGCATGATGTAGCATTTGACCACTACGTCTACCGCAAATATCTGTGATAACGGAACAAACAATAATCTGTCGTAGTCGTAGTTGCAGAAACTTTCGGCTAACAAACGAACATGATATATATATAACTATAAAAAACCATAAACCAATCTCTTACATAAATACATTTGTGGAAAAATTTGTACAATTCTCTCTTTTAACTCTATTGTAACTTTATTTCCTTCCTTTTGGTTTATATATACATTTGACATGTCTTATGACTAACTTTTTGGATTGACAATTATCAATATTTTCATAAACTAAAAGACATATATTGTAATATTCTAAAATAGTACATTTTAAATTTTTTATTCTAAATTTAGCATTGTAAATTTAAAAGTCCTAAAACAGCATAAAATTATTTTCTAAAAATACATATTTACCATAAATAAATTACAAATATAATTAAAATATTATATTTAGGTTTTTTTCTCTAATTTATAGTTTAGTTTTTCTTTATTAGAAAATTTTAATATTATTTAATATTAAAGTTATGCTATTTTTAGAAATTTAAATTAATGATGTTATATTTAGAATAAAAATTTAAAATTTATATTAAAAATATTTTGGTTTGAGTCTTTAAACAAACAAAAACAAAGATTATGTGTTGATTAATTTTTTTTCTTAGCAAGGTAATTTAATATAAATCAAATTCACTAAACAATTTATATATATGGTATAACTGGAAAAAAATATTATGGACATATTAATTGTTTTGAATTTTTATCTCTTTTTGTCAATGCAATCATCAGCTTTTTCATTAGCTTCTGAATTTAAAATAACCTTCTGAATGTCTTGTAATCTGGAAATACTCCCCATGATTTTGATTTGTTAGTTTAATCAATAGATTCTTACATACAACTTGAATTACAAAATCTAATAAAAAGAATTTAGTTCATCTTGTATTTGGGCATAAATTTTAATGACATGATTTGTCTCATCATGCACAGATAGTAACTCTCATGTGGTATAGGCATGTTCGAGTCGACAAACAATTATAAATATTACTTATGTTTGAACTTGAAATAATCAAAATATTTAAATGTTGTTAGTTATATTTGTTAAAATTAATTATTATTTTTGGAAAAATATATTTTGTTAAAATTAAATCATGTTTGAGTAATTTTGAAGATTTATTGATAAATTAAATAATTTTGAACTTAATAAGGAGAATGTATTGTATCCATGTGATTGCGGTTTTCAATCTATTGTCATTGTTACTTTCAAATAAAGGAGCAAAAGATATCAAGTTGAAGTTGAGCTACAAAACCCACACAGGATGATAATATGGTCCATAAGAGAGCACGACATTCATTTTTTTAGTGGGGAATTGTGTTGATTCTTGAAAAAAATTGACAAAAAATTGACGTGCATATCGTAGCACCATTAATTCAGGTTTTCAGATAAATATCCTACTAATATAATCTTAAGCTATTAGTTGATAAAAAATCTAAAATTTATTGTTGGAGGTGAGTTTCGCATCTTCAACATCGAATTCAACCTATAACATAATCGGTTTAACAACTCGGATACGTAATCCCTTAGTATGAAGATTTTCGCCACTCTCGAAGTAATAAGGAGACCTCTCAAAATTTGATCTCGCTGGATATCAAGGACGACTTTCGGCATCTCAATACGGTATTTATTAGCATTAAAATGGCATTTAATACAAAGAATTTAAAAAATTTACCAAGTTAAAAATATATAAAATGAAAAGTTGACATGACAATTAAAATTAAGAAAAAAATTATTAAATAACTCATTGTATTGGTACTTATTGAACTAACATATATTAATATTAGTCGTATTTACCAAAAATTAAGTTATGCCATCTAATTTAATTATGACAGGAGAATCCATGTTCAACAATTTTCTATAGATTATAGTAATTTTAATCTTGTATAAGTTATATATGTGTTATTATTGGTTCTTAACTTTTAGGACAAACACAAATCTATTCAGCTTCTTTTGATTTGATGTGTTGGGATTAGTTTTTATATATATAATTACTATTTGTTGGGGTCACTCTAATTTCTTATACATAAATATAATTATCAAATTTAATGGGGTCTTGTGACCTCCTTTTGGTTGGTTCATATACTAACCATTACTTTTTGTGTGTTTACCAAACACTTTCCCACACAAATGACACATTATTTTTATTTCAATGTGAATTGCTTGTGATGTCCAATTTTGATAAATAAAGCTCATTTTTGTTTATAATCTTTTAATATTACTCATGAAATTACTAGAAATACATTTTTTTCTACATCCGACATAATTAATTTGAAATTAAAAAATTAAATATATTTTAAATGATAAATAGTGTTTGTAACTAAAAATATATTGTACTATATAATATCATATAGAAATAAATTGTCATACTATATTAGTACTACTTCCTACAAATTTAGATTTAATAATGTTAAACACTAAAACCTTAAACTAAAATTCAAAAATAATTTTCAAACCCACAATAAATATTTAGTATATAAAAATACATAGAACATCACGATATACTATACTATATTATTTCCAATAATTCTTACACGAATCAATTGTACACTTATAAATACTAAATCCAAAGTCCAAAATCTTAAACAAAAATCCTAAGTTTCAACGCAGAATACAAAAAATATATTTATTAATAGTAAATAGTATTTGTATTTATAAGAAACATATATAAAGCCATTTTTATTATCAATAATAAATAATATTTATATAAGAACGTGATATACTACATAGAAAACATATATAATAAAGTGACTTACCAAAATATTTACCATAACTTTTATAAATCAAATTTTAAATTTTAAATATTAAACTCTAAACATAAACACGTAATTCCAAATATAAAATTAAAGAGTAATACTCTAATATATCATCAGCTCAAGTTTATCTTCTAAATTTATCACATTAAAAATAAAATTCCCAAAATAACACAAATTATTATATACAAAATAATTATTTAATTTAAATAAATTATATATATAATTAAAATATAATATTTGAGTTTATTTTTTTTAATTTAGGGTTTAAATTTTTTTCATTAGAAATAATTTTTTAATTATCTTAACATTAAATTTATGATATTTTTGGAAATTAAAATGATTAGTGTTATATTTGAAACCAAAATTTGAAATAGTATTGTTTTAGTTGATTGCCCAAAATTAAATTCAAATATATAAATTCAAAGTAAAAAAATCATGTATTTTATATTAATTATAAAAGAACAACTAAACAAGACATGGTTTTGTTTTGTCACTTTCATGGGGACAATCACAAGACTCATCTTGTGAAATCTACTTATTTCCAGAACAATCCAACTGTTCGTCGCACTACTCTATCAAAAGCCATTATCAATCAATCTCTGCATCAAAACACACAAAACACTCAAATTTGATAAGCATAAATCTTCACCATTTAAAAAACAAAACCAAATTCGTTGAACATGTTGAGAAAGTCAACAATTACGGCTTCTCAAAGTGATTATTTTATAAACTTACGTTTGTCGACTTACTCCTTCTCTATAAATACGTATGTTACTTTATTCATATGAAGTAATTTTTTTCTCTTCCTTTTTTCTCTGTTCTCTCTATGTAAAATTTATAAGGTTAATAAAATCAGTATAATAATAAAATCTCTATTTCTCTATTATTATTCAACATAACCGTTCTTTTATACATTTTATATTTGTTGTTTTGTCTCAGAAAGTAAGTGAAAGAGCATAATAACAAAAATGGAGTAGCTTCAGTGAGCACACAAAATCTTTGCTTATTTTTAGCTATGTGATTTATTTAGGGATAATTTTTAGTAAAATTTGTGTAGATGACAAAGAACAGTACCAAAATTAGCAAAATAACAAAGAGAAGATTTATGTACTGTTCACTTAATTGAAATCCGATTACACCCCTGTTACTGAGCAGTTGTAAACTGTTGTTAACTGACATCCATTCACTTAGGAGTGTCAATTTACTTTAAGTCACATCACTCCATCTGATATATAAGGCGAGAGAGAGATAGTGAATTAGATAATTGTTTCATTTTTTTCTGGATTTTCTCTCTATTCTTTCTCTACGCTCTCTTCTTTCTCTCCTTTCTCAAATCTTCTCCCCCACTACTATCTCCGGAAAAATGGTGTCCGGCAACAATGCACCGAACCCGGTAAGTTTATACTGTTCTCACGGTTTCGACTCACTGCACTTGATATGTGAGGGATGTACGATATTTAACAATCACAATCTTTTGTAAACATGCAAAACAGTTGATTTCAGAAAATTTTTTTTGTTGCACTTCAATTTTGTCGCTTAAAAACTTGTGTCAGTTTTTTCCTTATTGGTCTTCCATTTTTCGGAGATTTAGGGAATTTTTTACGTTTTTTCCTTAACGGTCTTCGATTTTTTCACGATTTTGGGCATTTTTAGAGTTTTTTCCGTTTTTTACGATTTAGGGCATTTTTAGAGCTTTTTCCCAAAATCTTTTTGTTGTGCTTCAGTTTTTATGTTCGTTTAAAAAGTTTTTACAGTTTTTCTGTAAATTTTCTTCAATTTTTTCTCGATTTTAGGCATTTTTTTGTGTTTTTTCTTAATCGGTCTTCGGTTTTTTTCACTATTTAGGGCATTTTTATTGCATGATTAATTTTTACCAATTTTACAATGTTAAGATGGATTTGCACTATATTTATGTGTTTAGAGTTTAGATTAATTTTGTAATTTTTGTTTTCTTATCTTCACACCGTGTTTTCTATGGGTTGGTGTTTTTCCGGTTTTGTTAAGAAATTTATTTTTCGATTTTGTTAATTATTATTTTTTAGAAAATTTGTGCTTCATTTTTTGATAATTTTTCATGTTATACGCATTTTCCCTAGTTAATCGATAACTTTTACATTTTCTGCTATTTTATATGATTCTTTTAATTGTTACCTATTTTATATTTTTATAGTATTTCGAGTATTGATTTACGTTTTAAAATTGCCTTCTAGTTGTAAATATTCTAGCAATAGTCCCAGTTGGAATGATTCTCCAAATAAAATAAGTCAAAACTAGATTCATATCCACGCCATGCGTGGAGAAAAATATTTGTAATTATATTTTATTAGTAAATATAAATTAAATATTATATAATTTTAAATTTTATTTAAAATTATTTTTAACATTAATTTTTGTATATACAAATTAAGAAAAGAAAAATAATTATTTTTTATGAATTTAATAGTTTTTTTGTTAGTTTAATAAAATATCTTAATTATATAACCAAATTAATAACAATGATATACTTGTAATTATTCTAATAAGTTAAACTCATTTATATATTTATTTGAAATTTACGTTAGTGATGACACGTCAGCATGATATTTCTGTTAATAACACGTCAGAGTAAAGTTATTTTATTAAAATGTTTCTCAAATAATGTATTAGGGATTACGGTAGTAACTTAAATGTATTTATATTTATTTGAAATTATTTATAAACTAATGTATAAAAAATTTAAAGAAATAAAAAGTATTGTTTTTGCAAATGTAATAGTATTTTTTGGTTAGTTGAATAAATTATATTTATTTTCTAACTAAATTAATATCAGTGGCATGTATTGTAATTATTCTAGTAAGTTAAACTCTTTTATATATTTAACCTGAAACTCCATATGGTGTTGACACGTCAGCATGGTATTTTTGTTATTAACACGACAGGGTAAGGTTATTTTGTTAAAAAGTTTCTCAAATAATATATAAGGGATGTCCCGATCTTATCTAATTTAAAATTATTCCGATTTCAAATTGTCTCCCATTTTCAAAAATGGTAGAAACTTTGTTTATTATATGGTCCCTATATTTCCAAAATGCCTTGTTTTTTTATAAAATTTTTAATTCATGTGCATTTTCTATCATGCTGATAACTTTTGTTATTATATGTTAACGTTCCACGTTAGCATGTACTATCCGTGTTTGTGGGTTATTATTTCTGCTATTATGTAACTATTACTATAACGGCGTTCCTTTTGAACGAATTATGGTAATTTGCTTGCATTTACTTATATTTTTCTGTAATATTCTACTATGCCAGTAGTAGGAGTAACATCATTTTTATGCGTTAATATGTTATGTTAACATGCCCATTTTTGTGTAACGCTAACATTCTTATGTTAACAATTTATAGGAAACGGATCACAACTTTCCATCAAGACTCTTTGCACAAGGTGAAGAACCAGAAGGACAAAGGGTAAATGTTTATCATACCTCATGGAGAATAAAAAAGATTCTTAGTCACTTGACGAGGAGGAAGCTGGCAAAATTAGGAATTCACCATTTGGCAAATTTATTTCGATATCTGAGAAGCCAATTTACTCTGGTAGACTCGGATATTTCATGCTTACAAGGCAACTTGAAGTCAAAAAGAAGAATGAAATATGGTTCCTATTTGCTGGAAAGCCTGTGAGGTACTCTTTGCGTGAATTTGCCATTGTAACTGGTTTACCATGTGGTAAATATCCGACGAAAGAGAAAAAATCTGCGAAAAGGAAGATGACAGATGAAACGCACCCCTATTGGTATTCTCTTTTCCCCAACACGGAGAGTATTACAGTTGAACGGGTTACGTCGATGCTGAAAAAGAGAGTCATCGTAGATCCTGAAACAAAGTTGAAGCTTGTTTATCTTGCTATTATTACTGGTGTTCTTGTCCCTACATCACACATCCCCACGCTATCGAAATCTCATGCGGAATTGGCCAGGGATATGTCTACCTTTTTTTATTATCCATGGGGTCGTCTTGCGTTTGATATGAACATGTCCAGTATTAAAGACAAAGATCCCATATCACTGTCTTAGCCGTCTTTAGCTGTTAAAAGTTTTTTTCACCCCTTACAACTTGTCTTAGTTGCTGCTGCCCCTGCTATAGCAGATACACCAGTATCTGCTCCAAAAAAATTTGGATTCTGATTCGGTTTCAGAGGAGGAGTCGAGCGAGGTTGCTAACCTTCCGATAATCAGCCCTAATCATGTTAGAGCTTTGGACAGTAAATGCCAGGTAATTAATTTGAATTTATCATCACTACATATATCATAACTGATAATTTCTATTTTACGGCTATAACATATTTATTATAATTTAACTGTATTGATATATTATAAACCACTTCATGCTCTTTTAAATGTTATACGCTAACAAGTCTAACTAATCTTTGTAGGTGACTATGCAGTCTATAATTGACCAAGAGGATGATGCTAAAATTGATGAAAAAGAGGTTGAGTGGTCTGATGAAGAAGAGGATGAGAAAGTGAATGAGATGGTTGGGTTGATTGGTACTGATTTTGAGTTCTCTAATGATATGTTTCGTGGTGGCATTAGTGCTTTGGATCTTGTTGCAATGCGTGAGCAGAAATTAAAGAAAAAACCCAAAAACAAAAGGATACAGATAAATGTTTAGATATTGGAGGATTATCGATAAGTTATCAAACAATATCTAACCAAATTGTTTCTAGGGTTGTTGACTAGACAAAAGAAGCAGTGAAGGCGATGGAGGAAGCACTGACCGCCGTCTTGGAAGCTAAGGTTACTACGATTCATAATTCTATTCTCACTGGCCTCTCTGAATTTTTGTCTTTGTATTCGGGTAAATGTGCACCCCAAGGACCCAACACGGCGAATGGTAGTCAAGTTGTACCAGAAAAAGGTGTTGTCTTGGAGGAACCCACTACTGTTGATACGACACACAACGACATTGTAAGTAATTCCATTTCATTGCTTCCACTATAGTTGAACTTCTTCATAATTTTTTTATGTTGTTATATAGGATTTAGATATGAATGCTCAATGCGCTGATAACGAGGCTGTTAATGACATTGCGAATGACAATGATGGACATGGTGATGAGGTATGTATTACGACTAACTTTCAGTTAATAATATAATTCATACAACATACGTAAATATGTTGGTCTGTATCAGATATTTTACAACACAACTCTAGTGTTATCAACCAATTCTGTATTTTGTTGATGTTGGTTTATCTTACCAATATTTTTCATATATGATATGTAGGACGAAGGTATGAATGTTGAATGCAGTCCTGTAGCCATGCGTACAGTTGATGCGAATGTTGGTTCTGATGTTGTTGGAGAGGTAAAATAATGAACTGCACTAAGCGTTATATGTTTTTTTCTATGTAACTGTTATGAAGTTGTGTTTACAGTATTTTAGGAGTTATATGCAAACATGAATCGTGCTGATACACCGATGACGTCTAGTCGATCTGCGGATCCGAGCAAGGCTGTAGTTCGTGATGCCGTTTTTGAGGTTTATTTTTACACTTTTTTGTATCATATTTGTGATATTACTCTTTTAATTGTCATGATTAATAACATAATCAATTGTTGATACAGTAATTTGGTAATTATTTTGTTGCTCTAGGAAAATGAAGAGACTGGTTATGGTAATTCAAATGTTGAATCTTCTAGTCCTGCTACTCGTAAGAGCAAGAGGAGTAGGACCGGTGATGTGACTGTCTAGACTGAATTGGTTCCTTTTAAGTCATATTCAATTAGTGAAGATGAGAACCAATTTGGAGTTGATGTCTCTATAAACTACACTGCCAAGTTTGTGACACTTTACGAAAACATGGCATCTCCATGGTAAGTAGATTTGACTCTTACTCTATTTATGTGTTTCACATTAATGTTGTTCTAATAATTCTATTATTTTTCAGTGAAATCTCTCTTCCCAATGGTACATCTGTTACCAATATGGATATATGTTCGATTGCGGAGAGAATATCGGTAACAGATTCTAAGGTTATTGATTCTACTATTTTCTTCTTTTATTTAATGCTAATATGATATTTATTTGATAAATTTGTTTGTAAGAGACAATTGATGTGCTTATGCTATACACGCGCATGGCTTATGATGATAACTAAAAAGTTGCACATCCGGGGTATGATTTTGGGTTTTACGACACCGAGTTTGTTGCAAGCATTTCATCACACTACGCAAAATTTTCAAAGATTGCAAACAAAGATAAAGGGAAGTTTAAATTTCAGTCTGCTTTATTCAGTTATTTTGAAGAATCAGTTACTAGCGTCGACCTACCTAGACGTCTTTATTTTCCTTTCAACTTTGACAGACAGCATTGGGTAGGTATTTGTGTTGATTTAAATGATGTGATTCTACATATATTGGATTGCAATACTTCATTCTGTAGTCTTAGTCTCATCAAAAAGTACCTTATGCCAATTGTGAAGATGTTGCCATTCATACTTCGGCAAGCGGTGAGCGATGATGATGATCTTATCCCAACGAAGATTGTTCAAAGAGTCCCGGGTATACCTCAGAACGTTGCACATACATATTATGGTGTAATATCTATTTTGCTTATGCAAGCGCATGCCATGTTTGGCTTTGATGGATGCAAGAGTGTTACACTAGAGGTTCTGACCGCCGAAGCCCAAAAAGGTTGTTCTTTTCTTCGAGTTGTTTGTTAGCCCCGTTTGAGAACCTGTTTTATTTGCCTTTCTCATGATTTATGTTGTGTTCGAAAACCTCATTCTTAACTTTTACGTTTTATGTTACACACAATGAATCTTTTTAATTATCGGGTTTGTTGTTGAACAATTATGGATTGATGTAATGTTATTTTTATATATTAAAAGTTCATTTGCAGTTGTTGTTTGTTAAAGTATTTGTTATTGTGTATTGTTGGAGTTGACGGTCATAAAACGTTTTTACATTGATTTATATTAAATAGCATCGAATATAAAGGGTGTTTAAGTTCATTACACGCATTTAAAGCATAGACACCTCAAAATAACCGTACTTAACATAGAGTTTTAGTTCATTGGCCTTGATGTATGTACATAATATCTTACAAACAAAATACATGGCCACTCCGTTTTTTAGTTGCGTGTTTTCATTACAAAATGTCCAACCATCTTCCCGTTTTTAGTCACCAGCTTGATTGATTATATCGGTTCCTTGCATGTTGCTCGATTGTGACCGCTTCTTCCGCATCGGCTACAACATATCTTCCTCATACGGCCATATTCCTGTTCAATATAACACAAGAGTTACGTGTTAAATTATTATATTAGTGTTAACAACTCCGTTGCATATATAATGGTAATACCATTAATTCTCCGCGAGATGAGATTCTTTTTTTCCTTGGTCGTCCAGGAGGTGTTTTTGTGCATGGTGGGTGGAGCATGTTTTTTGATGTCTCACTCTCTTCGGAATTAATTGTCTCCATATTCGTTGTTGGATAAATGGTTTCTTTGTAAGCTTACTTCCAATACTCCACGGTATATTCCGGAGCAACTAAATTTTCCACTTCAATTTTTGCATTGATGGGTGCACATACAACGTGGCAACAAGGGATTAATAACTTTTGAAACTCGCAACATATGCATGTCTTCCTCTCCAAACTTACGACGTAAACCCCACCCTAAAAATATTGATATAGTATAAGATTAACAGAGTAGTAAAAATATTAAAATAACGTGTTACGTTTCGTAGTGAAGAATATATTGAAGAATGCCGCTCAGATACAAAAACAATCTTGTTATTATCAGGGACGATATCCCATAACTTCTCGAAGAACCATTTCCACGACTGGTCTTTTTCACTGTCAACAATGACGAATGCTAATGGGAAGATCTGGTAGTTGCCATCTTCCAAGCTTGTGGTTAAGAGACAACCAGCGTATTTACTTTTGAGTTGGGTTCCGTCAATGATGACCATTTTTCGCAAGTAAAGATATCCCTTTACACTTGCCCCAAGTGCAACAAACAAATATTTGAATCGATTTCCTACTTCTTCGTCGTAAACCGACTCCATGGATACAATCGAATCTGGATTCGCCTTTACTAGATGTTGTAGGTATGACGGTAACAACTTGTAAGACGCGCTTTGTCCATCTATATCCATATCCAACACTATTTGTCGTGACTTCCATGCTTTCCAGTAAGAGATATGAACATCATGTTCTCCTCTCATTATCTCCCGTAACTCGTTTGGACGTGGTCCGGTCCCTTGTTCACTGTATCTACGCGTGGATGTGATCTTCTCCAACATTTATTTCTTTATGCCTCACTGTTTGAACTAGGGAAGAAAGAGAGAGAAGTTCATCAATGGTGGTTGTTTAATCTACACGACCAGTTTATATATACACTTTACACTCTTTTTTAACGTGTACAACCGCTAACATCTTCTCTTCTTGATGTTACACGAAATCTAAAGTAAATTTATGCATTTAATGCACGCTGAAATCTTCTTAATCAACGGTGGACATTACGTTTTGAGATACGTTTTTCTATAATCGACTGACACAAACTTTCACGTTTACAATCATTTCGTATGGTGTCAGATTGAAACTATTACATCACTGCATATGAGTAAAGATGTGTCGGCTGAGATTTGAAGGCAAACTTGATAAGTTATGGAACAAATGAAATGTTACATGCATATTATAAATTCATATTTGAATCATATAGTTTATTTTTATCACATAAATTCATATACCCAATAACCTAATACACTTCATCATTGAAACCAAATCAGCTTTTTTAAAACAAACTAAATTATATCTCGTGTTTGCATACGAGATAAATATTTTAAAAATTAAATTTATAATATAAAAATAAACTAGAAATAAATATGATTTACATGTTATTATTTTAAATATAGTAAAATCGTAATTATTATTTTTATTGAGAATAATTTATGTTTTGATTTTTAATGTCTCTTTTAATGTTTATGACACAATTTCAAATTAATTTATTTTTGCTGATAAAAATATAATATAAATTTGGTTGTAAAAGTTATTGTTTATTTATTTTTGAAATAAATGTTTTGCATGATTATCAGATTTTATATTAATTTGATTTTCTACTTATTAGATTTGTATCGAAAATTTTAAATATATATACTAATTATATTTTGTATTTTTATTTAATTTTAAATTAATTAAATTTTGTAAAAAAATATTTATTAACAATTCTATGCTAACTAGAATTGTTTTTAAAATGGGTTCTTACACAAGGTAATAATTTATATATTTTTAAAAGAATTAAATTGAAAATTTATAAAGAAGAAAACACAAATATAAACATTTATATAAACTAAGTATAAATTTTCAATCAATTTTTTTTATGAAAACTACATATAATATTATAAGTATTAAAAATGACTAAAGTATCTATTTAATTTGTTTCATATTGGTCAAAAAAATTTTTGTATAGTTTGACTGACCAACACACAAAAGAGGTAAACATATCAAAAAAATAAATTGAGAAATTATGTAAATCCGACACAAATAGAAATGTGTTTTACTAAATCTTAGATAATAATAAATTTTTAATCAATTTTTTTTGATTAAAATTAAATATAAAAACTAAAAAAAAATCTGTGAGTCATAAATTGGATAAATCTGTCTATTTAACTTGTTTCATATCGGTCAAAAATATTTTGTAATGTTGAATTACTAATAAAAATTGTTAAAAACATTAATCATAATTTGCTGTATACATACGTGAATAAATATATATATATATACTGAATTTAAGATTAAAAAATAATCTTGATTTGTTATTAATGATGTTTTATTAAAGTTTTAGCCATTAAATATTTTTAGAATTTCAATAGTATTAAGTTTTCGTAAATTTTAATTTAATTTTATTATTTTTAATAAAAATATGTAATTTCTTTTTATATAATTTTTATTTTATAATTTTATATTAAGTAAAACTAATTTGTATTTATATCATATATGTTTTAATTTATCTTTTTAAAATATTAAAAAAGTGGAAAATGTAATTTCTTCTGGTTTGTATATGATAAAAAATTAATTATTTATTTTATATAAATATTTTATATACCAGTTATAGTTACCTATATTTATTATTTAATTTTAGATATTTATATGTACTAATGGTATCATAATTAAATAGTTGTTAATACGTTTATTCTTTTTTGCTTTTACATTTTAAATTAAAATTCATATTAATTATACTATTTTGAGTAAATTTTATTATTCATTTACTAAAAAACGAAAATATTTTAAATTAGATTTTAAAAAGATTTTTACAAAGATTTTAAAAGATTTCGTTATACTAATAAAAGGTAAAAAATATAAATGTGCTTGGCAATAATAATAGTAAATATAGGTGTTTGGATACATGATAAGTAGGAAATATATTTAAAACTTTTTTACCATTAATGAATTATTAAATTCTAATAATTTTAATAGAAAGTTTAGTAATATAACACATAATTTAAGATTAGTTTACTAAACGTATAATATTTTAACTAAAGATTAGATTTAAACTCACAAAAATATTCATACATTATAATTAATTATTTATTTAGAAAATATAAATTAAATATGTACATAATTTATCTCTTATTTAAAATCATTTTTGAAAATTTTAATATTTATTATAAAAATAAAATAGATAATTAAATCGAATTATAAAAATAAATTTAATTTATTTTTATACAATACTATTAAATGGATAAGAAGGTGTAGGTGATAAATATTTAATTAAATAAACGTTTATTTTATATTTTATTTTAGTAATTTTTTAAAATTTATAATATTTTATTATATATTATATTTATTTTTATGTCAAAATACTAAAAATTTACATATATTATATTTTTAAATATTTGTTTAATATCATTTTCATAAATACTTTTATTATTTTATAATATTTGTTTTAAAATAATATAACAAGTCATTGTAACATATTTTTAAACCAAACATAAAAATAATATTTATTTATTAAAATGTTTTTGAATTAATATATTAATATTACAAACTACTTATCAAAATGATTGTTAGCTGGTTATTATTTGGTCCTAAGAATATTTCTTCCAATTTTTAAACAAATTAATATATTCCGTCCCCCAAGCATTTACGATTAAACGACCCTCAATTTCTCATTAATTATTTTTTTGGATTTTATTATATATTAGCTGACTGCTGAATGAGTGCTGAAGCACGGAGTCAGCATTAGCTCACCCTATTTCTGTTGAAACTCTACTTTCACATTCCACCGAGAGGAAGAAGATGAAGCTGAAATGGGAATCAATCTCTATAGTTCACCAAAATGTGTTACTCATCAAGCTCGTTTCTGCTGTTCTTATTACTGGTCTCGCTTTCCGTTTCTTCATCTTCCGCTCCAGCCAATTTTCCCCTGTTCAAGTGTCGGTGAACGGAAACTCCGATGTCCAGATTTCGCCGCCTTTAGTTATTTTATCGGATAATGAGGATCTGATTCCCATCGGTAAGATTAGCATACGATTTTATCGATTGTATTTGTTGAAGCTTTTTTTAAGCAAAATTCTGAGATCTAGGGATTTAAAAGGATCTGTAAATTTTGAAGAGATCTAAACGGTTTTTTGAAATTCACAGTTCTTCGGAAGTAAAAGTAGTAAATGATGACTTCATGGATCTTCCTCGGTTATCTCTTGTAATGTGTTGTACCTGATCCATGCCAATGATCATTTCATGATTCTATTAGAGCTTCTGTGAAAGGTTTCTAATATTAGGTGATGCTTAGAATCTGCTCTTTGTTATGTTTGATTTATCAGATATTGAGGTGGAGAAGTGTGATCTTTTCACTGGGAAATGGATCAAAGACCCATTGGGACCAATATACAAAAACGGCTCATGTGGTATCGTTGTCGACGGTCACCAGAATTGCATCACCAATGGTCGGCCTGACTCTGGTTTTCTCTACTGGAAATGGAAGCCTAATGACTGCTCATTACCTCGCTTTGACCCTCTGAGATTTCTGCATCTTATGAGGAATAAATCTTGGGCTTTAATCGGTGATTCAATTTCGCGTAATCATGTTGAGTCTTTGCTTTGCATGCTCTCTACAGTAAGTTTTTCAACATTTGCTTGATATCTATATGCAGACTTGAAAATCAAAGATTTGTAAATGAAAACTGCTGGTTTTTTCCATGTCTCAGGTTGAAAAACCGGTTGAAGTGTACCACGATGAAAATTATAGATCAAAGCGTTGGTATTTTCCTTCACACAACCTCACAATATCCAACATTTGGTCACCTTTTCTCGTACAAGCTGACATTTTTGAAGACTCAAACGGTGTCTCATCAGCTGCAGTCCAGCTTTACCTTGACAAACTCGATAAGACATGGACTGATCCCTTCCCGAGCCTTGACTATGCGATCATCTCTTCTGGGGAATGGTTTCTGAAAACCGCAATCTACCACGAGAATGAAAATCTTGTCGGATGCCATGGCTGCCCCGAAAATTCAAACATGACAGATTTAGGGTTCGACTATGCGTACAATACTTCGTTGCGCCATGTTATGGACTTCATAGCAAGATCTAACACTAAAGGCATGCTCTTTTTTCGCACTTCCATACCTGATCACTTTGAAAATGGGGAATGGCATAACGGCGGGACCTGTAAGAAAACAGAACCAGTGAGCGAGGAGGAGGTCGAGATGAAGGTTGCGAATAAGATCTTGAGAGATGTAGAGATTGGTCAGTTCGAGAGAGTGGTTATGGAGATGGGTCACGAGAGCCAGAATCTTAAGCTTCTAGATTTTGCTGGAATGCTACTGACCCGACCTGACGGTCACCCAGGTGCATACCGAGAGTTCAGGCCGTTTGATAAGGACAAGAACGCAAAGGTACAGAACGATTGTCTGCATTGGTGCTTGCCTGGTCCGATTGATTACTTGAACGATGTGATATTGGAGATCATAGTGAATGGATGAACCAAGAGATAACCGGTTTTATTGTATCATAGTCAATGGCGGAATTGGATGAATTGAACTACCGGTTTGGTCTCAGTCGTGTAAATTGGTAAAGTTGAAGAAGTTTGATTTCACAGTTAAACTTCCGGTGAACCGGATAAGAGCCACATTGAGGAATTAAAAATTTGTTCGGTTCACGTAAGCAATTTTTTTTTTGGACCATCAATTTATGTAAAGCAGTTGGAGATTTTCCGCTTGACTGGACTTTTGCTGAAACCTTATTCGTGGTTTTCTGGTATGTGTAAAAGTGACTAAATATAGAAAATCATAACATCTACACTAATAATAACATCTACATTTTTTTAAATTTATTTTTTAAATTATCACTTAAAAATAATATTTTTAAAAATAATATAAAAATAATTATTTATTTCAAATAAACTATATTTAAATTAAAATATACATTTAATGTTAAAAAATTTTATTGGAATAGATTTTTAATTATTTTAATATTAAATTTGTGATATATTTATAATTTAAATAATTATTATTATATTTAAAATAAAAAATTAAAATAATATTATTTTATTCAATTATCCAACCATAATCTTCAAAATAGCCAGTTTACTAGGTTGATTTGAATTTTTTGGTTGAATTTTCACCAAAAAATAAAAAAAAAATTCACAGAAAAATTAGAAAGAAACATGTGGAAAAAACTGATTTATACGAAAACTGATTCGTCAGAAACCATCCAATATTTTTGACCTATGTCGTGTGAAAATACTCACAAAAATGGGTGGGAAATTGTTGGAAATACTTTTCATCCAATTTTTACCGTTTTATCCGTATGTAATATTTTTAATTAAATTTTACATAATTACATTCCGTGAAAAAAAATTCACAAATTTTGCACAACAATATATTTATAGTAAAAATATATATATAAATAACAAAAACTAAAACTAAATATATTATATAGAAAAACTAAAATTCTCAAACCAAAATCTTGATGCATGGTGGTGATTACGGCTATCAGTATGTGGGTTCCGCCATGTTTGATCCACTTTATAGTAGATGCGAGTCGAAAAAATTTATCCACAAAAAAATTGGGCTTCTTAGTGTGGATTTTGTAAATGTGGGGTAAAAATAATTTTGCGAATTCCCACTTTATCCATAATTTTTAAACAAAAAGTTTGGTAGAGTTAATTATTAATTATATATCTAAAATAATATTAAAATTTGAAATATAGTATATATACATAAATTAACAAAAAATTGTTTAAAGAAAATTATGCATTTTTATATTTTATTAATTTTAAAATTTGAATTTTCTTAATTTAATTTCTTTATTATTATTTAAATTTTTGTGAATTACTTGCAGGTATCCACAAACAGATACGAATCAATTATTTTTACTTTTAAAATTTAGTGGGGCAGGTTTATATGGGTCAAAGTTTATATAGTTCGTTGTTAGGTCTGGAAAATAATCCAAACTGAATTAACGGAATCGAAACCAAAACAAAAAAAAACAGATTTTGGTTGGTCGGTTATAAATAACTAACCGAATGCATATTATTTTGGAAAATCATGGTTATTGTTACTAACTAAACCAAACCAAAAACTAACATAATATCTGAACAAACCAAATTATTTTCGATTATTTTTGACTATCTAAAAATATTTAGAATATTTCGGTTATTTTTGCTTATATTTCAGTTATTTTTGATTATTTTCTATTATTTTAATTATTTTTGGTTAATCGAATTATTGTTTTTGGTTTTAAAGATCAAATTGATTTGGTTTCAAAACTCAAAAAATTAAAACCAAATCATAATGGTAATTTTTTGGATGCCAAAAAACCATGAAATGTTTTTGGAAATTAGAAGAGCCATCATTTGAATGAACATTATTAGAATGGATGTCAAATGAAAAAAAAAAGGACATTAAATGAAACGAAAAAATGAATTTAATAGATGGAAATCATTTGACAATAGTGAATGAAAACAAAAATATGAGTCGTGTATGATATTTGACAATATAAAGTTTAAAATTTATGATGTAACATTTAGGGTTTTGCGATTTAGATATTAAAATTTGGGATGTATAATTTGTAAAGTATGAATTTCTAATATATTATTTAAGAAATATTTTAAGAATAATTTCATTATGATGTATTATTAATAGAAATATCACATATCATCACTACAGTGAGTTTCAGATAAATGTATAAATAGATTTAGGTTACTAGAATAATTACAATATATGTTATTATCATTAATTTGGTTAGAGAATCAATATATTTTATTAAACTAACCAAAAATATTATTAAATTCATAAAAATATAATTATTTTTTTTCTTAATTTAAATATACAAAAATTAATATTAAAAATAATTTTAAATAAAATTGAAAATTTATACAAATATTTAATTTATATTTACTAATAAAAAAATATTATATAATTTGCAAATATCTTTTGTGAGTATAAATCTAGTTAGAATTATTGTTTACTATTTGTACGTGTTTTTAATTTGGCTCAGTCAACAAAAATATAAGTTTGACTTAAAAACTCAATATATCTTAGTGTTTAAATTATCCATGTGAAAGTTCATATTTTGAATAATCAATATTCGAAAGTTCATGATTTTTTTACAGTTTTCCCAATTTCATACACTAACATTTGTATATTCCTTTCATTAAATCCTCCAAATGTACAATCAAAAGCAAGACATACTTTAAAGATTTTCATTTCGTGATCTCTTTTCAATATTGTAAAACTAAATTATTTTTCGGTTATTTTTAGAATAGTTGTAAAAACCAATTTAGTCAACTACTGATAATCATTTTAGTGAATGAATTATAATACTTAAAAATATTTTACCATATAGAAACACATTAATTATGTTGCTGCATATAGGCATTAATTGTCTATTTCAATGGATTGAAGTCAATAACTATCCAATAACCATTAAAAAGAAAAAATACAAAAGTCAATATAACATTTGACATACATAAGTCTAGAAGAAACAAAAAAACTTAATTTTGTCATAATTAGGTTAAACATAACATATGCTATAGTAAAATCTCTTACAAAATGTTAAAAAGATAACAAATCCTAAAAAATTAATAATTTTCCAAAATAAAAAGTTCTAAAAGATTAATAGTTTTCCAAAATAACCAAAAACATAGTTTGATATATTTAATGTGCATTTGTAAGAAAACATACTCTAAATTATATGTCAGCATGGGATAATATATTCGAGAAAACAATTTATGGTTTTGTAGGGTCTTTGAATATCTCAGCATTTAACTTCAACAGATTTAAAACCACACCAGCAAAAAAATAATTCACATATTATAATTAATTATATATTCAGTTAATTTAGATTAAACATGCACATAATTTATTTATTTTATTTAAAATAAACTTTTAAAAAATTTTAATATTGATTATACAAATAAAATAGATAAGAAAATTAAATTAAAAAAAATAAATTTAATTTTTTTCTATTTTTAGATAGATAATATTATTAAATAGGTAAAAAATTGTAAATGTGATAAATATTCAATTAAACCAAAATTTTATTTCATATTTTGACTGATTTTTAAAAATTCCTAATATTTTGTTTTATATTTTTGACTTTTTGTGTCAAAATTTTTTTATATCAAAATATTATGGATTTATATATATCGTCCTGTTAAATATTTGTCTGATGATAGTTTTCGTAAACATTTGACTAAATTACATTTTATGTAATATTGTTTTAAGATGTTCTAATTATTCGACACATTAGCGTGATACATTTGTAAATCATACATCAAGATAAAATTTACTTGTTAAAATATTTTTCAATTAATATATTAGGGATTGGAAATCTAACATATTCATATAGCTTCATCTTTCAAATGTACAAATAATAATAAAAGCACTTGAAGTATTTTAGAGCATATAAACCACATTTCCAATTTTTATTTTATATAATACTTTCAATCTTATAACATCAAATTGCTTTTTGGTCTTCTTTCATAAAGGTGATCAATATCAATACTGGTGGACTTATTCTGATTCTGAATTATCCGTACCACTTTGTTTTTGAAATAATAATATATATAACTAATAATATATTATGTGTATAAAAATATTTAAATATTTGATAATAAAATAAATTAAATTATGTATTAATAGATAATCAACATATTAAAATAAAATATTTATGTATTATTTGTTTATATTAAAAATATTAAAATAAATAAATTATATAAATATTTAATTTATATTTATTAAATAGTTAATTAATTATAATATACGAATATTTTTTGAATAAAACGCGAATCTAAATGTAGTTATAGATATTATAGAGATGTATCAACATGATCATTGTATGATTTCGATGTTTTGAAACGAAAATCCTTTATTATTAATTTGGGAAGAAATTAAGTAAATAGTTAGGATGGTGAAATGGTAAAGAAAAATGTTATTTCACACACATTGAAAGTAAAATGCTCTTACGCATATGCATCTAATAAAAGTAGCAATGTGTCTAATAAATAAAGATAATTTTAAAAAATCATTTATTATATATCCAAAGCTAATAACAAAATAGTCTGTACAAATAGTCAAATTTATTTAATTTTGGTATTAAAATTAAAAAGTTAACTAAATAAACAGATTTGACTAAACACATCATTTAATGTGAAACAAAATGAGTTTTATGTAAAATCACTATTGTAAAATCAAGACTTTTTAATTTTTTTTGTATTATGAATAATAAAAAGAACAATGATTGTATATTAAAAATTGTGATCTTGTATCAGGAACAAATTTAAACGAAAGCAATTATATATTACGAATGATTGTTAAAAATGATCGTACAAAAAAATTTAAATCCAATCTTATAAATAATGATAATGATCGGAATAAACCTCGCAGACTTCTCGGAGAAGTCTGTTTTGGTGAGAAAAACAGTTTATTCCGGCTGAAGCAGATTTCACGAAGTCTGCTTTGTAAATAAACTACCTAAATCAAATAAAAATTTTAAAATATTTAAAAAAATTAAAATTATTATTAACATAATTTATATACATATCAAAAGCACGTAAAAGTTATAATGAATTCAAAAATAAGGAGATTGGATTCGATCTAATGGTATAAAATATTTGCTAGTTTTTGTTGTTATGTGTTGTGGGTTAATAGTTGATGTTTGTGTAGAGAATTCATGCTAGAATTTGAAATATCATGTGATAAATTTGAAAATTTAGATTTACAAATTTTTAAAAGAAAATTGTTTGAGTTTTGCATTTACTTAACTATCTTCAACATATTCATCCAATTTTTAACAAAACTTTTGCACATTTAGTGAATTTTATTATTTAGGATTTAGGGTTACGCAGACTTCTCGAGATGTTGTTGTAGATTTAACAAAGCAGACTTCTCGAAAAGTCTGCACAAATCGAAAATTAAATATAACTAAACCGGTTTTCTTCAATTTAGAGTTTAGGATAATGTAAAAATACGAAGCAGACTTCGAGAAATCTTCTTCAGCCGGAATAAACTGTTTTTTCAGCAAAGTAGACTTCGAGAAGTCTGTGCAAACCTGAAATTGACAGTTTTTAATCTAACCAAATTTAACTCTCCATATATAAAGAAGGTAACCCTAAAATTTTATCATAATTTCATTTCCAAAAAAAAAAACGTGGGAGCCTCCATCCTCTAAAAATGACTACAAGGTAAATTTTCTCTTCTTCTCGTTTTACTTCCCTTCTTTTCTTTTCTTCTTTTCTTCTCATGTTCTTTGTCATCTTGTTATTTTGTAGATCTAGAAAAAAACATGAGATATGAAAAAGGTAAGTTTTTTTTGTTTATATGGTTTTGGGTTTGTGATTTTAGAATATTTTTATTGTTTAGATCTTTTGTTATTTTTATAACACTCTTTCTCGTCTTATAGTGTTGTAGATCTGGAAAAAGAAGTGAAGAGATCAAAAAACGTAAAGTTGTTGCTTTTATTAGTTTTTAAGTTTTTCGTAGTTTTTGTGATTTTTGTTGTTTTTGTTGTTTTCTTAAGTTTTTTCCTATATTCTTATCTTATTTCTCATCTTGTATTGTTGTAAATCTAGAAAAGGAAGTCACGAGATCTGAAGATGTAAGTTTGTTATTTTTACTAGTTGTTACGTTTTTCATGGTTTTGGAAATTTTGTTATTTTTTGTTGTTTTCTTAATTTTTTTCTTATATTATTATCTTATTTTTCATTTTTCTATTGTTGTAGATCTAGAAAAAAGATTTACAAAAACTAATTTTTTTTGTTTTACTAGATTTTTAAAGTGATTTTTAATAGTTTTTAAATTTTTATATAGTTTTTTTAAAGATTTTCAATAGATATTTGAGATTTATGGTGGTTTTACAGTTTTTTGTTGTTGTTTTTGAGTTTTCTGCTTACGTTTTGAATTTGACACTAGTTTTTGAATTAATAGATTTTCGTGTTATAGACTTCATTACAGGTTTGCAGATTTCAGTTGCAGACTTCAGTTGCAGACTTCAGTTGCAGACTTCCGTTGCAGAGTTCTTATATTCTTATCTTATTTCTCATTTTCTTTTGTTGTAGAAAAAGATTCACAAAAAGTAATATTGTTGTTTTAGTAGTTTTTAAAGTGATTTTTAATGGTTTTTAAAATTTTAGATGGTTTTATTAAGATTTTCAATAGATGTTTGAAATTCTCCTTGAAATTTATGGTGGTTTTACAGTTTTTGTGGATGTTTTTGAATTTTTTTCTTACGTTTTGAATTTGATTTTGGTTTTTGAATCAATAGATTTTCGTGTTGCAGACTTCATTACAGGTTGCAGACTTCATTACAGGTTGCAGACTTTAGTTGCAGACTTCACAACACGTTTTCATTACAAATGCAGACTTCACTTGCAGACTTCATTAATAATTGTATACTTCGTTTGTATTTTTGGTCATATTTTAAATGAGTTTTTGTCAACTTTATTGTACCTATCACTAGCTCCCATCACTCCACCTTGTCAGTCAATTTTCAATCAACTTTTTCAGAATTATAATAAACTATTAGTTGTATGTCAATCATCTTTCAATCAGCTCAAGTCAAATCATACTTATAAAATTATAAAATGACAACCATTAAAAACACAAATATTAGTATAAATTTTCATAAACACTTTTATACATAGTTAAGGACTTAGTGCATATTTAAGATATTTAGTGCATACTTCCTAATAACAAGAAAGAACAAGAACTGAAAGATATGTATAAACAATTCCATCAAAATACTAAGTTAACATGATAGTGTTGGATGTTTTTGTAAAACAACATCGATAACATTGTGCCTTCAAATTAATTGAATTGATTGGTTACATGTTTCAGAAACTACACACTTATATCAGCAAACTTTGTTGTATAAATCTAGCATACTTCTTTGCAGACTTCACGGCAGGCTTCTTTGTAGACTTCTCGACAGACTTTATACTTTGTCCTTACTTGTAACTTAATTTTCTGAGATACTCAACACTAAAACTGAATTTATTCATCTTTTACTTTACCATAAAGAATGTAATCATCAACATTCTAGTAAATTTTATTCCCATCTTCATCAACAACGTAATCATCATCCTCAATTACAAACATTTTTCCTCCTCTTATATTATCCACAGAAAAATTCCAAGTCTATGTAATAGTCCACTCCCCACAAACAACAACGATTTGGACCATTATCTGCGGTAAAAATTAATGAATTTGATTAGATCATTGTACACATACTAAATTTTCTCACTGAAGTAGACTTTTCGGAGAAGTTTGCTTTAATCGGAATAAACTGTTTTAGTTACCGAAACACACTTCTCCGAGAAATTTGCTTTGATAGGAATAAACTATTTTTCTCGCCAAAGCAACTTTTATTCCTATCAAAGCAGATTTCTCCGAGAAGTCTGCTTTGATAGGAATAAACGTAGCAGACTTCTCGGAGAAGTCTGCTTTGATCGGAATAAACATTGCAGACTTCTTAGAGAAGTCTGCTTTGATAGGAATAAACTGTTTTTCTTGCCAATGCAATTTTTTATTCCTATCAAAGCAGACTTCTCGGAGAAGTCTGCTTTGATCGGAATAAACGTCGCAGACTTCTCGGAGAAGTCTGCTTTGATCGGAATAAACGTCGCAGACTTCTCCGAGAAGTCTGCTTTGATAGGAATAAAATGTTTTTCTCCCAACAACCACGACAATGATGGTTGTATGCATTGAAGAAGGTGGCATTTTCGTAATATTTTTGAAAAATTTATTCATAATGGTCTTTGTGTTGTTTTTGTTTTTTTGAAGTTAATGACAAAGTTGTAAATAAAGTTATTGTTGAAGGATAAAATAGAGATAGAAAGTTAGTTTTGCAAAAATAAGTTTAAATTGTCAAACTTGCAATTTAAGACAAATTTTAGGTCAATTTTGCAAATACCCCTAAAAATACAGCTAATTTTGGCTAATAGATTAAACCTTTACCATAAAACAATATGAATAATTCCATTTTTATTTGGTAAAAACAATTATGCAAAGGAACCTTATATGGAAATGCAATATAAAATAAATATAATAGTTTGTATGCATGTACTACATCCAATATTAAGACATTTAATAGTGCAAAAAAAAAAACAAAAAAGACATTTAATATTAAACGCTTAAATTGCTCCAGAAAAAACATTATGAATAATGGCCAATGATTTTTCTGTAAAATAGTTATTTTTTGTCTTCTATGTAAAAATAGTTATATAAACAAACCTTATAATGACGTAAAAATAATAACCAAATGTGGAAATGTAATAAAATGAGTTAGAAACAAATGTAACAAAACATTTATAGATTGATATCTCATTTAATACACTAAATCTTCATCATACATAAATGTTATCAATATGGTAAATGAAAAAGTATTTATATCAATATGGTAAATAATATGTTGATATCTCAGTTAACACAATATATTTCAAGATGTTTTAACTGAAAATGTGAAATTTAAAAGACTATATAATATATAAATCGCTAGTATATATTATTAATATATTCAACATAAGATTAAATTTTAAATAAAACAATATAATTTAGAGTAATTGACAAAAATAGTATTTTTTAAGTTTTTATTCTAAAAATATAGCATCATTAGTTTAAATTTTTAAAAATAGTACACATTTAATACTAGAATAGCTTATAACTTTTTTAATAAGAAAAATTAAATTCTAATTATAAAAAAATATAATATTTTATCTATATTGTAATTTATTTATGATAAATATATATATTTTTATAAAATAATTTATGTTATTTTTCAAAATTTTAAGTTTAAAATGCTAAATTTAGAACAAAAAGTTAAAAAATGTTATTTTAGGGTATTATTGTATTAACTAATAACAAAAATAAATTATGTTAAATATTTTAAAGTTATATTATTAAAATATAAATGAATATTTAATAGAAAAATGCAATCAATAATAAAAGTTATTGCATAGTAAATAAAGTAAAAAAACAATTGCACATAATATTGAATTAAAAATTTTAAATGAGATGAAATTTTTTTCTTAAAACAGCACTTAATTTAAGTTAAACAAAGAGAATACATCTTCTTCGTCACGAAGAAAACAAATATAATGAATATATTCAGTACATACAAAAATTGACTTATATTTACTATTTTACAAAATATTAAATAAAATTGCTTTCTACAATTTAACTAAACCTAATCCACTTTTTGTATATAAAAGGTTAGAAAAATACACACAAGTTCATAAGATAATTGGATAAATAGCAAAAAAATAATTATTGTCTTTGTAAAATTTAACTGGAATCGACTTTAAAAAATAGATATCAAAACGAACCGTAACCGATAAAATATTTGAATGGATCATATACTTTATATTTAAAAATCTGAACCGAACATTAACTAAACCAAAAACTAAATAGATAACCAAAATACTTAAAATATAATTATATACTTCAAAATATTAATTATATTTAGAGTTAATAAAATTCAATTATTCCAAACTACAATTATAAACTTGATGATATCTGTTATTTTATATCAAAATATGTAAAATAATCAAAATATAAAATAACCAAAATATCTAGAATTTTTTTAGTTATATTAATCACCATCTAATCAGATTTCATTTATATTTGACTAACTTTTTAATTTTTTATCAATATTTTGAATATCCAAACTTGATCAGAATTTGAATGAAATCGAACCCGAACTAAAATTTTAAAATATCCAAATATGATATAATCCTTAAAATCGAAATACCGAAAATGGCTACGAATTTTCATACCTAATATTTTGGTGAATCAAAGTTGTTAAAAGTTAGGAATGGACGAAAATACTACAACTGAAAAACCAAATAAACCATACTGAAATAGGTAAAGTGAAAGCCGAACCACTAATTAATTTATAAACTATTTGATTTTAAACTACTTATATTCAAAAACCAAGCCAAATTACATTTTATATAATCAAACAAAATCCAAAATTTTTTCTTTTCAATATATATGATCAAACTATATAATTACAGTGTTAAATAAATCATAATTTTATTATTAAATTATTATTTTAAAAAGCATGAGTGAAAATATATATTCATGCACGGTAATACCAAAATTAAAATAATTTCAAATGATTTGATTCAGATAACACATATATAAAATAATTTCAAATGATTTGATTCAGATAACACATATATGTTGGAATATATGGAGAGGAACAACTGGTCGAATGATTGCACCATCTCTATATTTTTTTTAGAGATACGAAATTTGATTCTAACTTTTTTCGTATAAAAATGTTGGATTATTAAGTTGATCTGTTATATCGTGATGACAAAAAGTGTTGGAATATATATAATTTTTTATACATCTTATATAATCTTAAATAAACTATTATGAAATTCTCTGAACTACACCAAATTTTCAAAATTTAAATAATATCAAACACTATTAAATGATTTTCAAATGTTTATAAATCAATTTTAAATCACTACGTACGAAATAACATTTAATAATCCTTCCTAAATTTTTGTTGTTGAAAAAATATTTTAAAAAACTTAAACTTTCACTAAAATAATATAAATGGATTTATTCCTTTTTGACAATGCATCATTTGGGTGGTATAATTAGTTTTAGTTAATTTTGGTCTATGTATCAAAAATGTCTATATATAGTTTGATATTTTACAGTGACTTTTCAAAAAAAAATATATTTAGTAAACTTCATTGATACTTTCAATATTATCAACATGTAAAAAAAGCTAATTCGGAAGTGTCATACATCTTTTTGTTTTGCAAATAATTAAAAAACTCAAATTTTCAAAAACTATATATAGAAAAGTAAGAAATTCAGCACAAAATGACAAGCTACAATAAAACTATGTACTAGCATTAACTTTTCTTCAAAGTTATGTTTTAGAATTTAATTTAATTTTTTAATATTGTAGATTTTTAAACTATTATAAATTAAACAAAATTAACTAAATTTTTGTAAATAAATATAAAACTAAGAGTCGTGGAAAAACAATGAGAAATCCAATCGTTAGATCTTATAATAAATCAAAAATGCAGCGACTCCGATGGAATTCCGATCGTCATCGACATTTTGTATATGCAGTTGAACAACTCGGTGGAGAAAAAAGTAAACGATTTTTTTCTTCTTTTTGTAAATTATTTCGATATAGAATCAGTATTAAGAAAAATCACATAAAATCGCCATTGGAGTTAACAATAATCTCTCTATTTATTCATCTTCGTATATTACCCTTCTTTGTAAATTATTTTTGACTATAATATCATATCTCTTTATTTTAGTTTCAATTAAAAATGATGAATGGTATAAATTATCTTAAAATTGCAGATGCAACTCCTAAGAGAATTTTGAAGTTAATGAATCTGCCAGGAATCACAATAACACATGTGAAGAGTCATCTTCAGGTCTTACACATTCATATAAATGATTTAAGATCTACATTTACAAAACTTGTCTTTATTTATGCAGATTTGTAAATTTTACTGAATTTTATTTATTTATTCATCATCAAGATGTATAGGAACGCAAAGGAGGAAGAGAGAATACAAGGTAAATAAATATTATCGAACACTTTAATACCAAAATTATAGCTTTGTTTGTTTGCTCGTTGCTGGCGACTACGATTGCGGTTGTAGTCAATACTGTGGTTGTGTTATATATTATTCATTTGTCTACCGCCGACAATTGCAGTTACAGTTGATCGTATATTTTTAATCGCACCGTCATTTTAATCAGTAGTAAAAAAATTGTGATGAATAATGCAATTTTCTGACCGTTGTGATTGACCGCATGTAAATGCGGCAGCTAAATGAATAATAATATATTGTAGTTGTAGCTACAGCCGCAGAAAAGTGCGATTGACAACAAACATAATTTATATAAAACTAAAATTTTGAATATATTTTATAGATTTTTTAAAAAAATATTAAGCCTTAAAAACAAAATCGATAAAAAAAATTAAATAAGTCATTTGTAAATGTATTATGACAAAAGACATCTTAGAACAACGAAGAGATAGGATTGCAAGGCAAGTGATTTGGTTGGAGACTCAACCACACCTTTGTCGGTTTATACATCTTCAAGAAATTGCCAATATTCTTGGAAATCAAGAAAGGTTAGATTAATTATTAATTAATACTATCAATTTACGAACTCATTGTAGTTTAATATATGTTTTTTTTGGTTTTGAATATTTGTTTATAATATTTGAAAAGGATAATCGAATTTGGAGAATCAAGTCATAGGACTCAAGAAGTATCCTGTATGTCTCTCTATCAATCTTCAAGAGTAAGTTTTATCTCCTTTTGCAATTACTTTTTACATTTTTATGACTATAGAAACTAAGTTCGGGTTTTCGATTTTTTTGGGTCAATCGGGTTGGATTTTTTGATTTTTGGTTAATTTGGCTTTGGTAAAGTCGACCAAAGAAATAAAAACAAATTCAATTCGGTTCAAGATTTTTGTCGGTTTAATCGGTTCAATTTTTAATATATAAAATCGTTCCAAATTAAATCGAATTATAACTAGATTTTTGGTTTAGTTGTTTAAAATTTATGTTTAATCGGTTTAATATTTGGTATTTGAGATTTTTACTTAATTTTTTTTTTTTTTTTAATTTGGTTCATTTGATTTTTGGACTAATTTCGGATCAGTTTGATCCAATTTGGTCCAATTCGATATAGATCAGTCCAATCCGATCCAATTTGGTCTAATTCGGTTTAATTGAAATCATATCGATTTAATTCGGTACAATTCGAACAAATTCAATCTATTTTGGTCCAATTGGGACCAAATCAGTTTACTTCAGCCCAATTCAGTACAAATTTTAATTGAGAAGATTTTGTATGTTATATTGTAATGCATGTCAATCTTAATTAAGATTAATGTATATAATTGTTTATGCAGATTGGTCTGAATAAATCTGTTGGAGAGGAAGTGAACAATGATGTGACTTTGTCCCTTGAGCTTAGTCTTGGTAGTCTCAACTACTAAAGCTGATTATCTCAATTCTGGTTTTTCTTTGTTTTTTTAATGGATTTATGCCTTTCCCAAACATGTTTATGGGATAAGAGAAATAATTTGTACAATAAGATGTGCTTTTCTCAGAATAACATCTCTTTTGTGTTTAATTGTTGATTAATTCATCTTGATTATCGTATGAGAATTCAAATTTAGAACTAATTATTGAAGAAATTTTATCCTATCAATGTTAAAACTTATAAGCAAGCAGATTGATCAAACTTAGCCTATCCGTTTGACTTTTCGTTTCTTCTTGTGGCCAGAATTGGGCCTGATTGATTGTATACATGTTTAGTCGAGGCCCATTCGTTTATCTTGTTTATAAAAAAACATATGCGGTGAGCGTGGATCGAACACGCGACCTTCAGATCTTCAGTCTGACGCTCTCCCAACTGAGCTATCCCCGCGATTTGTTAATTGATCCCAATCTTTTATATATAATCTTGTGTCACAAATCTCTTAAGTCAAAAGTTTGTGCATTCTAACAAAATTATAATTGCTGAAAAAAAGATTATAATATTTTTACTATGGTTTTGACTCTTTGAATGGGTGTAGATTGTAAAGAGGTTTTTCTTTTCTCCTAAACTCAGTTCATCACTGAATAAAGGTTTTACAAAATTCGATTTCATAAAAGTAAGAAAACTATTTTGTTTCAGCTACCTGTATAAGTTTTAGATTTGTAATTCTCCACGATTCTTGAAAAACTCTCATTTTTTTCTTTGGTAGAGTAAATGAAAATAGTTAGGAAAAATTTATGTTGGGTTCTTATCAGTTTCAACCAAAGTACAAACAGAATAATTATTTTTCATTATAAATATGTTAAAAGGATGAAAAACTGGGTGCAAGATAGACCACATACTAACAAATTATATATATAATTGTTATTATTTATATCATTTCTTAATTTATACCGTTTTCATTTAAAATCAAATATTTTTTAAGAAATCAGACACAAATAAAAATGTTTTGGGACTTGTTTTTTTTGACAAGTGGCTTTGATCACTTTCCCATAGATTTTCTGAATAATTAGAAATGATTGAATCTTATAATTATTGTATTTTTTCGTTTGGAACACTAAAATATAATTATTTTATATGTCAAAAAATTCGTTTGAATTAAAAATAAAGTTTATTCGTTGGTTTACTTAATAAAAATCAAAAGAAATAAATATAATTGAATCTACGTTAGAATATATATATATATATATATATATATATAAAATAAGAAATTCTAACAAAATTCAATACCTTAATAATAATATAAAGAAAAAAAACATAGATCCATACTAAACCATATGCGCATGCGCGAATACGAATCGAGAAAATAATTAGAGTTTAATTGTGCAATCGGATAGATGGACTTTTATTCCAATAACTAATTTTTTGTATCAAAGTTTGATTGTGTAATTGTCAGTACATAAATTTTAAATTTAATAAAAATTGAACAAATCATTTTATTATTATTTGAGAATTGATTTAGTCAATTTTATAACTTATCTTCATTATTGTGTCAAATTAATTGAGTAATTGAATGACTATTATTTCTTGAAATATAGAGAGTAAAATTCTTGTAACTCGTACAATCTCTCACATAATCTTATTATTCTTGTTTTACCTTTTGATTTTTCTCATTCATTTCATGTTTTACTTTTCAATACTACAACATATAAAGGTTTGAAAGTTTATGATTTTGGAAGATGCCTATGACTCCAAATGCCATTTCTAAATTAAGGAAAGATTTTCTCTCCTCTACAAATTTATTTTTTTCCAAAATTCTTATATTCATATTTTTATTTTATTTTATATATTTTTTCATAATTATTCAGTTTATCCATATTATAAAAATAGCGTTGGTCCATCTTAATTCTGAAAGCTTTCATGTATGTTTATTACACTAACGCAACCTGATTATTTTGTGAATTGTTTAAATATTAAGAACATGAATTCATTTTCACGTAAGTCTATATTTTACTTTTGTTATTTATTTGGTTAAAAATCGAATACATATTTATAGATTTTTTTTCTTCTGATTTATAAGAATAGGAATTTAGATTTAAAAATCATAAAAAAAATTAAAAGATTTATTTGCTTTTTAATAAAAAAAATAACAAAATTCAAATTTATATTGATTTGAAAGCGATGAAGAATTATCGTAGATATAAATTCATATTTTTAATATAAACATTTCATAAATAATCAGTTTTCGTTAGTGTAATAATAATAAACAAAAAAATTTTAAATTAAAATTGTATGAATGTTATTTCTACAATATGGATAAGCTGAATAGTTATGAAAAAAATTACATAAAATTAAGAAAAATATAGATACAAGAATTTGGAAAAGAATTAATTTTCAAAATCGAGAGAATTTTTCTTTAATACTAAAAATAGCCCGTAATATGATGGTTGTATGACCTTCCGATCGAATTCAATGATATAAATGTATTTTTTTATGATTCATATCACCCAAAATCATAAGATTTTGAATTTTTTTAATTTGTTGTACTCTCAAAAAAAAATAATACATAAAAATGAAGAACAGAAAAATCAAAATGTATAACAAAAAGATAAAAATGTGATCATAAAATTATTTGAGAGATTGTAAATATATATTGAAAAAATTGAGATAAAAGTTACAAAACTTTTAGTATTCATATTCAAGAAGTAATAACCATTTAATTACTTAATTTATCTAAGAAAATAATGAAAATAAATTATAAATTAACTCAATCAATCTCAAATAATAATAAAAACCATTTGTTATTATTTTGATCAAATTTAATATTTATTATAAAAATAAACATTTGATGCAATATTGGAGTAAAAGTACATCTATAAAAATAACTCACACTTAAACCTGATGAGTACCAATTCATCCGGACTCCTCGCATACATATGGTTTGTCATGCAAAAGTACATCTATTTTCTTCTTTACATTATTGTTAATGTATTGAAATTTGTTACAATTTATTTATTATACATAGAAAAATATTTTATCTATATTTTCTTAATATGCAACAAATTACTTTTGTTCATTTTAAAATATCAAACAATTCATTTTATATATTTATTTTTCATTCAAACGAATTTGTTTTTAACATATAAATACACTATATTTTAGCGTTCAGAATGAGTAATGCAATGATTAATTATGTCATTCCGACTACTGAATTATCCAAAAACCGATCGGAATACTGAGCAAAATCATTTGTACAAAAACAAGTTTTAACATTAAGGCTGTTCGTTTCGTAGCCGCAGGAACCTGCGGCTGCGTCATACGGCCAAACGTTGTTCGTTTGACCGCCGCAGATTCCTGCGGTCAAACGCTGTGGTCGACTGCAGAAAGCTGCGATCAAAAATTTTAATCTCTGCGAAATTATAGCGTTTGCGATCAAAAAATTGCGATACAACCTACGGCGACAACCTGCGGCGATCAAACGAACACCAATATTGCAGCGTCTGACCGTAGGTCGCTGCGGCAGACAAACAAACAGCGCTATTTTCATCACATATCACTCTTCTTTCACTTCTCTCTCTGCAAAAAAAGAACTAAAAAAATATGCAGATCTGCTTCAAGAACAACGAGATCTTTTGTTTCCTCAGCTAAAAATGGTCGATTCTTCTCTTTTACATTAGTCTACTCTCTCTCTCTCCTTTTGGTTGTTTTCTGGAAAATTCTGTGATAATTTCGTGAATCATGTGTTAGCAGGAAGCACAGGTCGTTTCTGAAACATTTCCAAAACATAAACACTATGCGAACAGGTTGGAAACGTCCCCGTGGTATTTCCACAAGACGAATATAACCGACTGTTTTTGAAACGTTTCCTTCCCATTTCCGTAACGTTTTCGTGTTTAATTCCGATTAATATATTTATAATTATATATATATATAAAAAGAAATTATTAATAGAATATTGTGATGTCGACACAATATTGTTATTGTCGATATGCTAAATTTTTCTTTTGATCATTCTTAACAAAAAAAAAAAATATATATTATTGAACCACTATATAAATTCTTTTCTTTTTATCAGTGTCTCACATTCAAATATTGTTTCAAGCTTCTCGACAAGATATGTTTTTTATGAATTTTATTCTTCGCTATAATTGAGATTCACTATAGTTTGATTTTTCCGTAAATAAGTATACAATTATTATGTATACACATGTGATGTATGCATACGTACATACACATACACATGTAAAGTCTAAATTTATTTAAGTAGAAGACTAATTAAGATTTTCTTAGTTCTAATTCCATTTAATGCAAAAAATTCTATTATCTGTTTTTATTCTATTTTTCATTTTTAATATTTATTTCTTTATCCTTTTCATCTTTTATAAATTTTTACATTTTGATTTTTGATAATAAAATATGACTTCTCAAAAATAAAGTGATATTGGGTCGGTTGATTCCTTAATTTAGAGTGGAGAAGTTTCACGATGGAATTATGTGACCAAAATAAAAAAAGTAGGAATCGTGGGAGAAACTTGGAATTTTCGATGTAATTTTTGTAATAATAATCGAAAAAGATCCTATTCTAGAGTTAGAGCACATCTGTTTGGAATAAAAAATGCTGGCGTTTTATTTGTATGAAAGTAACAAGGAGTGATAGACTTGAGATGAATTAGTTAGAAGAATAATTTGAAAAGCAAAAAAGAGTTTAGGCCTAGAAAAGTTTCTTTACCTAGTGAATCTCAAATAGAAATCAATTCTTCTTCTAAAAAAAAGAAAATCTAACTTCTCACCTATCACTAAAGCTTTTGGATTAAGAAATTACAAGGATGTTTTATACTAGATGTTTACCATTTAATCTTGCAAGAAATCCATATTACCATAGATCTTATCAATTTACTTATGCCAACAATATTGATAGGTTATATACCTCCTGGTTATAATAACCTCAGAACAACCTTATTGCAACAAGAAAAAATCCACGTTGAGAAGTTAGCATGGAAGGAAAAAAAGTGACGATTGTGACCGATGGTTGGAGTGATCATACAAAAAAAACTTTGATTAATTTCATGGTTACTTCTGAAAATGGTCCAATATTTTCAAAGGCTGTGAATTTGTTTGGCCAAGTGAAAGTAAATTTTTTTTATTGCGGATTTGATGAAAAAAGTTATCAATGAGGTTGGTCATCAGAATATTGTGCAAATAATAATTGATAATGCAACAAATTGCAAAGGGGCCGGAAAACTTATTGAGAGTATGTATCCTCACATCTATTGGACCCCATATGTTGTCCATACTCTTAATCTTGCATTAAAAACATCTGTGCAGCAAAAAATATGGAAGAGAACGAGGAAACGTATGAACAATGTATTTGGATAACTGACATTCATGGCGATGCACTTGCAATAAAAAATTTCATCATGAATCATAATATGAGATTAACAATTTTTAATAGGTTTTCCCTTCTTTAATTGCTTTCAGTTGCTGATACTCGTTTTACTTCCATCATTCTGATGCTTAAGAGATTGAAGTTGATAAGAAGAGGATTTGAAGCAATTGTTATAAGTGATGAGTAGAGTTCTTATAGAAAAGATGACATGGGAAAAACAAACTTTGTTAAACAGAAGACAACGAATGATGATTGGTGGGAAAAGTGTCTTATATTATTGATTTTACAAAACCTATATATCAGATGATTAGGTTTTGTGATACCGATAGGTCATGCTTTCACTTGGTATATGAGATGTGGGATATATGAGATGTGAGATTCCATGATTGAAAAAGTGAAACTTGAGATCTACAAAAAAGAAAAACGTTCAATTTCTGAATTTAGTATCTTCTATGATGTTGTTTATCAAATTTTAGTGGCTCGTTAGAAGAAGAACAATACTCCTTTACATTGTTTAGCTTACTCTTTAAATCAAAGTTATATGGTTTTAAATGATATGTTTTAATTTTTTTATTTATAATTTTTCCAAAAAATTATATATTTTTTTTATTTTGTAGATATTATAGTGATATATGGTTAAATGAAGATCCTGCAATAATTGGTCGACATCGGGATGGAGAAATATCTCGTGAGATGATGAAGTATTTTCGAAGATTGTTTTCTAGTGATAATGATCATATTAAAGTTCTGAATGAATATGCATTGTTCTCGTTGAAAATTGGTCATTTTGAAGATTTAATATGCATTACTATGATGTCTACTATAGAACCCAATATTTGGTGGGTTAATTTTGGTGCCAAGAATCCTCTCCTTCAGTTTTTAGCTTTTAAATTTCTTGGGCAACCTAGTTCATCTTCTTATTGTGAGTTGGAATACTTACTCATTTATTCACTCATTGAAAAGAAATAGGTTGAATCTAAGTCGTGTTCAAGACTTGGTTTACATTCATGACAATTTACGTTTTTTATCAAGGAATTCTGATCAATATATGAATTAAAAAACCAAGACGTGCGATGTGAGTGGAGATACTTTTGATTCTATGGAAGATGTGAGATTTTTGGAATTTGCAAGTCTTTCGCTAGATGAGCCAGAATTTGAAAATGATTTATTTATTGATTAATTTATTTTTTATTAATTAGATATTAAATTTCAATGTTCTTACTTCTTATATTATCACTTAAATTTTAATTTATGGATAATGTAGATCTATGCCCATATTCTCTTGTATTTTCATTTGGCCCACTGAAGCCCAAACGAGAAAAACAACCCTAATTTCCAGAATGTATAAACATTTATTATAATTAGGGATTAAGGGAAAGAGAGAAATTGAGTAGAAGCCAAAAGGGAGGACGCCCAAGAAGAAAAAGATATAGGCTGCCGTGAGAGTTTCTAAGATAGAGAGAGAGAGAGGAGAGTGAGAGAGAGAGAGAGGAGAGTGAGAGAGAGAGAAAAATTAAGGTTATTGTATTTTTCTTTTTAAGTTTATTTTTTTTAGAGTTGTTTCATTATAAGTCTTCATCAGATTTATAGTGGAAGTTTGTAGGAGACAGATCTTACCCGACAGGTACCTTAATTGGGAACTCGGTAATCAAATTGTGTGTTCTTGTTTTAAGCAATCCAAAACCAACACCAAAGGCAATCGGAAAAAGACCCTAAAATCCTAACAAGTGGTATCAGAGCTTCTAGGTTTATTGCAAGGGGTGTGTTGGAAAATATGGATTTTGGAATTGCTGGGAAATTCAAAAGCACAACAGATTTGAAGACCTAATGATGAGTTCACGGATTGAGGTTGACAAGTTTAATGAGACATGAGACTTTTCTCTATGGAAAGTGAGAATGATGGCTCACTTTGGGGTTTTAGGGTTGAAAGATATCCTAACAGATGAAAACTTGCTCAAAGATTCAGTGGTTACAAAAGGTAAATCTGGTGAAGAGGCAAAAGGAGGCATAGAAGACAGCATCTCACAGATTGACCCGGTAAAGTTTGAAAAATCAGAAAAGGCTAAGGATCTGATTGTTTTGAACGTGTGGGGAACCAGGTGCTCAGGAAAATCTCTAAGTGTGAGACAGCGGCATCCATGTGGTCTACCCTAAACAAGTTATACATGGAGACATCTCTTCCCAATCAGATCTACTTACAGTTGAGGTTCTATACTTTCAAGATGGATGACTCCAAAAACATTGATACCAATGTAGACGACTTTCTAAGGCTGGTGAAAGATCTCAACAACATAGGAGTTGAAATTTCAAAAGAGGTACAAACAATTCTACTTCTAAGTTCCCTGTCTAACATGTATGATCAACTCAAGGAAACCCCAAAGTATGGGAGAGATACTTTAAAGTTGAATGAGGTCACAACAATAACTAAATCTAAGGAAAGGGAGCTAATCGAAAGTGGAAAAGTAATAAATTCTCAGGATGAAGGTTTGTATGTGGAATCAAGGGGTAGGTCGAACAATCGGTTTAATAATGACAACTCATGGGGAGGCCGATCGAAGAGCAGAGGCAAGTCAATGCAATAATCTGATAACAACAACAAAGGATGTTTCATATGTAGAGATGAAGGGCATTGGAAAAGAGATTGTACTCAGAGAAAGAAACGTGCAGAATCTGCTAACATGGCAGAGCCTATTCAGCCAGTGGTTTTAACAACCAGTACTCAAGACACAAGGGAATGGGTAATGGATTCAGGGAGTTCTTACCACATCACAGAGAATAAAGACGTGTTGTTTGACTTTAAAGAAATCAATGGAGGTAAAGTTCTGATGGCTAATAACACTCATAACAACATCAAAGAAACATGGAGTATTAGAATTCATAACTGAGATAGCTCTATGGTGATACTCAAGGATGTGAAATACATGCCAGAGGTAAGTAGAAATTTGATTTCATTTGGTTTATTGGAAAAATCAGGTTGTTGTTATCAAGGAGGTGATTTGGGACTGCAATTTTATAAAGATGACAAGAAGGTAATATTTGGGAAACTTAACAACGGGTTGTATTATCTTCAAGGTAGAGTTTGCAAGGCAGGGATCAGGTCAAGAACGAAGAAGCTGAATAAGGAGATAGCTACACACAAGGTCGAATTAGTGGATAGACAGTCAAAGAGAGTGACTTTCACTGAGAATCTAATTCAAG